>JACTTY020000154.1:0-499957 GCA_014595695.2 Epargyreus clarus clarus | reverse complement strand
GGGATCTCCAAAGGAACGCAACCGGAGTCTGTGCAGCAGTCTGTGCATAGCACCCGCTATCTTATGAATCCGGGGGACGAGACGAAGTGCTCGTCGAAGCACCAACGGCCATCCAGTGTTAGGCCAAGGTACTTCATATACCTACCTATCCGGATGTCCTTTTCACCGACGCGCACTAAGGTTTCAACTGACTCGATTATCGGCCTGCGTCCGTGGAGCCAAATCGCCTCGGTCTTCTGGGACGCTATCTGTAGGCCCAACCTGCGGATCTTCGCTATGACGCGTGCCACCCCGATCTCTGCTAGCCGAACCGCTCTCGTATAGACACCCCTTCGGTTAGAACAAGGGTGTCATCGGCGTAGCAGACGATGCTCACTCCATCCGGGAGCACCGTTCTCACCGACGTCATATGCGATATTCCACAGTGGTGGGCCCAGTACCGAACCTTGCGGCACCCCGCGCACGACGTTCCTCCACAAACGCTCCCATAGCGACCTGGGAAGCGGATACGCCTGTCCGACAAGTGGGCCTTCAAAACCGCAATTAAATAAGACGGCACTTGATGAACGGACAGACCCTCCAAGATCGCTCTCCAGGGTAGAGAGTTAAAAGCATTAACAATGTCAAGGCTTACTGCCAAGACTACTCTACCCTGGGATATGGCCTGCTCTGAGAGCGTTCGGACTCGGAGGATGGCGTCCACCGTCGAACGCTGCTGCCGAAAGCCGAACTGGTTTTCGGAGAGGTCCGGGCCATGACACGCTACGTGTTGGCTAATTCGAGAAGATATGATCCTTTCAAATAGCTTGCCCGCCTCATCCAACAGGCAGATGGGTCTGTACGCTGATAGGGAGTTCCGAGGCTTGCCCCACTTGTGCAACAGCACCAACCTCGCCTGTCTCCACACCGACGGAAATCGTCCATAGCGGAAGCAGGCGGTGAATAGGTTTTGCAGCCTCCCCCCAGCACTGTCAGCGCCAAGACCTAGACCTGACCTGGAATTCTGTCCGGCCCCGGAGCAATGTTTCGCCGCGCTATGCGCTTAATCGCTTCGTCGAGTCGACCGTCCGTTGACCGTGTGAAGGGATCCGGCAATGCGGCGGGAGGACCCGTTTCGTCAGTGGTTCCTGGAAACAGGTTGTCCACCACTGTGTCCACGAAAAGCGGGTCAAGAGTTTCTGTGAGTGGAGGCACCCAAGGACGTAGCTTACAAAGCCTATCTTGTACGAGCGTCCCCAAGGGTCTCGGTCTAGCCCCTCCACGAGCGCACTCCAGTTCCGGGCCTTGCTTTAAGCGATTGCGCCCTGAAGCAATGTTGTTGCGGCCCGGTACTCTACACTTCTCCTCCCATTCCGCAGCGCCAGATGAGCGTACTGGCGTCGAGCGCGTAAGCAGCTGCACGCAACCGTGCGATGTACTCCGACCACCAGTACACAGGGCGTCTCCAGCCAGTACTGACACGCGGCATCGCGGTATCGCAGATTGCCGTCATGTCATCCCTAAGCTTGATCGCCTCCCGCTCGGGATCGAGCCGGTCATCCTCCCCGGCGGTGCTGGACCAGTCCATGACGTGGGCCGCAGCGACGAGCAGGTCTCGATTGAGTCGCTTCAATGCCCACCGACATGGCCGGTCTTCTGAACGGCGGGCATCTACAGCCGGGAGCCGTAACACTACGTCCACCAATATGTGGCGATGGTCAGACAACGTGACTAGTTCGTCGGCCACCCTCCAGCCCGTGATCAAGCGCTCAGCAGAGAGAGTCGCCACGAGAGGTCTACGACCGACTCTCCCTGCCAACGCACGCACGTGCTGGCCGAGCAACGATTCAGCAGACGCAGGTCGAGCCCGGCTGCCCATTCAAGCGTTGCCTCACCCCTGGGACTGTCTCGTCTGTTTAAAATCGCCCATCACGAGTACCGGTCGGGGAAGACAGGATCGAACACAGTTTGCCACACGGTCGAGGAACGCCTCGAAAGCCCCTAGAGTGCAGTTCGGGGAAACATAGCACCCCAGCACCGCCAACGGACCCCACTCCACTGCGACTATGCCCCGCTAAGAGTGGAGTCTTGAACATGGAGGATCTGATGGCCTGATGACCGCCTTCGGATCTGCCCAACTTTGACATCGCTGACAATGCACCCGCAGGCCGCGGCTATAGCTTCGACGACATCTTCCTGGGTGACGGAATCGTCCAAATCCATCACCCTGCTTTAGGGCCCCGCCACCTTGACCCTATCTGCGACGACCGCTTGCAGTTTCCTCTAGCGAGATCGGCCTTCACACGCAGTCTCGCCAGCGATTTCAATGAGCAGACCGCCATTTAGGGCTTTTTTCTGCCTCACCTCGGCTATGCCTAAATCCTCCAGCTTAATTTGGCCCTTAGCGGTCTTCATTACCTCCCCGTATGTAATGTTTGACCCCTCGGGCACCGTCACGGTAACGGCCGCCTACTTCGGCACACGCGGAAGCTTTTGTTTGGCTGTCTTTCTCCTACCGGCCCGGCCCTTTTTAGGTCCCTGAGTCGCCGGTTCCGGTACAACTTTGACCACAGGGCGCCGCTGGGAGGCAGTCTTTCTACGCCCGCAACTCGGAGATTGCCTTTGGGCTGGCTCCACTCGAGTCGGAGGTGGAGGCCGTTCTTTCGTCCTGGCTTTGCGCCCTACTACCGTCACCCACGTCTCCGCTTGCGCGGCTGAGGACGACGCGACCGGACGCCGCAGTGGCGCCTGGGCCACTGGTAGGCGCGCGGGTGTAACGGGCGTGGTTTTCTGCCCTAGGGGGGAGCGGATCGCTCTGTCGGGGAAGAGCTCGTTCCTAAAGGACGCCAGCTTTTTGTCTATAATGTATCCGATACGGTCCATTAAGGCGTCTCCATTTTCGACCCTTATTTTTTCAGCACGGGGCGGCTCAGGTCCAACCGCGGTATTCTCACGGCCTAACTCATTCAGTTCCGCCGTGAGAGCCTCCACCTTCCCGTGCAGGTCAGCAAACTGGGAACGCAGTGTGGCATTCTCCTTTTCCAGGTGTGCAGTGGTCGCCCGCTGCACAACCTCCGTCGCTGCTGCCTGCACGTGGCGCACTGCCAGTCGGATGGCACGCACCATATCGCCCTTCAAATTTCGGGATTTGTCCGCGACCTTTTCAATAATCTCTAGGTTCTCAATTATGTGAGAACCTAGGTCGCCAGTCGGCTACTCGGTCAACTCCCGGCTCAGCTCTTCGGCACTCGGGAGAGAAGCCTTCGCTCTCGTTTTGGCTACTGGAGCCAAGGGGACTGCAAAGTCGTCGTCCCTGCCGGCCTGGGGCTTTAACGACTTCTTTTTGGGCCGCTCGTCGTCACTGCCTTTTGTCGGCAGCGCTCTCTTGCGGGCACCAACCGAAGTGGCTGCAGACTGAGTCGACGCAGCCGACATCAAGGAGCAGTCCGAAAGTTCGTCTGCGTCCGATGAGACGGTCGGTGTAGGCGAGCCAATTCTTCTGCCTCTACTCGACCGCAGCTTCCTCTTCGCCGCTTGTACAGCAGGCAACAGTCCAGTCTCATTTTGCATCTCGGAGTCCGTTTTGGGATTGCGATTGTCGTGTTTACGAAGGCCGGCGGATTGCCGACCTACGAGGCAGTTGTTGCCCCCTCCAGAGTACGTGGGGTTGCCCTCCGCCGTAGCAGAGGGGTGGGATTCTCCCTTTCGGGTACCCACCTGGAGACCGTTTTCACAACTAGCCTGTTCCATATTTGCGTCTTTTTTATGGGGTGAGCTCCCCTGGGCCGCTCTTAGTCTGGTCCGGGTATGAGTAACTCTGCCGTATAGCCTTGGGGATCATTAGGACCCACAAGCCCCCCACCACGACTAGTTGGCAGCCCATTCGGGGGGGGGGGGGTGAGTGTTCCCACGAACTACTTAACCTGGTTCCCACGTTACCATTCCTCCATCGCGTCACTCGCCAAAGGATGAAGTTCCATCTACACCAAATAGACTCCTGGTGGTTCTCCACGCTTAGATTTGCACGGACTTTCTTGCCACGAACGTGTAAGATGTGGAATGGACTTCCTCCTGAGATACCTGGAGCGCTATGACATGGGGTTCTTAAAAAAAGCAAAAAGAGCGCTCGTCCAAAGCCGGCGACGCAATGGCGACTTCTCTGGTGTTGCGAATCTAAAACAATAAAAAAATCATGTTAGTACGTTCGTTTTTTTCAATTCAAAAAGAAAATAGGTTCGTGGTTTAATGTAATTCTCAAAAAAATATTTATTACAATTCTCGGTTTTAACTTTGATCAAATGAATGTTACACGTTCAGTTTTAAAACACATATAAAATAAACTATTTATTTAACTTTGAACAATTTGGATTATTGTAGATTACATTCGTTTTGACGGCGACATGTTCGGGTACATTGGATTATGTGTACAAAAGATTGGCTGTGGCGACATCTGGGGAACTATTTTATTTGGAAACGAACGATATGGATAAGGTCAGTATATTTATTGCATTAAAATAAAATCAATAAGTTTTAGAGAAAGAGGAAAGTGGTATTATACCCTTCGAGCGTTTGTCCACCGCCGCCGTCACCGAGAACCAGATGACGGAGCCGAAGTAGCCGTACATACATTTACTATAGCCGCTTGTCCACCACACGTCCGTCACCCGAGCACTGCCATCCCGGCCGCCGATATTTCGAGTAGATCGACGTGACCGCTAGATCGGCCCGAGATTTTGACGAGCCGATGTGCCGGCAATATAAAACATGTTTGAACTTCCACTTGTCCACATACTGCCGTCACACGCGTGACAGCTGGCACAAACTAAACCTGCGATATCGGTCGCGGTGGACAAACTATCGCCGTCACGACATATTTAAATCGGCCCGAAATAATCTCGTTCTCGGTGACGGTTCGGTGGCGGTGGACAAACGGCCTTCTTGGCTTGTGATATTGCGGCGGTATCTACTATCGCTGTTAAGTGCTAAAATAACGATAGTACTATATTCTGTTCTAACACGTTCGTTTTTCAAGGCGGTGGAACCCTTTGGTGTTCCACTCCGGCGACACTTCCGTCACGCCTATTTCTGCCTACTAATAACAGCAATGTTAAGAGCTGCTGTGTTCTGGTTTGAAGGGTGTGGTAAGGGAGACATACTGGCGGCGGCGCATCTGTGACCGACCTCAGGTAGGAATATCTAATCCTATCTGGGGTTGATTACTGACGTCCATGGCCGGCAGTAGCCACTTACCATCAGGTGGACTGAATGCTCGTCTGCGAATACCTTATTATAAAATAAGTCAAATATTACACAAACACCTTACTCCTTAACGTTTACGAGTATACGTTACGGTACGAGTGTTAGCATTAGAAATTAACTTTGTATAAATATTTTTCAGATAATAAATTATGTTACACATTCAGTTCAAGATCAGAAAACAACGTTGTTATCTAAGGAGGTTCAAACAGGAAACCGAATTAAAAAAGTACGTATGAACATCAGTGATATAATAACTAAAGATAAGTCACTAGCGGGTAAAATTTGACATATAGGTACAAAATACCATAATTGTAGTCTCTTGACTCAGTCCCTATCGAATGGCGAAGTGATTGATACGTATGTCATGGAATCACATATGACAAGTGAGTGAGGAGAATTGAAATTATTTTGTTTATTATTCGTGTTTGGTCCGCTTGATTATTGTCTATATAGTAAAATGTAAATAAAATTAAAAACGTGCATGTGTGCAGTCAATGTCTAGCGTTTCGCTCACTATTTTGAGTGGTTCAGTGGGCATGTAACGTATCTAGTTTTTATATATCATTGATGAACATTAATAAATAACAAGGTTTGGTCGAAGGTACTACTGTATTTGTAGCTTAAAGTACAAGCACTAGAGATGTGCCAAGTCAGACTCGAGTCAGTACTCGAGTACTTACATAAACTCGCATACTCGAGTACCAGTGGTACTCGAATATTGACGGTACGGACAAACGAGTGAATGCAGCAGGAATTGTGCAAGTAACAACTAACAATATTAATATTGTTTAATTTTATTTAGTGAGTGTCTTTTTTTGCTCTTCCGTGCACTTTTGTAATCTGTTGGTTAAATAGCGTATACGCAGAGACCATTAACCTTGTAAATAAAAAAATGTTATTATTAATAAATATAATTTTAACTTGCAATGTAGGCATATATATCACAATTGACTCAAACTAAAAGCCGCTGATCATTCGGCGTTTTCAATTTAGTCAGTGATCAGCCTATGCATCTCTAGCTTTTTTTTTATCTTTTTCTTTTCTCAACATAACGAAATATGAAAGAGTAAGTACATAATCATACAAATAATTACTCAGTTTACAGTTGACAATGACATGACGTCCATATCGATTTCGGTCAGTATTATATATGGCTCGATTGCAACACTACAAGTAACTGGCCCAGATGGTAATAAAGTGGCGACAAACGCTCTCTTTGGAACTAGTAAGATACAGGTAAATGAAACTATTATAAAGAAGTAGACTACTAGCACAGTAGTGGATCAGTAACGTAAACTGTTATACCTAATTTAAGTTCAGAGATCTTTTTAAAGTGAAAATGTCTTTAGAATAAATAGAACATGCGTGATTTGAAACTGACACTTGTTTCAAAATATGTATAAAATTACAGTCCTTTTTTAAATTAAATTTGGGATTGCAAAAGTCAAAGGACGTAATTTTATTTTTTGAGTATCAAGAGGGGGTGTGCGTAAAGCTAAATTCAAGTTTGTAGGAACGCAACTCTTGCCCCTCCGTCGCCATCTTGAAAATGGGGGTGCAAATCGTTTTCACGCTCTATCAGACAAACTATTCGTCGGAAAGTAAATTTGCAAAAACAATTATGGTACCAAATTGAATTGAATTACGTAATAATTTGCCTCTATATCTTTTTGCCGTAGAATTAAAAAATAAAAAATAACAAAAAAACACTATGCCACTACAGAGTAAAAAATAATTGAAATAAATGTTGGCTTAGTACATATTTCTGAAGTCGGCGCTCAATATATTTCGTTGGATAACGGCGTAAACAGCGTGTCCAATTTGAGCGCCGACTATGCCGCAAGAAACAGCTTTGAACGACGTTTTTATTTTATAAGTTTAAATTTATTATTAGATATATTTTAATTTAAAATTTTAAGTTATGTTTACTTTAATTATTTGTGTTTTATTCAATTGAGAATTCGAATTGAGAAACCTCCTCCTTTTTTGAAGTCGAAGTAATTTAAAACTTTAAAAAGTTTTTAACGAAATTACTCAGATTAAAATTTGGGAATACATTTTGTTTCAAAAGTTTTTTCTAGTTATTTTATAAAAACATGACATCGGAGTATTTCGATAGATGGATTTTCAAAGAGAATAATTCTATTTAGGTCCAATAGGTTCATTCAATTAAATTAATAAATTGTTCTTACAAATTCTTTGACTAGTCAGCATAGTATGGCCACTATATATTATATAATTTATTAAACTTTACTAAAATTGAAATAATTATTACTTTTTTTTTTTTTTTTAATAATATAAGAGTAGCAGACGAGCATGCAGTCCACCTGATGGTAAGTGGCTACTGCCGCCCATGGACATCTGTAATAAACCCCAGATAGGATTAGATATTCCTACCTGAGGTCGGCCACAGATGCGCCGCTACCCCTGAGGACTAAGCTGGAACGCCTCGGAAAAGTCTTTCTCCCTTACCAACCCTTCAAACCGGAACACAGCAGCACCTAACACTGCAGTTATTAGGTAGAAATAGGTGTGGCAGTGGTGCCGCCGGAGTCGAACCACAAAGGGTTCTACCACCTTCAAAACTTATATTTATTTGGATTATTAAGAAACAAAAATTAACATTTAAATTTTTTGTACAAGATTGTGAAAATTGTTGAACCTGAAGTAGGGGAATACAGAGTAAGACGCACGTGTATTGTACGAGTATGTCTGCAAAGAAAATGCAGACGTTGGAAGTATTGTGATCAGAGCGTCAATAAATATTGACTTCCAGTACCACTTTTTGGTATTAACCCCAACATCAGTGACAAGGACACAACCAATAGCAGGTGATCTAAGTGTTTTTTATGTAGTATAGAAGTAGCAGACGAGCATACAGTCCATCTGATGGTAAGTGGCTACTGCCGCCCATCAACATCTGTAATCAACCCTAGATACGATACGTTTCCTACTAAAGGTCGGCCACAGATGCGCCGCTACCCCTGAGGACTAAGCTGGAATACTTCGGAAAAGTATGTTTCCTTTACCACACCCTTCCACAACACAGCAGCGCTTAACACTGCTGTTATCAGGCAGAAATAGCTGGGGCAATGGTGCCACCGGAGTCGAACCACATAGGGTTCTACCAACTTCAATGGTTCAAGTGGTTGTTGATGCTCGTTTAAAGTCCTACGAGATAGATTTTTCGAGATAACTGGATGAACTGTGGACGTAATCTAACTAAAAAATGTATTCAGTACTGCATTCTCTTCCGGAATTATCTTTATTGGAATTTGAAATGAATTTATTATTATTATGAAATATGAAAACCAAAACCAATATGTAGATCAATCGATCTACAAAGTTAAGCAACAAGAACTTGGTGGATGTATGCTAGTAGTTTTTGGCTTCGGAGGGCCTCTTCCAAGGACTTACCTTAATTGTGGGTAGAGATCCGTGCCTAGGAGCACGTGAATCCCATCAAGTAAATTGATTCTATGCTACCAAATAAATATGTGGTATACACCGAAACTAGATATTTATTAATGGTGCAAATTAGCTTCACTATCATCATTTTAATAAATCATACTGTGTTTCATAATTTAGGATACTGTATTTCCATTTTTTTATATTTATATGTGTTATGTACATGACATTATTTCATTTTTAAATGCTATTTTACAGGACGAGTGTTTTATCTGGAAATAGATGTCAAAGTACCAGAACGAGTTTCTTTTAAATTAGAAAAAGTTTTCATACTTGATACTAAAGATAATATTAAAAGAAATGCTCGAGAGTGACGTCATAAGTCAAAAAGGCGATATATACACAGTTGGACCTTTAGAAATACCACACAACAATTTCAAAGTAGAAGTGAGTACGAAGAAAAGAAAAATGCTTTTTATTTACAATTTCTAGAATAAAACATGTTAATTATATTTATGTATTTTAGATATCCGGTGTAAACCAGAACACGGGCGCAAAATTTAAAAGAGTCGGTCGCACATTCGTTGAACCAACAGGTAATAAATATTTAGGAACACATCAAAATATTGTCTATTCCTCTTTGATAATTCCTCCACTCATTAGTGCACTTTGATCACAGGTGCCTAAAATTTCGTTTATTATTATTAATACATTTTATCATAAGTTAAGGTTAGGTTAAAATTTATATGAATTGGACCCGCTCTGTTTTTGATTTAGTTTTATCCATTTATAAACGAAATATAATGTTCATGAGACATTTGTCACTTTACAGATTCCCCCAAAATTGATAAATCTAAATCTAAGATTGAGGTAAAAGAAGGATCCACGGCCGTTATGTCATGCAGGTATGATATTATTTAAATACTAAGAACAATAATGATGAAATTAAAATGTGTTTTTAAATTAATGTTCCATTTCTAGAATCGTAAATGGATTGCCCTCACCAACGATTACTTGGGAATTCAAGAGACCAGGCTCAAGTCGTTATGAAAGACTGCGTGAAACAAAGCAGGAGATCCATATAGATCGTGTCGGTTTACACATCCGGCGTTTACAAATGTGAAGCAAACAATATAGCCGGACGAGATTTCCATGAAATCAATTTAAACGTGTTATGTACGTATGACATAAATAAAAAATAATCAACATGTATCACATAGCTTATTTTTTATAGAAGGTAGTGACGTTGCGATTTTCTAGTTTATTCAACAAGGAGATCTCTCCATATTTCATACCTGTACGGTGTTGTTGCAGATTATCCGAAAATTGTTAAAAACAAGGAAAGCATTACGGTGACAAAAGGATCGAAAACGGTCATATCATGCAGGTACTTTTCTTGTTATTTCAATGAGTTGATTCAAGATTAATATTGTATCAATATTGTTTTATTTATTTTTTTGGGTCCTTAGAACCAGAAGTCTATTACCTACACCAAACATGACTTGGGAATTAAAGAGACGTGGCTCTCATATATTTAAAAGGCTCTCCGTGACAGATCAGGAAATCCACATCGATTCGGTTGAATTGAAGGACGCCGGTGTTTATAAATGTCAAGCAAATAGCGTGGTTGGAACAGATTCCCATGAAATTACACTGAACGTACAATGTGCGTATATATTCATATATATGTTAGACATAGTACTGGTAGCTTTGTGAACTTGTTCTAAAATGCTCATTCCAGCCTGACTATGATCCTATAAGAACCCATAAATGACCTAAGTTGATTTCATTCAATTAAGTGTTATGTTGTTTATATTAAAATTTCCTATATTTCTAATATCCATTGGAATCAGATTGAATAGGAAGCTTTCAAAAGTACCTACTCAAAAATAAACGCTACATTACTGAAGCGTGCGAAACAGCATACATTATACTTACTTAGAATAACTATAGGAGTTTAATTACGTTCTGTTCACAATATTCTCAGATTCACCGGCTTATGTTATTATCCAAGCACCAAAAATGACAAAAACTGGCGATGAAGTCATATGTATTGCAGAACTTCCGGAGAACCAGCACCGAAAGTGGAGTGGCTCAGAGATGGCAAATCATTGCTTCACATGAAAAATACGTCATTGATAAGAGCAACTCATTGAGGTCAGAAGTTATCTTAATCCACATTTGTTATAATGTAGATAATTGTGTATAGCTCATTCCCAATACGGCTTATTGTTAACGTCTTGAGCGTTATCATTTCACGCAGGAATAAACAATCAACTAAGTCTTGCAATATATATATTCATGCACTACCTACTGTTTCAGTATTTCTAATTTCTCTAGTCAAAGTGGATTTTACACTATACCTACGCGCAGCAACCTACAGTGATTTAACAATATTGAAAAAAACTAACTCGAAATCTAAATTCTTGTATGTTTAAAGGTTTGTAGCTGATTTAAAAGACAGCGGAAGTTATACTTGTGTGGCAATCAACAATCACGGCAGAGAATCAAAAACCACTACAATAGTCGTTTATGGTAATTGTGAAAACTTTCATATATATTTGTCAATTTGTGAGCTGATCCTCTCAGCTGTGGGTCAGTAATGAGTTGACGACGACGACGTAGTTCTCCAAGCGGCTGGTAGAATTATCCATTCCATTGCGATAGATCGAGTACTATGAACATTTGTTTGGTGTACCTACTGTGTGTGGATAAATTTAAATGTATATAAATACGTGAGATTCTACTGGAATATAAATATCTCTGTGTATTGCTTAGACAAGACATTTTTATTTCCTGATTTAAATTTATACAATTGTAACAATAAAATATAATTTTCATGCGAAAACTTGACATTTGCCTTTACAGATTCCCCCAAAATTGATAAATCTAAATCTAATTGAGGTAAAAGAAGGATCCACGGCCGTTATGTCATGCAGGTATGATATTATTTAAAACTAAGAACTATAATCATGAAATTAAAATGTGATTTTAAATTAATGTTCCATTTCTAGAATCGTAAATGGATTGCCCTCACCAACGATTACTTGGGAATTCAAGAGACAAGGCTCAAATCGTTATGAAAGACTGCGTGAAACAAAGCAGGAGATCCATATAGATCGTGTCGATTTGGACACATCCGGCGTTTACAAATGTGAAGCAAACAATATAGCCGGACGAGATTTCCATGAAATCAAATTAAACGTGTTATGTACGTATGACATAAAAAATCAACATGTATCATATAGCTTATTTTAATATGAGGTAGTGACGTTGCGGTTTTCTAGTTTATTCAACAAAGAGATCTCTCCATATTTCATACCTGTAAGGTGTTTTTGCAGATTATCCGAAAATCGATAAAAACAAGGAAAGCATTACGGTGACAAAAGGATCGAAAACGGTCATATCATGCAGGTACCTACATTTGTTACTATTTCAATGATTTGATTCAAAATTCATATTAAACGTTTCATTTATTTTTTGTTGGGTCCTTAGAACCAGAAGTCTATTACCGACACCAAACATGACTTGGGATTAAAGAGACGCGGCTCTCATATATTTGAAAGGCTCTCCGTGACAGATCAGGAAATCCACATCGATTCGGTTGGACTGAAGGACGCCGGTGTTTATAAATGTCAAGCAAATAACGTGGTTGGAACAGATTCCCATGAAATTACACTGAACGTACAATGTGCGTATATCATATAAATTTTAGAAATACTGTCAGCTTAGTTAACAATGTTCTGAAGGTTTACCCACTACAACTTATATATGATCCTTAAGGAACCCTTCAGAACACATGAATTACTTAAGTGGCTTCCGTTCAATTAAGTATCATGAAGTTTATCTTTCTACTTTCAACTGTGCTCAAAACTTTCTATATCTCTAATATTCATTGAAACGAGTTTTAATTTGAAGCTTTTATACGTACCTACTCAAAACTAAACGTTACGCAATACGGTTACTGAAGTGTGCTACAAAGCATACATTACTTTATTTAGGCATTTAGTTGTGGTACTCTAGGCATACGCATTTTATTATGAGTACGTTCTACCCACATTGTTCTCAGATTCACCGACTGATGTTGTTATCGAAGCACCAAAAATGACGAAAACTGGCGATGAAGTCATACTGTATTGCAGAACTTCCGGAGAACCAGCACCGAAAGTGGAGTGGCTCAGAGATGGCAAATCTATTGCTTCACATGAAAAATACGTCATTGATAAGAGCAACTCATTGAGGTCAGAAGTTATCTTAATCCACATTTTGTTAAATAATGTAGATAATTGTGTATAGCTCATTCCCAATACGGCTTATTGTTAACGTCTTGAGCGTTATCATTTCACGCAGGAATAAACAATCAACTAAGTCTTGCAATATAAATATTCATGCACTACCTACTGTTTCAGTATTTCTAATTTCTCTAGTCAAAGTGGATTTTACACTATACCTACGCGCAGCAACCTACAGTGATTTAACAATTTAAAAAAACTAACTCGAAATCTAAATTCTTGTATGTTTAAAGGTTTGTAGCTGATTTAAAAGACAGCGGAAGTTATACTTGTGTGCAATCAACAATCACGGCAGAGAATCAAAAACCACTACAATAGTCGTTTATGGTAATTGTGAAAACTTTCATATATATTTGTCAATTTGTGAGCTGATCCGTCCTCAGCTGTGGGTCAGTAATGAGTTGACGACGACGACGTAGTTCTCCAAGCGGCTGGTAGAATTATCCATTCCATTGCGATAGATCGAGTACTATGAACATTTGTTTGGTGTACTACCTACTGTGTGTGGATAAATTTAATGTGTATATAAATACGTGAGATTCTACTGGAATATAAATATCTCTGTGTATTGCTTAGACAAGATACTATTTTTTTCCATTTAAATTTATACAATTGTAACAATAAAATAATTTTCATGCGAAAACTTGACATTTGCCTTTACAGATTCCCCCAAAATTGATAAATCTAAATCTAAATTGAGGTAAAAGAAGGATCCACGGCCGTTATGTCATGCAGGTATGATATTATTTAAACAACTAAGAAATAATCATGAAATTAAAATGTGATTTTAAATTAATGTTCCATTTCTAGAATCGTAAATGGATTGCCCTCACCAACGATTACTTGGGAATTCAAGAGACAAGGCTCAAATCGTTATGAAAGACTGCGTGAAACAAAGCAGGAGATCCATATAGATCGTGTCGATTTGGACACATCCGGCGTTTACAAATGTGAAGCAAACAATATAGCCGGACGAGATTTCCATGAAATCAAATTAAACGTGTTATGTACGTATGACATAAAAAATCAACATGTATCATATAGCTTATTTAATATGAGGTAGTGACGTTGCGGTTTTCTAGTTTATTCAACAAAGAGATCTCTCCATATTTCATACCTGTAAGGTGTTTTTGCAGATTATCCGAAAATCGATAAAAACAAGGAAAGCATTACGGTGACAAAAGGATCGAAAACGGTCATATCATGCAGGTACCTACATTTGTTACTATTTCAATGATTTGATTCAAAATTCATATTAAACGTTTCATTTATTTTTTGTTGGGTCCTTAGAACCAGAAGTCTATTACCGACACCAAACATGACTTGGGAATTAAAGAGACGCGGCTCTCATATATTTGAAAGGCTCTCCGTGACAGATCAGGAAATCCACATCGATTCGG
The DNA here is from genome assembly GCA_014595695.2 of Epargyreus clarus clarus. Taxonomy (NCBI): domain Eukaryota; kingdom Metazoa; phylum Arthropoda; class Insecta; order Lepidoptera; family Hesperiidae; genus Epargyreus; species Epargyreus clarus. Next base: position 485,619 of record JACTTY020000154.1, on the reverse strand, counting down.
TTGGACTGAAGGACGCCGGTGTTTATAAATGTCAAGCAAATAACGTGGTTGGAACAGATTCCCATGAAATTACACTGAACGTACAATGTGCGTATATCTTCATATAAATTTTAGAAATACTACTGTCAGCTTAGTTAACAATGTTCTGAAGGTTTACCCACTACAACTTATATATGATCCTTAAGGAACCCTTCAGAACACATGAATTACTTAAGTGGCTTCCGTTCAATTAAGTATCATGAAGTTTATCTTTCTACTTTCAACTGTGCTCAAAACTTTCTATATCTCTAATATTCATTGAAACGAGTTTTAATTTGAAGCTTTTATACGTACCTACTCAAAAATAAACGTTACGCAATACGGTTACTGAAGTGTGCTACAAAGCATACATTATTTTATTTAGGCATTTAGTTGTGGTACTCTAGGCATACGCATTTTATTATGAGTACGTTCTACCCACATTGTTCTCAGATTCACCGACTGATGTTGTTATCGAAGCACCAAAAATGACGAAAACTGGCGATGAAGTCATACTGTATTGCAGAACTTCCGGAGAACCAGCACCGAAAGTGGAGTGGCTCAGAGATGGCAAATCTATTGCTTCACATGAAAAATACGTCATTGATAAGAGCAACTCATTGAGGTCAGAAGTTATCTTAATCCACATTTTGTTAAATAATGTAGATAATTGTGTATAGCTCATTCCCAATACGGCTTATTGTTAACGTCTTGAGCGTTATCATTTCACGCAGGAATAAAAAATCAACTAAGTCTTCCAATATATAAATTCATGTACTACCTACTGTTTCAGTATTTCTAATTTCTCTAGTCAAAGTGGATTTTCACTATACCCACGAACAGCAACCTACAGTGATTTAATAATATTGTAAAAAAAACTAAACTAAATCTAAATCTTTGGATTTACAGGTTCGGACTGGTTTAAAAGACAGCGGAATTATACTTGTTGGGCCCAACATCACGGCAGAGAATCAAAAACCACTACAATAGTCGTTTATGGTAATTGTGAAAACTTTCATATATATTTGTCAATTTGTGAGCTGATCCGTCCTCAGCTATGGGTCAGTAATGAGTTGACGACGACGACGTAGTTCTCCAAGCGGCTGGTAGAATTATCCATTGCATTGCGATAGATCGAGTACCATGAACATTTGTTTGGTGTACCTACTGTGTGTGGATAAATTTAATGTGTATATAAATACGTGAGAATCTACTGGAATATAAATATCTCTGTGTATTGCTTAGACAAGACACTATTTTATTTCCAGATTTAAATTTATACAATTGTAACGATAAAATATAATTGTCATGCGAAAACTTGACATTTGCCTTTACAGATTCTCCCAAAATTGATAAATCTAAATCTAAGATTGAGGTAAAAGAAGGATCCACGGCCGTTATGTCATGCAGGTATGATATTATTTAAATACTAAGAACAATAATGATGAAATTAAAATGTGTTTTTAAATTAATGTTCCATTTCTAGAATCGTAAATGGATTACCCTCACCAACGATTACTTGGGAATTCAAGAGACCAGGCTCAAGTCGTTATGAAAGACTGCGTGAAACAAAGCAGGAGATCCATATAGATCGTGTCGATTTGGACACATCCGGCGTTTACAAATGTGAAGCAAACAATATAGCCGGACGAGATTTCCATGAAATCAAATTAAACGTGTTATGTACGTATGACATAAAAAATCAACATGTATCATATAGCTTATTTTAATATGAGGTAGTGACGTTGCGGTTTTCTAGTTTATTCAACAAAGAGATCTCTCCATATTTCATACCTGTAAGGTGTTTTTGCAGATTATCCGAAAATCGATAAAAACAAGGAAAGCGTTACGGTGACAAAAGGATCGAAAACGGTCATATCATGCAGGTACCTACATTTGTTACTATTTCAATGATTTGATTCAAAATTCATATTAAACGTTTCATTTATTTTTTGTTGGGTCCTTAGAACCAGAAGTCTATTACCGACACCAAACATGACTTGGGAATTAAAGAGACGCGGCTCTCATATATTTGAAAGGCTCTCCGTGACAGATCAGGAAATCCACATCGATTCGGTTGGACTGAAGGACGCCGGTGTTTATAAATGTCAAGCAAATAACGTGGTTGGAACAGATTCCCATGAAATTACACTGAACGTACAATGTGCGTATATCTTCATATAAATTTTAGAAATAGTACTGTCAGCTTAGTTAACAATGTTCTGAAGGTTTACCCACTACAACTTATATATGATCCTTAAGGAACCCCTCAGAACACATGAATTACTTAAGTGGCTTCCGTTCAATTAAGTATCATGAAGTTTATCTTTCTACTTTCAACTGTGCTCAAAACTTTCTATATCTCTAATATTCATTGAAACGAGTTTTAATTTGAAGCTTTATACGTACCTACTCAAAAATAAACGTTACGCAATACGGTTACTGAAGTGTGCTACAAAGCATACATTATTTTATTTAGGCATTTAGTTGTGGTACTCTAGGCATACGCATTTTATTATGAGTACGTTCTACCCACATTGTTCTCAGATTCACCGACTGATGTTGTTATCGAAGCACCAAAAATGACGAAAACTGGCGATGAAATCATACTGTATGTGCAGAAACTTCCGGAGAACCAGCACCGAAAGTGGAGTGGCTCAGAGATGGCAAATCTATTGCTCTTCACATGAAAAATACGTCATTGATAAGAGCACTCATTGAGGTCAGAAGGTTATCTTAATCCACATTTGTTAAATAATGTAGATAATTGTGTATAGCTCATTCCCAATACGGCTTATTGTTAACGTCTTGAGCGTTACTCATTTCACGCAAGGAATAAAAAAAATCAACTAAGTCTTCCAATATATAAATTCATGTACTACCTACTGTTTCAGTATTTCTAATTTCTCTAGTCAAAGTAGATTTTCACTATACCCACGAACAGCAACCTACAGTGATTTAATAATATTGTAAAAAAAACTAAACGAAATCTAAATTCTTGTATGTTTAAAGGTTCGTAGCTGGTTTAAAAGACAGCGGAAAGTATACTTGTGTGGCAACCAACAATCACGGCAGAGAATCAAAAACCACTACAATAGTCGTTTATGGTAATTGTGAAAACTTTCATATATATTTGTCAATTTGTGAGCTGATCCGTCCTCAGCTATGGGTCAGTAATGAGTTGACGACGACGACGTAGTTCTCCAAGCGGCTGGTAGAATTATCCATTGCATTGCGATAGATCGAGTACCATGAACATTTGTTTGGTGTACCTACTGTGTGTGGATAAATTTAATGTGTATATAAATACGTGAGAATCTACTGGAATATAAATATCTCTGTGTATTGCTTAGACAAGACACTATTTTATTTCCAGATTTAAATTTATACAATTGTAACGATAAAATATAATTGTCATGCGAAAACTTGACATTTGCCTTTACAGATTCTCCCAAAATTGATAAATCTAAATCTAAGATTGAGGTAAAAGAAGGATCCACGGCCGTTATGTCATGCAGGTATGATATTATTTAAATACTAAGAACAATAATGATGAAATTAAAATGTGTTTTTAAATTAATGTTCCATTTCTAGAATCGTAAATGGATTACCCTCACCAACGATTACTTGGGAATTCAAGAGACCAGGCTCAAGTCGTTATGAAAGACTGCGTGAAACAAAGCAGGAGATCCATATAGATCGTGTCGATTTGGACACATCCGGCGTTTACAAATGTGAAGCAAACAATATAGCCGGACGAGATTTCCATGAAATCAAATTAAACGTGTTATGTACGTATGACATATAAAAAATCAAACATGTATCATATAGCTTATTTTAATATGAGGTAGTGACGTTGCGGTTTTCTAGTTTATTCAACAAAAGAGATCCTCTCCATATTTCATACCTGTAAGGTGTTTTTGCAGGATTATCCGAAAATCGATAAAAACAAGGAAAGCGTTACGGTGACAAAGGATCGAAAAACGGTCATATCATGCAGGTACGTTTCTTGTTATTTCAATGAGTTGATTCAAGATTCATATTGTATCAATATTGTTTATTTATTTTTTTGGGTCCTTAGAACCAGAAGGCTATTACCGACACCCAAACATGACTTGGGAATTAAAGAGACGTGGCTCTCATATATTTAAAGGCTCTCCGTGACAGATCAGGAAATCCACATCGATTCGGTTGAATTGAAGGACGCCGGTGTTTATAAATGTCAAGCAAATAGCGTGGTTGGAACAGATTCCCATGAAATTACACTGAACGTACAATGTGCGTATATATTCATATATGTTAGACATAGTACTGGTAGCTTTGTGAACTTGTTCTAAAATGCTCATTCCAGCCTGACTATGATCCTATAAGAACCCATAAATGACCTAAGTTGATTTCATTCAATTAAGTGTTATGTTGTTTATATTAAAATTTCCTATATTTCTAATATCCATTGGAATCAGATTGATAGGAAGCTTTCAAAAGTACCTACTCAAAAATAAACGCTACATTACTGAAGCGTGCGAAACAGCATACATTATACTTACTTAGAATAACTATAGGAGTTTAATTACGTTCTGTTCACAATATTCTCAGATTCACCGGCTTATGTGATTATCGAAGCCACCAAAATGACAAAAACTGGCGATGAAAAGTCATACTGTATTGCAGAGAACTCCGGAGAACCAGCACCGAAAGTGGAGTGGCTCAGAGATGGCAAAATCTTATTGCTTCACATGAAAAATACGTCATTGATAAGAGCAACTCATTGAGGTCAGAAGTTATCTTAATCCACATTTTGTTAAATATGTAGATAATTGTGTATAGCTCATTCCCAATACGGCTTATTGTTAACGTCTTGAGCGTTATCATTTTCACGCAGGAATAAAAAATCAACTAAGTCTTGCAATATAAATATTCATGTACACTACCTACTGTTTCAGTATTTCTTAATTTCTCTAGTCAAAGTGGATTTTACACTATACCTACGCGCAGCAACCTACAGTGATTTAACAATATTGTAAAATAAAACTAACTCGAAATCTAAATTCTTGTATGTTTAAAGGTTTGTAGCTGATTTAAAAAGACAGCGGAAATTTATACTTGTGGGCAATCACAAATCACGGCAGAGAATCAAAAACCACTACAATAGTCGTTTATGGTAATTGTGAAAACTTTCATATATATTTGTCAATTGTGAGCTGATCCGTCCTCAGCTTGGGTCAGTAATGAGTTGACGACGACGACGTAGTTCTCCAAGCGGCTGGTAGAATTATCCATTCCATTGCGATAGATCGAGTACTCATGACATTTGTTTGGTGTACTACCTACTGTGTGTGGATAAATTTAATATGTATATAAATACGTGAGATTCTACTGGAATATAAATATCTCTGTGTATTGCTTAGACAAGATACTATTTATTTCCTGATTTAAATTTATACATTGTAAACAATAAAATATAATTTTCATGCGAAAACTTGACATTTGCCTTTACAGATTCCCCCAAAATTGATAAATCTAAATCTAATATTGAGGTAAAAGAAGGATCCACGGCCGTTATGTCATGCAGGTATGATATTATTTAAACACTAAGAACAATAATCATGAAATTAAAATGTGATTTTAAATTAATGTTCCATTTCTCGAATCGTAAATGGATTGCCCTCACCAACGATTACTTGGGAATTCAAGAAGACAAGGCTCAATCGTTATGAAAGACTGGCGTGAACAAGGCAGGAGATCCATATAGATCGTGTCGATTTGGACAATCCGTCGTTTACAATGTGAAGCAAACAATATAGCCGCGACGAGATTTCCATGAAATCAAATTAAACGTGTTATGTACGTATGACATAAAAAATCAACATGTATCATATAGCTATTTTAATATGAGGTAGTGACGTTGCGGTTTTCTAGTTTATTCAACAAAGAGATCTCTCATATTTTCATACCTGTACGGTGTTTTTTGCAGATTATCGAAAATGATAAAAACAAGGAAAGCATTACGGTGACAAAAGGATCGAAAACGGTCCATATCATGCAGGTACCTAATTTGTTTACTATTTCAATGATTTGATTCAATTCATATTAAACGTTTCATTTATTTTTTGTTGGATCCTTAGAACCAGAGGGTCTATTACCGACACCAAACATGACTTGGGAATTAAAGAGACGTGGCTCTCATATATTTAAAAGGCTCTCCGTGACAGATCAGGAAATCCACATCGATTCGGTTGGATTGAATGACGCCGGTGTTTATAAATGTCAAGCAAATAACGTGGTTGGAACAGATTTCCCATGAAATTACACTGAACGTACAATGTACGTATTTTTAATTACTTATATTTCGTAAACGTGCTGGTATACTCGTATCATTTATATCCTATCCTGGTATGAAGTGTGCTCTTTAGAGCACCTTTATGGTTCAACTCCGAAGGTACACTTTTTCTGCCCAATTACAACAACGTTAAGCGCTGCTATGTTTTGGTTTGTATCATGTATGGAAACATGTCTACGTTCGAGGTATTTCAGCTTAGTACTCAGGTGCAGCGGCGCATCTGTGGCTGACCTCAGATGGAAATCTGGTCTTGTTAGGGGTTGATTGCAAATGTCCATATGCGACAGAAGTCAGTTACCCACTTATCAGTTTGAACGCATGCTACTCCTGAGTTATGCAAAATACCATAGATGTTCATAATGTAACAGGTGTATTACAATGAGACGATCTATTAGAATATTACGTGATGGAATACTAACTATTAATAGAAATACAATTACGTTTAATTAATTATGTTCAGATTCACCAACTGTTATCCTTGAACAACCAAAACTGGCGAAGACTGGTGATGAAGTAATACTTACTTGCAAAATTACCGGTGAACCAGTTCCGATTGTGAAATGGTTTAAAGACGGCAGAGCTATTGGTCAAAATGAAAATTATAACATCTATAAGAAGAACTCAATCAGGTCAGAATACATACTGTCTGTAATTATATTTTATACAATTCATTCAAATTACCTATACCATGCCCATTCGGTCAGCAAATTACGTGTCATTGGGTACTTCTTTATGTATATTATCTTAATTCTTAAAATTGACATTAAAAATTGACATTAAAATTGACATTCTTAAAATTGAAATTATTTTTATTGATTTTATTTTTTATTTTTTCAGGTTCGTAGCTGGTTTGAATGACATTGGCAATTATACATGTGAAGCGAACAATGAATTAGGAAGTGATTCCAAAAGTGTCAAAGTAGACGTTCACGGTAATTATTAATTATAGTCTTAAACTATTTCAATTATGTAGCTACAATTAATGGCAATCTGTTCTTTTCTCAACATCAATTTTAAATGAATATCTTGGCCTTACAATCTATATTAATTATTGAGTACTCTTTACAACTTATCATTTTCTAGACCCGGTTGTAATTGAAAATACGGACAAAATGGAATTCAATATCGTTGAATATGATATGATCTTAAGAATTCCATGCAAGGTGAAAGGATATCCTAAACCTACAGTTACTTGGACGAAAGATGGAATACCTGTGGAAATAGGTAATTATTTATCGTGTTTGACATTCATATATTGTATGCTTGTATAGTTTTCTATCTTTGCTATACAGTATACCTATAATGATAATCCTTTCAAACGCAATGCAATGCATATGTTCTTTATTGTATGTTTTCACGTGTTTAAACAGTTACAATAGGGCGAAACACATTTCCCTTTGTGATGGTTTCTAACATTGAGCTTTTATTTGCCGCATTAATAATAGTACAAAAAAATAATAGTAAGTGGCAAGTTGGCAACTTTTTACAGATTATGAGACCTACGAACAGGAAACTGACAATACATTGAAACGTATATATCCTGATTTGTCTTCAACTGGGAAGTACGCATGCACAGCAACGAATAACATTACCAGCGTCACTCAAGTGTTCACTGTGAATGTTTCAAGTAAGTATGGAAATCGTATTCTAGGAGCTCTGGATGTGGTGTTTACCCGACTGCGACAGGAGGGAAATGTTTATCGAGCGCGTCTGTATGTAGGTACATTTTATTCTTTGACACGCCATACAGCCCAAACGACTTATATGAAGTGTCGTTTGATTTAAGGGCTCACTTGTTTGTATTCAAAAATAGTACGAGCAATACCATATGAAGATCATATGTTACAGTGAAGGTGATCAATTAGCTAATATACATAATTACTGGTTATTATGTATAATAATTAATTTGTCCAGACAATGTCAATGTCAGTAAATTAATCACTTTATCTGACTGTCATATATGTATATATATATTAGCATGTTAAAGTTAGTCGAAGTAATAAATATGTTGTTGTATAAGCCCGGAGTACGGTAAATCTTAAGATTAATTTTAAAAAAATGATGTATTCTTTTGTATCAACGTCATCTTGGTTGTTGTATTACAGTAACTATGAATCATATTATAGTTTAGGTCTGAATTAACGCTTTCGTAGCACAGATTAATAAATAGTACTGTTCGCTGGGCGCTGCCGCGCCCTGATATCTTAGTTTTCTTTTTCTTTTATGTTCCTACTAGCCTAATTAATTACCAAGCCTATACGAAATTCGTTAGGATTGGTTAGGTTGGAACATAATAGAAAACATAAAACTAAGCGAGCGTAAATATAAATAAGCCATCAGAGGTAATAGTAAGGCATGTATTTTTATTATTTAAGCATATCTTTTTAATAATCCACTGTATAGCTGATTTACGTACATCGTTTACAGATACTGGGCATAAACCAACTCGACATGTCTCTTTTTTGAACACGTGAATCATTATAAAATTACAAAAAATATAATTATGCTTAAGGAAATTTAAAAGAAACTTATAGTCTTTACCTATACTTGTTTCATTACTTTACCCAAGCCTTTAAAGATTTTCTATATAATGACTGGTTAATGTGATTAATTCCTTGTTATTGACCTTGTATTTTGACCAAATTGAGTAGATATTACACATAATGGCTAGATATTATGTATAATATCCGGATTTATTACTTCGGCTTTAACATATATATCGAGGACGAAGTTCGTGTTATCTTTCAGTTCAATCATGTATGTAAATAAGAAAACTTATGTTACAAAAGTCTTTTTGTATTACAGAATATCCAATTCCAAACGAACCTAAGGACACACTTTATTTAGAAAAGGAAACCAGTAACGAAATTAATTGCAAACTGCCACACTCAAGCTTTGAAAACGTTCGTTGGTTCACGGTCGGTTATTTTAGTATTTTCTTTATGTCGTTAGTCGTATTAAATGTTATTTTTTGCTAGAAAGTTCTGAAGCTAAGTCTAAATAAAACAATAGCCCTACTTGAATCTGATCAGAGATGTTAGAACTTCTGAAGACAAGGCTAAGTCAGGATGACTCACGTTATATATCCCGTATGTCTTCACCGATCTCAGAGCACGGCAGCTCGACTGCTTCTTCTACAAGACAAACGCCGCAGTTAAACAGAAATATTACAAAGTTATAAAATGTTTCATTACTGTAACTTTGATACTTGAAATAGTTATAAAAAAAATGGAACATAACCAATTTCGGAATTTCAACTAAATAATACGATCCGAATTTGATACCTTCTTCGTTATACTAAACATGATTGGTTAAATTATTTCAGAATGCAAAGATTATTCCATTTAGGGATGTGTTTATACTGCGAAATGCTTCCGAAAAAGATAATGGAATATATAGTTGCCGCGTAGACTTCGACTGGGGCTCGGAGTCTTATCACGTGAACTTAGTAGTTGGTACTAAGCCCAGATTCGTGAACGATATTGACAGCGAAAAGGTGTTTTTAATCCGAGGCTTGAAGAATTCTTTGGATTGCTCCGTCACGGGAAACCCGACACCAAAGGTATGTCTCGGATTTTTAATTGTTCAATCACTATGTAGTTAATAAGACGCCTGACTTTTTTCAAGTTAAGTTCTAAAAATGTCGAATCTGGTTTGTTTAAGCGAGATTACATGTATTCTATACGAATGTCACCTCTTATCAAACCCAAGGCCAACATTTGCTTGCATTGCACATTGCAAAGTGAGAAAGAATGGTTTCATAAAACCTCATAATCTTTGGGTGACCATAAACAATTATCTATCCCATAATGGTTTCGATGAAGCAGTTACGAAAATCCTTAAAGAAAAATAAATAAATAAAATAATAAATCCTTGAAATAATATTTTTGCTTGTGCATAAAGTATTACTGTACTTCATTTACAGGTTGTTGATGTTTATACAGGAGAGATTAAGTAAAAGGATTAAGTAAAAAATAAGATTGTTTGTGTAGTCTATTCAAATAATCATTTTTCCTACATTTGTTTCAGATAACGTGGTGGCATAATGAGACTAAATTGCCAAAAAGTTCTAAGGCATATGAATTAGAAATAAAAGAGATTGAACCAGGGACATGGCGCTGTGAAGCCGAAAATCCTCTTGGTACCATAACAAGAACATTTCGTAGACGCGTAAGTTGTATATCTTATTGTTGCCCTTGACACCAATGATACCGTTCTAGGGATGGCGATTCTTTCTGAAAACGGTCGATTCTTGAATCGATCCAAAATGTTCACAAAAAAATCGAGGCCGAATGAATCGATTCTCAAAAAAACAAAAAATGGTCATCAAACCAAACAAGCACTGGAATATCCGCCAGCACAAAATTTCTATAACTATCGACTTTCGATTTTCTAGGATGAAAGATTCACTACATCGATCCATTACTGGAGATCGATTAAAATCATCGATTCTCTTTGACCAAAACTATCTTTTCTTCGATTAATCGATCTCAGATCGCCATCCCTACACCATTCTATTTTAACTCAAAGTCAGGCTTTCATACTTAACAAAAGGAGTTCGAACTCAAGACTGTGCAAGAGAACTCTGATACCTTCAACTTTACAAAACGAAATTAAATTTGAAATCATGTACACTTCTTTTTTTTATAATATAGGAGTAGCAGACAAGCATACAGTCCACGTGATGGTAAGTGGCTACTGCTGCCCTTGAACATCTGTAATCAACCCCAGATAAGATTAGATATTCCTGCATGAGGTCGTACACAGATGCGCCGTTACCCCTGAGGACTGAGCTGGAACGCCTCGGAAAAGTCTGTCTCCCTTACGACACCCTTCAAACCGGAACACAGCAGCGCCTAACGCTGCTATTAGTAGGTAGAAATAGGTGTTCAAACAGTGTATAACAAAGGGTTCTACCACCTTTAACTTGAAAAGATTCTAAATAAACATTTTGTTATTTCAGATAAACCAAAGTAATTTTGTCCTATAATTGAGAACACACTCAATATTATGATGATAATAATGACAGTGACACACTTAAATTATCTCAACTTAAATAAACAGAATACTTTTATCAACTTAAGGAAAGCAGAGTAATGAGATGCATTTTGTTATGGAAATACAATTGTACGTAAGGGTTTCCTGATCAGTACCACCAAGGGTGTCACCAAAAGAGGGACGCAGCTGCACTCCCTTAGAAATTCAAAAATCCTATTACACAATTCTACCGTTTGATGCTGATAGGAGCAGTCGGCCCACAGCCCTTCTAGAAATGCATTAACCCATACACCAGCTTAATGATGATTGGCTAACGATATAGTCTCTACTTCAGTAATAATAATAGTCGACAAACATCTACCACAAAATTTTTATCTTCGTTTTAATTTTAGTTTCAAGTTTATCTTATGTTCTCTATCTACATTTTTATTGCATTATGCAATTAATTGCTATCTAAGTGTCACTTTTTAATTTTTTCACTAACATTACAACTAATTATTTCTAATTTACATTATATACACTCAGGTGTTAAGAAAAAAGAAAAAAGACAATTATAAATAATATAAACGATCTAAAATTGCCGTGCCGTGTTTTATTTTTCTATCATTTTTAATTAGCATACATTTTTAGGGTTCCGTAAATCCGTACCCAAAGTGTAGAAACGTAACCCTATTACTAAGACTTCACTATCTGTCTATCTGTCTGTCCGTCTGGCCGTCTGTCTCAGGGCTCTATATCTGGAACGGTAATAGATAGACACTTGAAATTTGACAGAAGCTGTATAACGGTGGCCGCTATAACAACACATACTAAATTAAAAAAGTTGAAAATAAATAGGGGTTGCCATACAAGAAACCGCTATTTCTCGACATTTTTAGTTTTGTCTATTGAACCGTAATATGTAATTGTAGACGATCCAAATTTTCACAATATATATATGTTTCAGTGGCATTATAATAACAAATGCTAAAAATAAAACAAAATTTGAAAATGTTGGTGGTACGGTGGTTACACTTGTCCAATGATTACCAACAAGCTTTAATTCACATTTAATCAGAAAAAAGCAATTTTATGGAAAACCCCTAAGGTTCTATGGCAATACATTTTTATGTTTTTTTTTTAACATAAGGAAAGCAAACGGACATTCAGTGCGTTCACCTAATATTAAGTGGCTACTGCCGCTCATAGACATCTGTAATCAACGCCAGAAATATAAGATTCCTACCTGAGGTGGGCCAAATATGCGTTTCAATAGCTCCTATTATTACTTGGTGAGATTGGTTTGAGGTTAGATTGCTACGGTATCCCCTGCCTGTCGTAAGAGGCGACTAAAAGGGGGATTCGAGGGTTACAAGACGTACAAGAGAGGGAGCTCGGCCGGCCGCCCGGCCAGAGACCCCGGGATGGACGGCGGTATGTGTGGTCACATACCGTCGTGCACACCAGACGATGTGGCGAGTTTTATGCTCACTTGGGTGGAGCCTGATATGTTCCCGCAGTCCTCATTACAGCGTCGAGGACGGTCACCGGGGGAGTTTTAGTGCGGTAAGTATCCCACAAATCCCCGTATCGCTAGGTACCTTTTGAAGGTTTTTCCCCTCATCAACAAAAAAAAAGTTGAGTCGTACGTGATGGCTGCTATCCGTACTTAGGCGAATCTGACTTGAGGTGCGTGCGGGGTGCACGGAGAGGTAGCAACAAATTAGAAGTAACGATTTTGTCTATAATATAGAGCTCTGATATTAATATATTTCTAGTATAAGTATACTATCATGCAGCAAATTCATATCACTGTAATACTCAGGGGGAATTCCCTAATTGCTAATTCTATTACTATATCTGGATAGTTGGATTTTGATAAACTTACGTCAAGAGTCATTCGACTTTAACCTTTTCACCTATCCTTATCGGAGTAGTGTGGTGAAATACATTACAGAACTAATTTTCGAAATACGAAATAAAGAAAAGAACTCGTTCATAAGAAGTTTATACTAATTCGCACTTGGCCAGCGTGGCATTCAGCCCTCCTGTTTGAGATCCGTGCCCAACAGTGAGACAATAAATATTCGACGATAACGAACCTACGTAGACATACAATTGTACAATTTACAATACAATACACTACTTCCAAAGGAAAAGAGGTTATCTATTCGTCGGCGCTCGTATTGGACACGCTGTTTACATCGTTATCCTACGAAATATATTAAGCGCCGAGTTCAGAACTATGTACTAAACCAATATTTATATGATTTTTTTTTTACTTTGTAGTGTCATGGAAGTCGGTGGTATTTTTTGTTACTCTTTTCTATTTTTATAATTTATAAAATTATTGATCATTTATATTGAGCATTATTTTATTTTCAAAAGCTACATTACCTTATCAAACTTTGCAGTTTGATAAGGTAATGTACCTAACAGGAAAAAATAGAGCTCTATAATTAGTTCTTCTGGAAACCCCCATTATCCATACAGTTACAATTTTAATTACAAAATAAATTTTATCGACAGGAAGTGCATTAGTAATATAATTAGTGGTCTATTTTAAAGTTACTCGTACAATGCCTGTTTGTCCAGAAATCGTTGTATTATATGCGCATTGAGTGTTTTAGTATAGCGTTTAATACCTATACTATGTTATTGGACATTCCTGTAATCAATGTCATCATAAGAGTCAAATTACTTAAACTGTAAAAGTTGTGCAATCCCGATCAGCGCTAAGTCAGTTATTTTAGTTTTATTTATTTATTGTTGTGCCGACGAAGTAAACACTAATACATTTTATTAGGCGTAGCTATACAATACAATTTTGGTGAGTGTCAACTCAAATATGGGCACAAACTACAATTCTCAACACTATAAGGAATAACAATACATTTTGAATACAAAAAAGAAATATTATTAACATTAAAAATAAATTATATCAATTTAATTTTAATTACATTATAATGTTAAAGGCAACCAAGAAAAACACAAATATAACAAAAAGCAAAATAAGGATTAAATTAAATTACATTTTACAATTTATACAATTTTATATAAATAAAATGTCCAGAAATATGTGAGCCGACAATTCAAACAGTTATTAGTTAATATTAATATACTTATACAAAGATATAAAAGAATTGATAATTAAAAAAAAATATTTAAATAATAAAAAATACAAATGAATTATCATATAATATTAACAATAATTAATAAAAAATCATCATAATAAGGAATCATAAAATTTAGAAATCGTTAACCAGTTAAAAATATAAATTAACAGATAGTTAATTAACAGATAAATAGTCCGATAACATTAGATTGATTGAAAAATAGAAACGAGTTCTGAGTGTTTTCCAGAATTTTTTTTTTTAGAAAAAAGTTAAACTGTTAAAGAAGACGTCTACTTGGTGTACTGTTAGAGGCATTCCTGATCTGGCACTATCTCTATTGTTTACAGTCAATATCGATTTTAACACACGCATTGTGAATAGCTTTGTAATTTTTGGAAATTCTATTTACAGGAGAGTGATGCCCTAAGTTTGACCGTGCTTTTTTTGTAAATATTTCAATGGTCTGGGCAATCTCTTTGGTACAGCTATATATAGCTTTGATAACAGATATTCACTATCAATTTGACCATTTATTAGTTTAAACGAAAACATGATGTCCAGGTATTCTCTACGACAGGAAAGGGAATCAAGATGAAAATGATGCAATCGTTCATAATAACTTGTCAGTTTTTTGTTAGTTATGTATGTAGTATGTTGTTAGTTTACAGCTGAACGTTAAATAGCATAGAAATCTCTTTTTCACACTTTCTAAGCGCTTAATATATTTGTCATAGTGCGGGTTCCACACGACGCTACAGTATTCAAGACCCGAACGCACAAGTGCAGAGAAGATGGCAATTTTAGTGCTAGGTTTTTTGAACTCTCTGGTATTACGCAATAAAAAACCTAACGTTTGGAACCCTTTTCTAACGATGTTATCAACGTGAATGTTGAACCTCATTTTGCTACCGAGGGTCACTTCGAAATCGCAAATATGGTCTGTATCCTCTAATAACGCACCATTTATGAAATATGATCTGGGAAGTGGGTATTTTTTCCTAGAAAACTGCACAACGTAACATTTATTTGTATTCAAGCGCATACCATTATTCTCACAATACACGACAAGATGGTCCAAGTCATTCTGCAGTCCAAGTCATTGTGAAATTAGCAGTACCTAAGTAGTTGCTTTAACCACAGATTAATAAATAGTTACCGCTTTAACTGCGTAAATTTTTATTTAATGGTACATATTTATAGTGAATGCAATTTTTTATCCGACTTCGGAGGTAATGTCTTTCGAGCGTATGTAACTGTGTTTGTATGTTTCATTCTTTGACGACAGCACAAACGACCTGTACTCTTACCATGGGTTTTTACGTTTTGACAAATAAGATTGTTTTGGTATTTCTTTACGTATTTCCCCATACAATTTCCAATCAGCGCCCTAGCGGATTGTATCAGAACTATAGTGTCAGTAACGTAACATTAAATGTCTAAATTGACAAAATGTGGCTTTATGTTTTGTCTCTCTTTTTTTGCGAACATGTGAGGTAGACAAAAAGACTTGAGCACTTACTTATTGTTACATTTACTCAGTGTACTAAGCAAACGGAACAGAATAATCGATTGAGTAAACGTAACGTAAAATTGTGGGATGTTTTGAAAACTCATGGTAAGGGTAGGTACTGATGGATTTTAAAATAAGAGGCGTGGATCGTTTTGTGTAAATTGTGAGAGGACAACATTTTTGAAATAGATTTATTTTTAAACCGATTTTCTTGTTTTTAACACGCTTTTATTAGCTTGGGTTGTACGTTTGTATGTATGTACGTAACAGTAACGGAATATTTGAGCCCGATTTCTATCCACTTTGAACGTTCAGTTTAATTCAAAATTTTGAAGAATTATCAAAAACCGACGACAATACACGATTTTAATAATTTTGTACCATTGTCCTTATCAATATCTTCAGGATTAACGATTTTCGAGGCGAGAGATAGCGCCTTATGGGTGCTTTTCGAAAATTGATAAGTGGAGCACTCCACGCTTTTTTTACAATTATACAATTTACTGTTCCTTAATTGATTCCTAGATTTAAAATTATTTTCTACTTTTTAGTTGATGTTATCATAAAAGCGTGTTTTTTAGTTTTTTGAACTATATTTATTATAATAATCGGTAGCTTTGTTCGTCGAAACAAGCGGGTGATGGAGACGTCACTACACCGATTTGACGCCCAAAGGTTCCGGGTTTGGTACTCGTCTTTATATATAGTGTCAAACGCTGCTGTGTTCTAGTTTGAAGGGTGTGGTACGGGAGACATACTTTTCCAAAGCGTTCCAACTTAGTCCTCAGGGGTGGCGCATCTGTGGCCGACCTCAGGTAGGAATATCTAATCTTATCTGGGGGGATGTCCACGGGCGGCAGTAGCCCCTTACCATCAGGTGGACACGCTCGTCTGTTACTCCTATATTATATACAAAAAAATGCCCATGGCACCTACGTTACAGATCCTCGTGTATTGTATTTAACTATTTGGTATTATTATTATTATTGACATGTGATTATTTAATCTTGTTATTGACTTGATGCTTATATAATTATTATTATTAATCGACTAATGCCATACAGGTATTATATGAATTATAACAAATTAGTAACAAATATTAATTTATGTTTTACATAATTTTGTTGATTTTTTGCAAACCTCATACAGGTAGAACACACTGGACTGTAGTATGTACATAATATCTGTGTAATAACTGTGTTGTAGCAAATAAAGAATTAAAATTTGAATTTGAAGGGTATTTAGTCTAGAAAACGTCTTTTTTATAGCTAAAGACGCTTTAAAACAGAAGTTTTCTAGACTATTTAATATTGTTCCTTATTCTCTATGCTGGATTATGATCATTCAACATTATTAAATTTTTTAATCATTATTTATTTAACTCATGACGCATGATGTCACCTTAATATATATTATATCTTATATACATATGTGCTCTGGGCCAAAAACATGACCCCAGATACGAGATGATATTAGTCGTATCTGGGGTTTTGCCCGTGTCGTATTTTTTAATTTAGAAACGAAGATTCAATCGTGTATGTAAGTAACTGCCGCCCCTGGATATCTATAATCATGAAGGCCCTTTGTGGTTCGACTCCGGCGGCACCACCGCGACACCTATTTCTGCCTAATAACAGCAGTACTAGGCGCTGCTGTGTTCCGTTTTGAAGGGTGTGGTAAGGGAGACATACTTTTCCGAGACGTTCCAGCTTAGTCCTCAGGGGTAGCGGCGCATCTGAGACCGACCTCAGGTACGAATATCTAATCCTATCTGGGGTTGATTACAAATGTCCATGGGTGGCAGTAGCCACTTACCTTCAGGTGGAGTGCATGCTCGTCTGCTCCTATTTTTATAGTAAAGACTCCATGACACTACTACCATACCTATTTCTGCCTAATAACAGCTGTGTATTCTGGTTTAAAGGGTTTGGTAAGGAAGATATACAGCGCAATCTAGTTCACAGGGGTAGCAATGTACTTGCGGCTAGTCTCCGATAGGACTCTGTACCCACCCTTACCATGTTTTTACGTTTTGAGAAATATGACTGTTTTGGTATTTATTCACGCATTTGTCCATACAATTTCCATTAAGCACCCCTAGCGGATTGTATCAGAACTATAGTGTGAGTAACGTAATATTAAATGTCTAAATTGACAAAATGGCGCTTTATGTTTTGTCTCTCTTTTTTGCGAACATGTGAGGAAGACAAAAAGTTTATCGTCACTTGAGCATTTACTTATTGTTACGTTTACTCAGTGTACTGAAGCATACGGAACAGAATAATGAATTGAATAAAAGTAACGTCAAATTGTGGGATGTTTTGAAAACGTATGCTAAGGGTACTGGTCCTATTTAGGGTTGATTGCCATGTGCGCACTTATCATCAGATGAATGCTCGCGTTCTACGTCGATATTAGGTATAAAAAAATATTTTCTTGTTTCAAACTTTCAGAGCATGATTTTAAACGTAATCGAATTTTCGTTCTTAACCTTATTTTATAAAGTGTCATTTATATTGACGAACCGACACCATGATTCATTCATTTTTATACAGTTGGACATTATATGAAATATGAGTAGGTATACCCGTTGTATATATATGATGATTATAATTACAGTCAGTTTAATTACAGCGATCGAAGTCATCGCACGCGATTTCGAAGTTAATTTAGTTAATCAAATATTAAGCTATGAATCGAAAAATATGTGAAGTTATATTATTGTTTACTTTCTGGATTGCTTTAGGATATTCAGATAAAATAAACGTGGCTTTTGTTATCGACGATACTAATTCAATGAGTGATGAAATTAACCAAGTTAAAGAAAAAACTGAGCTTATGTTTAATGCTGTTTTGAGGTCTCCAACCGCTGAAGTAGAAAATTTCATACTCATAACTTTTAACGATTATCCTCCACCTAACCGTGAGTATTATTTATAATTTCTTATAACAAAAATATTATAATTAATTAGTTATTGGCCTACCTCAGGTAGGGATATCTAATCCTATCTGGGACTGATTACAGATGTCCATGGGCGGCAGTAGCCACTTACTATCAGGTGGACTGTATGCTCGTCTGCTACTCCTATATTGTATAAAAAAAGTTATCTTTATGAACATTGTTGTATGAAGTAGTTTATATCGCTTTGTAGCTTAACTACACTATCATAAGGCATAGTTTAATTTAAAGTAGACTTTGGTTCTTGCATGAACCACTCTATGTACTTCTACATAGCTATAAAATACTTGGATCATGTACCACAGAGGTTTCTGTGGTCTGACCAGGAAGTCTCCTGTCACTATTTTTTATATTACTTTATTAATACAATTACAATTACATTATTAATTTTATGCATGCATGAAAACCACCTGACACCTGACTTAAGGTCTGATCAGGAAGTCTCCTGTCACTATTTTTATATTACTTTATTAATACAACTACAATTACATTATTAATTTTATGCATGCATGAAAACCACCTGACACCTGACTTAAGATCTGATCAGGAAGTCTCCTATCACTATTTTTATATTACATTATTAATACAACTACAATTACATTATTAATTTTATGCATGCATGAAAACCACCTGACACCTGACTTAAGATCTGATCAGGAAGTCTCCTGTCACTATATTACTTTATTAATACAACTACAATTACATTATTAATTTTATGCATGCATGAAAACCACCTGACACCTGACTTAAGGTCTGATCAGGAAGTCTCCTGTCACTATTTTTATATTACTTTATTAATACAACTACAATTACATTATTAATTTTATGCATGCATGAAAACTACCTGACATCTGACTTAAGGTCTGATCAGGAAGTCTCCTGTCACTATTTTTATATTACTTTATTAATACAACTACAATTAAATTATTAATTTTATGCATGCATTAAAACTACCTGACACCTGACTTAAGGTCTGATCAGGAAGTCTCCTGTCATTATTTTTTATATTACATTATTAAGCATTCGTTTATTAATGCATGCATGAAAATAATCTGACAAGTTGTTACTGCCACCCATGGACATTTGTAACCGACTCCATATAGAACAGGAGAACCTGAAGATTATCACAGTTGTGTTGCCACTTGTCCCTGTAGTCCCGGGACTAGAATAGGGCTACGGTATCCCGTGCCTGTCATAAAAGGCGACTAAAACGGGGGCTTCCGGGGTTGCGGGCGGCAAGAGTGGGAGCTGCAACCGTCCAGCAAGCAACCCCAGGAAGGACGGCGGTGTGTGTGACCGCATACCGTCGTAAACACCAGCGTAAACCGCTCCCCCCAGGGCAGAGCCTAATAGGGGCATCGCGCTCGGAGGACTCCGGTTGTGTTCCATCGGAGATCCAAAAGTTCTCCACCAAGCGCTGAGGACGGCTACCGGGGGGGTTTTAGTGCGGTAAAAATCCTATATAACCCGGCGTCGCTCCCACGTCCTCGGGTACCTTTTGAAGGTTTCTTGTGTTGCCACTACCGAACAATGAGACAGTCGCCTCAGTAAGTTAGTTGGCATCCACACCGAAACAAAAGAAACACTCCTTCACCATAGATTATTAAAGAAAAAGCCACAAAAGGGTGATTTGTCAGTTATTTTTTTGAATTCATGACAAATAAAAAAAAATCTAGAGAAAAATCACGAATAAATAACTAATACTGCGTAATTTACATAATAAATAAGTAAGTATTTCAAATATTTTAGGGATATTTTAGCACGAAGACGTGGCAAAACTTTTTTACACAGCTATTTCAATTCTTAGAACTGGTTACAATTTCTTGTTAGGAGTAAGTAATCTTTACTAATCTATGTCCTTCACACTAAAACAGGAGTGGTGGTGAAACTATTCATTGACCTACTCTATTTGATATACTCGTATTACCTTTTAACTGATTTCTTTTACTATAATATATCCTGATATTCTAAAAATAAACATCTTTTTTGTAGTTTTAGCGTCAATCAAATTAAGAGCGATAACTATGGATCCATACATTTTTTTAACGAGACTGAGAGAAATATATGTTCATAACGGGGGAGACTGCCCGGAACTTGCTATGAATGGAGTTAAACTCGCCATAGAACAGAGTAAACCCAATTCTTACGTATACGCATTCACCGACGCATCCGCTAGAGACTACCAAATGATGGAAGAAGTTAAAGCTATGGCCCAGAAAAAATCTATTCAGGTATTCTCACTTCTTACTTCGTAGTTATATTATATTCTACACAGATTGGTCAATGACTACTGCTTCCCATGGACATCTGTCTTCTTCATGCGGTGCCTCTCCAACTAGTGAAGGTCGGCTATCAGCTTCCTAAATCCCTCACGGTTTTTTGAGAGGCGAAATAGTTCAGCTGTGCTTATTATCTCGGTCCACTCTCGAAAGTTTCGCAGCCAAGATGTTTTTCTTCTCCCAACTCGCCTTTTCCCTGCGATTTTGATGAGCTGATTGCCATTATAATGAGCTGGAGGAGTTCATAACGTGGATGTCGTAGAATGTGAACCAAGTAAGAGACTTTTTTCTCTTTGATGGACATCTGGACCCCAGATAAGATTAGACTCCTACATTAAACTGACTACAATTGCGTTGCTACCCCAAACACCAAGATGGAACTGCTCGGTTAAGTATGTCTCCGTTACCACGCCCTTCAAAGTAGAACACAGCAGCGCTTAATACTCCTATTATTAGGCTGAAATAGGTGTAGCGGTCATGCCTCCGGAACACATAAGGGCTTCTACCTTCACCTTCAAACCACCACCTTTAAATCTCACCTCATTGCTCCAATATGAACTGTATAGTATATTTAGATATTAATTTTATACATTTGTTGTATTATTATTACAGGTGAATTTCCTTTTGACGGGAGTGTGCAACTACGCTTCATCGCCAGATTATGTTGTCTATGACACATTAGCCAGGGCGACATCTGGAGAAGTATTTCATTTACTAAAACATAATATCAGAGATGTAAGTTACCTTTTTTATTGTTTTCTTTACGAGGGGGAAACCTTCAAAAGGTACCCGACGACGTGGGAGCGACGCCGGGTTATATAGGATTTTTACCGCACTAAAACCCCCCAGTGGCCGTCCTCAACTCTTGTGGAGAACTCCAGGATCTCCGACAGAACACAACCAGAGTCCTCCTAGCGCAATGCCCCGATCGGGCTTTGCCCTGGGGGAACAGTATTCGCTCCTCCCACATCATCTTGTGTTCACAACGGTATGCGACCACACATACCGCCGTCCTTCCGGGGTCGCTTACTGGACGGTTCGAGCTCTCATACTGCCGCAACCCCGGAAACCCCTTTTAGCCTTCGCCTCTTACGACAGGCAGGGGTACCGTAGCCCTATTCTAGTCCCTGAACTACAGGTACAAGAGATGTAAGTCACCTATGTGTATTTGAGAAATAGAAATACACTATAGCATAAGTTACGCTTCCGTTGATGTAACAAATATGTTTCGTCTTTTTTCAGATAATAAACTACATAATGAGTTCTATTGAAAGTCCAAAAACAATATTGGCTACCAAGCCGCTAAGGCGGGGACAGAATGTATTTAATGTATGTATAAATCTTTTTTTTTTTATAGAATTGTCGCTTTCTTCACTCACTTGACTTCTCTTTCTCTGCGAATCCAATGCCCACGGTACGTGGGTACCGTGGGCATTGGATTACTCGTAATACACAAACCAGAAAAAAAAGAAATCTGGGGTTGATTACAGATGTCCATGGGCGGCAGTAGCCACTTACCATCAGGTGGACTGTATGCAAGCCTGCTACTCCTGTATTATAAAAACATATCTATCTCCGGCCGGATTGCATCGAACCCGGAACCCTTTGAGCGCCAGATCGGTGTGGTGACAACCTCACCACGTGGGTCGTCAAAATTCATTTCAGCCAATCCATATTAATAAAACAAATATTACATATACATATACATTCTGGATCTAACATGTATAATTCTTAGTTTACAGTAGACGAAGACATGAAGAATGTTACTATTGCAGCCTCTACTAAAAGGGATTCCAAGGTCGATTTGGAGGTTACTGACCCCAGTGGGGCTAAGGTACCAACTACGGATGTAGTTAACACTAAAAATTCCAAGGTAAGTTCGGCGTAAGTTAAGAGTAGTATAATTTTCTGACAAGCCTTGTCCGCGCTCTTCACAAATCGTCACAAATTCATATTTATGGGTAAAAGATGTGATTTGATTTGTGTATACTTGCAAACACCAGTAGTAATGTTTGTGGAGGTTAGGAGTTTGCGGCGAACGTCAATACAGCGAAGGATGTAATCTATAAAATACGCTTAGAAATCATGTCAAGATTATAACGTTGCTGAGCATATGCGGTTGGAAGACCCTAAGGAAATAAGTTCTTTAATTTTCATTGCAAGGTGCAATGATATTTGAGTTAATGCAATATAAGACAAAAATATCAGTTAAATATATAGTATAATTATGTTACCCCCACAATTTAGGCGAAACCGAGAACATGTCATATGAAAAAAATACTGTGAAGCTGTTTGGGCCGAGCTGGGCAGAGCAGGCCAAGGAATGAGACATAAATCCATACATAAGCTTGAAAAGCATTACCAAGTCGATTAAAGCACATAAAAAGGGCATAATGCTTTGTTATTCAGTGAAGATTTCTAATATTCAATTCTACTTTTCTTCTTTCTAGGTCGTCAACTTAGCAGATCCAAACCCAGGCATTATTTACAAATTTATGGCCACCAGTGATGACGAAGGAGTAGCTACCATAAAATCGTCCATAAGCATAGATTTTGAGCATGGCTTTAGTGTATTGAAACCGACATCACTAGAAACAACAAGAACGAGACCAGTATCAGGTAAATTAAAACCCCCACTTTTTAGGGTTCTGTGGCATCTAACTCACATTGGTAAAATCCCGAAACGATCTGAGATCATCGTTTATTTCGGACTTTTAATCCATTGACTTGATATATCTTAGGACTTACATCAGAAAGATGCTAAATGTCGAGGTGCTTTCCGCGTAGTTTCTGTACATGATGTAGTACATGGGTAGATTAATAAAAATACATGTCTTATTACTGTTACCTCTGATCGCTTATTTATATTTTAAATGCGCACTGAATTTACATGATTTGGACACATCCGCTCGCAGGGCACTACTGCGCTTAGTTTTATGTTCCAACCTAACCTGATCAATCCTATTGTGTATCATACAGGGCTTTTCAAATTGGATTAGTTTAAAGCTTTGTGGGATACAATTGATTTGCTCTCTTCTCCTCTAATTTTCATAAAATAAAATTAAGCCAAAAGCCAACCGCAGTGTGTTCGTATGCGTATTTGCGTTTTCAGCGATTTCTATTCCGCTTGCGTTTAACAGTAGTGTGTACTAAGCTTAAGGCGCGTTTTTTATGTCCCATAGTATTAGTATGGTGGCGCACGTATTACGTTTAACCGCGTTGGATTTTATTCAGTTTCGATGGGCGAGCGATAAACCGCATTACGTGTTAAGCCTACGGGATTGCAATCCCTTATCACGATACAAATATCGTATGTATGCGTTTTAACCGTAAAAAATGACTCACTTTTTCATTTCAGGTGAAAAATCACGTCTTGCAATCAAACTCAAGGTAAAAGGCGATGATGATGTTCGATTGGAAACGATTCAGATTCTCGATCTTGATGACAATGTACTGAAGAATATAACTGCTGAAACGATAAATCATAAGGACAAGTTTTACGTAACGGGGCCGTTCGATCCCCCGACACATATGTTCAAAGTAAAGGTCAGTATAAAATTGTCTATATATCTAATTATAGTCCGCGCCAAACTGCTAGTCCGCTCCGAATATAGAAACGAGTCGCGTCGCAATAGCAAACTGTAGATATTAGCGGGATGAAGACAGCGCGGGATCCCCCCGGCACCCGGCCGCTGCCCGCTCTCGCCCGCGGGTACATAGCTGCGTTAGTGTGCCCTTACGTTACGGAGTATATGCTAACTAAACCAGCGCGCAACAATTTCAGAGCGGACTAGAAGTTTAGCGCGGTCTATACAATCGAAATGCATGTTAGAAGTTACACTAGTTTAAGATTAAACGTTGTAAATCAATGTTTCTCAAAGTTGGCGATAATTCCTCTTTTATGGGCGCTGGACGCTACTGAAGACAGATAACCCAAAAATAATGAGAGGACATTGAAACTTTTTAATGACATTTTATGAGATGCTAGAGAATAATGGGTTGTAAGAGTAGCAGTAGACGACATAAGTTTGAAAACATGTCATGTCATAACTCATAATATTGTTGACATAATATTCTTGAATTTGCAGATTATAGCTGTTAATCAGAAAACTGGTGGAAAGATAAATCGAGTTGGACGTACGCCAGTGGAACCAGCAACAATGCCAGGTATTTTTTACATAATATAGGAGAAGCAGACGAGCGTGCAGTCCACCTAAGTAAGTGGCGACCGTCGCCCATGGACATCTGTAATCAATCCCAGATAGGATTAGATATTTCTACCTAAAGTCGGCCACAGATGCGCCGCTATCCCTGAGGACTAAGCTGGAAGGCCTCGGAAAAATGTCTCCCTTACCACACCCTTCAAACCAGGACACAGCAGCGGCCTTACTATGAGGTTTTTTATATATTTAGGGTTGATTACAGTTGGTTATGGCGGCAATGGCCATTTACCATCCATTCATTAGTATGAAAGAATAACAGAGATGAAAAGTAATACACTATAAGTAAGTACTCTGTCAAGTTTTGATACTCTGTGGAAGTGTAGTCAAATTTTCTTTAAAATCGACATATTCACAAGCTTTTTCTTTGCATGAAAAAAATGGCTTCCGTGTATTTTTCCGCAAAGCTCAAAAAGCAGTCCATAGATTGAGTTGACTATTTTACAAAATCTTTCTGGTTATAAGTTTGTATCTAAATTTATCCGTAACCGCGAAAATATAAAACTGATTCCATTTAGATACTCGCCGAACACAAACGTATAGGCGCGACAACGAATGTGTAAATGTTTAGTCGAGTGTATTCGGCACTTCGGGCTACTTTTAGCGTGAATCAAAGATTATTATGTACAGTCACTTCAAAACTAAACTTGTTAAAAAATTCACCCTGTAAAAATAAATATGTTTTTGTTTACAAAATAAAAAATAGGGAAAACTTATTTATAACGTGTTTTATTTTTCTATATTTTATATTCTTTCATCCGGCAAAATACATCGGCCATTTTTACCGGTAGGTCAATAAACATATATTTATAAATTATATCACATATTATTTTCGAATAATGTGGTCACATATTTTTGCTTCGTAAAGTGGTCACATATTTATTTGATGAACATTATCATCACATATTTTTGCTGCCTGTTAATGTCAAATATTTTTGCTGCGTTCGTGCAGGCAGATATTACTAAACTCGTTCTTGGGTCAGATATTTTTGCTAATCTGCCCATAGTCATATATTTATGCTCGTGACTGTACTTACGTAGATGTATTGTAAGTATATAATATTCATGTTTACATACTCGTCATTGTTCGGCGAGTTGTTCGTTGTCAAATGTTGCAAAATAAAAATACTTATGACTAAAAAAATATATTTCAGGAAGTGTAACACCTCGACATCCCGTATCAATAATTAAGGATGGCCCATCAGTATTTATTAAATACGACTATCCATTACAATTAGAATGTTTAGTAAACGCTTTCCCGCAACCAAGCATTGTATGGGAGGACGCTGATGGTGTAGTATTACCTTCAAGTGTAAGTACTTTTAATATTTTAATTTAAGTAGTCATAATTCTTAAAACATGTTTATATTTGATTAAATTTTTGTCCTGGTGATGAGCGGGGCACCCAGTAATACGGGCTACTAACCCAGTACAGGGGCCCTTGCGCCTTGTTTTGTATATGATTGTACTTTAATCAATAAAACAATATTATTTTTTTAATTTTATATTTCCTACTAGCAGTGCCCCGCGGTTTCAGCCGCGTTAAAAAGAAATAACGCGGGTGAAACCGCGGGGCACAGCTAGTTCTAAGATATAAGTAGCCTAAGTTACTCCTTATTACATCAGATACCTGCCAATAAAAGTCCCGTCAAAATCGGTTCAGCCATTTCAGAGATTAGCCAGAACAAACAGCCAGACAGACAAAAATTGTGAAAAATGTCATTAAAGTATATGTACATTCATATGCATGTAGTAAAATGCGGTTATTTCAATATTAAAAACAGACACGCCAATTTTATTTATATGTATAGATTTTGCCATGAGTTGAATTTGGATACTTTTTGGATTACGTAACCTTTGGGTACGGAATCCAAAAAAAAATATGCATATTCAGTAGGTCTGAGAATCGGCTACTATCTATTTTTCATACCCTAAGTAATAAGGGTCGTTCACCCTTAACATTGTTTTATTTATATGGCAACACAACGTTTGCCGGGTCAGCTAGTCTCATATAACATTTCTAATTATATTTACAGGCGTCAACAATAGAGTTACCATATGACTACATAAGCGTTCTTGACGTGGACCACGTTAAGAAAAACACCACTTATATATGTAAAGCAAATAATGGAATTGGCGTAGGAACTTCTTCCATGGAAATTAAAACTTCCAATCCATTTGGTAGGTAATAGTTAAAACGATTTTAAATAGTTCATCTAATATTCTCAGAAGAATTATTCCTCTGAAATAAACGGACACCAGGCATGAATATGTTGATAAGTCGACTACATATACAAGTATTTTTACTATTACTATACTATACTATACTATATAGGTTTATACTTTTAATCATAATAAGCAGTCGAATTGTTTCATTTTAAGTGTAAATAAGTATATAAGTTAACGAAACCAGTCAACTTGTAAATTTTTCAATAAGTCATACCAAAGAGAATGAAAAGTGTGCACTTTTAACACGCTTTTATTAGCTTGGTTTGTATCTATGTATGTATGTAACGGAATGTTTGAGCATAATTTTCACCAACTTCCACGACTCCACACTGATTAATTTGAAACTTTGCACACGTATCAAGGACCGATGACAATGCAATAGTTTGATAACAGTTTCCCATTATCTTTATTAGATTAATTAATTCCCCAACTTTTGAGTTTGTCACAGATTAAAAAATGAAAAATAAATAATAGTTTAAAAAACTTAAAAAAATCTACTCTGAATTTAAACTCTTTACTCTAAAACACTTTGTCATTAAAAATATTTTCTAGTTTTTAGTTCGATTAGCAATAAAAGCGTGTTTTATTTTTTTTAAACTATTATTTATTGACTTGTTAACTTTTTTACGCCTGGTACGTAAATATTATAACCTGCCACTGGGATTAAGATAAATAATTAAAAAATAATAAGATTGGCTATTACTTTTTATGGTACATATACTCATGGATATTATAATATATTTCAGTTCCACCCAAAATTTATAAAACACAGTCCAGTAAAGCAGTGCTAGAGGGATCGAAGACTGAATTATCGTGCAGGTACCTTTCGACGGTCCCTACGTATAAACGACATGTCAAAAACGGAGGTTTACAGAAGAGCATAATTAATGTTCAAATCGCTCTAGAAAATTCTTTGTAAAATTCTAAGGATATTTTTATAATGTTGTTCTAGCTTTGTACTGATATTTATAAATATTGGTTTTTTTATATAATTTCCGGAAAAATCTGACAGATGACCGTTTCTATATTAACAGGATAATTAATGTCACACAAATCTGAC
Organism: Epargyreus clarus clarus; assembly: GCA_014595695.2. NCBI lineage: Eukaryota > Metazoa > Arthropoda > Insecta > Lepidoptera > Hesperiidae > Epargyreus > Epargyreus clarus. The sequence goes on along the minus strand of JACTTY020000154.1, from coordinate 456,911 downwards.
GTAGGAAACATGTACATAACATTATTGATAAGATTTTATGCACCAATAACATTGATCTACTGTTCTTAATGTTTTACAGTAAACTTGTAATGTTATGAATACATGTATCCAGTGTTGCCAGATGCATTGTAATTACAATAGATTTACTGTAATTTTACTTTATTTTACTGCATTTACTGTATTACAATTTAACAGTGTATTTGGCTGTATTTGACTATAAGATTCACTATATTTCTTGCCGATCTACTGTATTTTTTTATCAGTGCACTGTAATATTATTAATCTGACCTGGCAACACTGCTTGTATCTTAAAATCACACAACTCAACTTTATCACAATATTTATTCTACTACTCAAACAAGCATCGATACGTTCGTTAGACATGACCGCGTTCACGCCAAGTGGCGCGCTTCTTAAAATATCGTACAAAACGTTACCTTTATAGATATCCGCATGTAAAACACCTATTTCCTACAATTTTTATACTTGTTCTTTTATACGAATGGTAAATCTAGTAAAATACCTCATATTTAAAGAAAATTCTTATACGCAACAGTGTATGAACAATGAGCAATTTTTGACATGTCTTCATTTACGTAGGAACCGTTGTTTTATATTATACCTACAATTTATATTTTCTTTGAAAAGCGCATAGTTCCACGACTTTTATGCATCTTAGCCTTTCTACTAAACTAAGAATCTTATAGTAAAGACCGGTAAGTAAATTAAATTAAATTACAAGCGCGCTTCTGGGCTATGGGTCATGGGTTTCTAGGGGCACGTTTCAAAGCTTGTAGAACCCTATGTGGTTCGACTCCGACAGCTCCACTGCCGCATCTATTTCATTTCTTCCTAATAATAGTAATAGTAGTACAGGCTGTTGCGTTAATTTTCTGAGGCATTCTAATTAGTCCTCCGGGGTAGTAAAGCATCTGTGTCAGACTTCAAATAAAAATCTAATCTTATTTGGGGTTAATTTCAAATGTCCATGGATGACAGTAGACACTTAACATCAGGTGGTCTACATATTTGATAGTCCTATATTATAAAAGAAAGCCTAAAATCGTCAATTCTGGTAGTTTTCAATCCGTGACAGTCGTTTAACTTTATTATTCGGTTGCCTTATACGTATAAGAAAAAAGAAGGGAAGAAAGTTCACAATTCATAATTCTTAATTCGTAGAGTCAAAAAAGGCTTCCCAAAACCAACAATCTCCTGGGAATTCAAGAGAACTCATGCAAGTGAATTTGTAAGTCTACCGACAACATATGAGAAGTATGTTATAGATCCAGTTAATCCGGACAATGCTGGATTTTATAAATGTAAAGCAGTAAATACAGTTGGTGAAGACTCTCATAAAATAGAAATTATTGTACAAAGTGAGTATAAGCACTACAGATTTATGTGGTAGGACCAGTACAGTTTTTTCCCTGTAGTTCCGGGACTAGAATAGGGCTACGGTATCCCCTGCCTGTCGTAAGAGGCGACTTAAAGAGGGCTTCTGGGGTTGCGGGCGGCAAGAGTAGGAGCTGGAACCGTCCAGCGAGCAACCCCGGGAAGGACGACGGTGTGGCCGCATACCGTCGTAAACACCAGGTGTGCGGGAGAAGCGTAAACCGCTCCCCCCAGGGCAGAGCCCGATAGGGACATCGCGCTCGGAGGACTCCGGTTGTGTTCTCCACCAAGCGCTGAGGACGGCCAACGAGGGGTTTTTGTGCGGTAAAAATCCCTGTAACCTGGCGTCGCTGCCACGCCGTCGGGCACTTTTTGAAGGTTTCCTCCTCTTAAACAAAAAAAAGTAAAAAAGAACCCGTACAGTTTGGACAGGTACCACCACTGCAACTATAGCATGAAGTACTCCTTAAGTTTAGGTGTGCCTGAATGCTGGCTGACTTACATAAGAAGACATCAACATCTTATACCTAGTGGCAACGCATCTGTGATCTGGAACCTGGCAACATATCAGCTTCAGGTTCCTTGTTCTATATGGAATTGGTCACAAATGTCATTGAACGGCAGCGTTGCCCATTAAATTGACTGCATAGTCATTTGCTACTTCAACCTTATCAAATAATTAAACTTAACTACGATATTATTTACTTTTCCTTAAATATTTTTAGGTTTCTTCTTTAAGGACGTCTTGAAGGATTAGACATATTTAATTTATGATATAACGTAGTATTTTTAGCTGTAAATTTGAACTGCAACATTGTATTCAAATCCGGTTTTTAAAATTGCTTGTTTTGCAGGTCCACCAACTGTTGTTGTTACAAATCAATGTGATCCAGTAAAGATTAGTGATCAAGTAACACTAGAATGTAAAGTAACTGGAAACCCGCTACCAGAAGTGAGGTGGATGAAAGATGGTTTACAGATTGTAACTAATAAAAAATACAATATTTTTAGAGACAATACTTTAAGGTACGTTGCTACTGTAATACTACTAGCGAAGTTGACTTAATTTACCGTATCTCACATCTTTGATTTTACTTATTGGAACTTAATTATCACTTTAACGGTTCAATCACGCACACACTCACAATTGTTTCCATTGTGTGGAATCCTATGTCTAAAAGCGCGACATGACATTATTGGTATTTTCTAAAATACAAGACAGTATTATGTTATATTAAATTAATATAAATCAGTGTAGTCCCAGTGATTGTAAATTCCCCTAAATTCAGTCACTCATAACTCGATTCGGGTGAACCTTGGAGTTCAAAACCAAGACACGTATCTCTGGTTCTACAAAGTTGTTTACGTATTCGTCACGTGTAGTAATATATTTTTTTTAATCAGTAAACTTCGTGAGAAAATACTCTTCTAAAAGTCCTTTAAAAAGGTTTTTCATAAGTATGTTAATTCCACCAATTTGTACCTGGATTATGGCCTAAACCACTCTCACTTCGAGAGAAGACCAGTGCCCAATAATAGGATAGGATAGGATAGGATAGGATAGTAATGGATTAACGACGAATGAAAAGCTATTTTTTTAAACGTAATGATAAAGAAATAACGCTTAACGCGTTCTACACTCACAGCCCCACACTAGGATTCCCTGTATCGTGTGTGCTATGGTGTGTCCATACAACAAATATGGTGTGTCTACACAAATACACAAACACCCAGACCCAGAAACAAAGAGCTAAATTCATCATTTAGATATCTGTCTGGCCGGGGATAGAATCCGGGATCCTCTGCGTGTCAGACCGGTATGGTGACCGCTCCGCCACGCGGATCGTCGAAGTGTATTGTAGAAGTGTAGTGTTACATACTGTAATAAATTGTATTTATTTTTAGGTTTATGGCTAGTTTGGAAGACAAGGGAAATTTCACGTGTGAAGCAAGGAATGACATCGGCGAAGCTTCCAATACGACCACACTTAACGTTTATGGTAAATAAATAATTATATTATGGTTACATGGATTATGGTCATGATGACGTCACTGATAAGGTTGATAGGGTACTGACAAAAAAGAGCTCCTTAATGAAGAAAACGTATTATTTTGATACTTGGATGCTAAGAGGAATCTAGAACAAATTGTCCTTGAAATTTCTCAGTGATCTCTTAATAGTATGGATTTCGACCTCTCACTTTGTATATCCGAGGTATGCGCATACAAGTCTTATGAAGTAACTTGGGTGTAAGTAATGAGCTCGTACAGGGAAGAAAATCGTATGGAAACCTACATGCCTCAAGGTTTAGATTTCTATAAGAGAAAGAATTGAGTCTTCTCTATTTGGTGTTACTGTAAAAAATCCTCTACATTGTACTTTATTCCTAAAGAAGTTGAAGAATTTTAAGTATTATATTATCTTTATTTACATAATACGGGATTGGTTTCTATCAATGGATGATGATGATTACGATGAATAGATGGATGGATTCTCCCCATCCTTCAGCCCTTTGTAGTCTGCTGTTAAACGTTAACACAATAGAATCCCTGGTTTTGCGTTTAACATTATTATTTTATTTATTATTTTCTAGGACCAGTAAAAATAGTGCCTCCTAAATATTTTGGACTTAATTTAGAGCCTGGTAGTGATATGGAGCTTTTGTGTGACGCCAGCGGATCCCCAACGCCTAAAATCACGTGGAAATTTTTCAGCTATCGACCACTTTTACCTGCCACGAATTTACCGTAAGTTGTTATTTTTACCATATAGAAGCAGCAGTCTGCTGCCGCCATTAACATCCGTAATCAATGCCAGATAGGATTAGAGTCCTACCTGAGATCGGCTACAGATGCGCCACTACCCCTGAGGACTAAGACGGAACGCCTCGGAAAAGTATGTTTCCCTTACTAAACCCTTCAACCAGAAATTTAACACTGCTGTTATGCGGCAGAAATAGGTGTGGCGATGGTGCCTCCAGAATCGAACCACAAAGTGTCCTACCACCTTCAATTATAAACGCTTCTGTGTTTGCTGTACTAAGCCGTCAGTCTCCGTTGTTATCAGACCTGTTGCCTTAAATTTTGCCAGAGTCCTAATGGGCAATTTGTAAACATCGAAGAGGAATTAGCCAGTATTACATCCTTCCTCTACCAATTGCTGTTGGGGCAGCGCGATGGATTAGTCGTACAAAGTAGGGCCCATTGGTAGAGGAAAACGATCAGAGCCCAGAAGTGGGACACAAAAGGAATTGCAATCAATACTTATCAAGAGCAATATCAGGCAGGCTTCAGGCAAAACTCCTTCTTAATGTCTACTTATTAAGGGCAATATCAACTGACTTATTTTAATTTTTTTTAAATATTTAACTACTTAATTATTTTTATTCTTTGCCTCTCTTTCGCCATTTTTTTCTGTGGTATCTATAATCTATATACATTAAATAAATTTTATATAATTATTTATACGAATATAATAATACCGTCGTGTGAAAGACTTCTTACTTATAAACGTTTTTGATTTTATATTTTGTATAACTCTGCGCCAAACTGCTAGTCCGCTCTGGAGTTGATACGCGCAGGTTTTTAGTTAGCATATACTCCGTAACGTAAGGGCCCACTAACGCAGCTATGTAATGCAGCGCAGGGGAGCGGGGAGCTGATATCGCAGCGCTGATATCTGCAATTTGCTATTCCGACGCGAGTCGTTTCTATATTCGGAGCGGACTAGCACTTTGGCGCAGACAATACCTTATGGTTGTATGTATTTCAGTTTTTGTATTTATTTTGTTATTTTATTACAGATGGTCAGACCGGCTAGTTACGTTAAATAGAATACAAAGAAACAATGTGGGGTATTACACTTGTATAGCAGAAAATGAATTTGACAAGGCGTCTATTACCTATGAAGTTGATATCAAAGGTTACTTTTTTTATAATATGGGAGTAGCAGACGAGCACGCAGTCCACCTGATGGTAAGTGACTAATGCCGCCCATGGACATCTGTAATCAACCCCAGATAAGATTAGATATTCCTACTTGAGGTCGGCGATAGATGCGCCGCTAGGCCGCTACCCTTAAGGACTAAGCTGAAACGCCTCGGAAAAGTATGTCTCCCTTACCACACCCTTAAAACCAAAACACAGCTACTTAACACTGCTCTTATGAGGCAGAAATAGGTGTGGCGGTGGTACCGCCGGAGTCAAGCCACAAAGGGTTCTTTCTTCTCCTTCTACCACCATCACCCAACGACCGCATAGTTGACTACAAAATTATTGTACTTACCTTCATTATAATAACAATCAATAAATCTAATATCTTGCCTACCGAAAGATCGGAAATTGTCAATTTATTCCTACTAGAAATTGTCAAATATAAATCCTAAGGCAAAGATTGGATAGATTGATTAATACACACGTTAATATACAAAATGATTTTTAACTAGGTTTGAAAAAACAAATTCAAAAGGTTTAGTTATATGGTGAAAATTGATTGAGTTAATTACAAATGTCTATGGGCGACAGTAACCATTTACAATCAGGTGGACTGCACGCTCGTCTGCTACTCACTCTAATATTATAAAAAGGAGCACCATCCCACCAGTAAGCTAATAAGATACAGCCTATCTTAAAATGTTAATAATATGATGATGATGATAATAACTTTTTATTTGGCAGAATACCCAACGGCAACGGAACCAGTGGATACGCTTTACGTAGAGGAGGGAACATCAAAAGATATCAAGTGCAACGTACCTCGTATAGAACCAGACGCGATTCGTTGGTACAAGGTTAGTTACACAAAGGGTAAAAACAGAACCCTATTACTAAGACTCCGCTGTCTGTCCGTCTGTTCGTCTGTCACAGGGCTCAACCTTTTGAACCGTAAGAGATAGACAATTGAAATATTTACAAAAATAACAACGACTACTAAAAATAAAATAAATTTGAATATTAAAGTCGGCCTCCATACTACATGTATGGAGACCCCCTTTAATATAAAACTTTATTTTATTTTTAGTATTTGTTATTATAGCGGCCACCGTTATGCATCCTCTGTAAATTTTCATGTGTCTATCTATTACGGTTCCGGAGATATAGCCCTGTGACAGACGGACAGACGGCGAAGTCTTAGTAATAGGGTCCGTTTTTACTCTTTGAGTACGAAACCCTAAAAAATTATGAACATTTGGTGGTACGGAAGCTACCATGTGCGAACCCGATTCTTACTTGGCGAATCATCAACATTTCTTCAACCTTTATATATCAAATGGAGACGTCTGTCTTCACACAATTGAGGGTTCCTGGAGGATAAATCGTCTAGACTGTTGGATTGTAAACGAAGACTGGTCACATCGTTAACCTCTTGTGGCGGAAGGTGGTAGACTCTGGAGCCACTACCACCACACCTACTTATGTCTAATAACAGCAGTTTTAAACTCTGCTATGTTCTGGTTTGAGCGGTGTGGTAAAGAAGACATACTTATGTGTGTTTGGGACACCTCAGAAATAAACTCGTATGCTGTATGATCTGAGATTGATCTACCATGTTCATGGGTGGCAGTGGCTTACTATCAGTTGGATTTCAGGTTGATTCTTGTTTATTACTTCCATCTAATTAATATTTTCAGAATGGAACATATATTGGGAATGCTGACTTCGTTTTACCCAATGCCCAAGAATCTGACGCCGGTGTGTACAGCTGTCGTGTCAGCTCACCTTTGGGTTTCAGGGCCGCTCACCTGAAGGTCGTAATCGGTCGCAAGCCCAACTTCAAATATCCGAAGAAAAGCGATATAATAGTGGTGCCTTTCATCTACGGACAAAAATATACACTCGAATGTGTTGTGGAGGGAATTCCGACACCTACAGTATTTTGACTTTTATTCTTTTAATTTAATTGTTTGAATTTATATTGTAACTATTTTCTAATATTATGTGATATCAATAGGTGGTAGAATCAAGAAGTAGAATAACAGTAGTGATAAGCTGCTGTGTTCTGTTTTGAAATGTGTGGTAAGAGAGACATACTTTTACGAGGAATTCCAGCTTAGTCCGCGTAGATGCGGCGCATCTGTGGCTGACGTCAGGTAGGGACGTAATCTTATCTGGGATTAATTACAGACGTCCAGGTGGCAGTAGCACATACCAGGTGGACTACATGCTCGTTTGCTAGTCCTATATTATAAAAAAATTTGTCCACTAAACGGGTACTTGAGACGCATGTGCTTCCCTTCCCCATTCGTCCCCAAAGAGAATACTGGAACCACAATAGATTGGCATTCGAATATTAGACGCCGATTTTAGTACTGCGCACACAATGAAATATACCTAACTTTCATAACATTTCAGGTGACATGGTGGCATAATGAAATTAAAATGCCAGACACTGCTCAGGTATATCGTTTTAAAATGCATGATAATGACTTGGGGGAAAAGCGATGTGACGCTACAAATGCTTTTGGTACTATAAGTCGAACTTATGTTATTAAAAAAACTGGTAAGTAACTTCAGATTAGACAAAGTACTATTAACTTTCTTACAGCAGCACTTAAGTCTGAATTAAATCTACATTATCTACCAAGAATATTATAATCCGCCATATTGCGGTATCCACAAAAAAGACTCAAGAAACCATTACCTATTAAATTCAAAAGTACGGAAAGAACCTTTATATTGGTTTGAGTACCAAATTGTAACAAAGAAAATAAGCCAAATGTTTGTATGTATGTAATTAACGGAAATGGGCAAGCAAAGAAACAGTAATGTCACGGTGAAGGAAAACATCCCTCTAAGAGATCTTAAAATAAAAGTTCTCAAAGGTATGTGAAGTCTACCTATATGCCCTTGACCAGCGTGGTGGACAATGGCTTAATCGTTCTAAAAGAAGACCTGTACTGGAGTGGGATAGTAATGGGTTGACAAAGAAAGAAAAAAAATCGAATAAAATGTGCTCCACAAAGACAATCGCATAGCATGAAGCGAGGCAATTGTTTTTATCATTTTTCACATGTTTTGGATGATCGCAATATTTTTTTTTAAATCTAGGTTTTAGGCGGGCTAGGTATTTTAATCAAGAAGTATTTTAATTGATAAACCTGTCAAAAATAACCACCACTAGAGTTGATAAAGGACAATACCAGAGTCCAAAGTCCAGAGTTGTTATGTTGAAATGTTACAGATTGATGGTCGATTTTAACTGATAGTAGGTACCTATAATGTAGTTCGACTAACATATTCCATTTATTTTTAAAGGTAGTAGGTAAAAAAACCTAAAATAATCCTAAAAACCTAAAATAATGAATTCCGAGTATAAAATACCGCCATTTTAATTTTTAAGAACAACAATCAACATTTCGTCTTATTTTATCTTAAATGGAACCCCCTTGTTCAAAGAAACTATTCTGATCGACAAACTATGTAAAAACATCAAAAAATAATTTTAATATTACTTTCATTTTGATGCATGAGAAAAATCATCAGTCAAAACACTAGTAGATCTTATTGAATTCCGAGTATAAAATTCCGCCATTTTAATTTTTAAGAACAATAATCAACATTTCGTCTTATTTTATCTTAAATGGAATCCCCTGTTCAAAGAAACTATTCTGATCGACAAATTATGTAAAAAAAAAAAACAAAAAATAATTTTAATATTATTTTCATTTTGACGCATGAGAAAAATCAGTACCAAGAATGGGCATTCTCCTTTAACAACTGAACACCCTCATGAAATGTCACCCTTATTTCACCTGCCACCTTGTATTATAATATGATCAATTTATTTGTATATTATGATTTTTTTTTGTATATATTAAATTAATTTGTTTCAGGTTGTGAAATAAACTATAATGATGTAGATGTACATAGGTATCATCCTCTGATAACGTTAACTGACGGTAAATTAGCCGAGTTTGAAAATGAAAAAGGCGTGATGATTATTCCTCCACGTAAACTTATCGAATTTGTGTGTCCAAATAATGTAACCAAGAGCGTTTATTGTGTAGAAAATAAATTCATTGTCAGAAAACAAGGAATATCGCACGCGATTGAGCGCTATTCATACGAAGACTTAAAATGTGCCACAGAATTGACACCCGAGACAAAAGCAAGTGAAGATATTTCGTTAGGCAATGAATGTTCATCACAGCCTGGTAACAGTTTAATTAAAGTAGGATATCAGACTACAAGTTCATTTACTGGAATTTACGACGTTTGTTACAACACAAGACTCGAAAAGCAAATTTTTATCAAGCACACATTAAACCGATATGCATCTAATATTGAAATCGATACTAAAACTACCTTCAATGATAACGGCATGCCTTACGATTACGATGATATGTACAATTGTAGCAAGCAATTCTACAGAGATGGAAAAGGCTGTTGTTTTGTTGGACGACAGTTAGTAAGCCCGCTCGATGTGTTACCAGATGTACAGAAATCTACTTACTTTAACTTAAACGTTTTACCTCAGTGGAATTTCTGTGGTAACTTTCATGTAAGTAATAGTTATGATTATGTAGGGTCATTACACAATGATGAATTATTTTGTGATTATTGAAATGACAATTCGGTTACATTTCAGAATTGGAACGAAGTAGAAAAAAGAGTTAGAGATCTCGCGAAATCCATAAAATATGAATTACAAGTTTATACTGGTCCGCACAAAAGTCAAAGAGATAGTTGGCTTTATGAGAGTCATGGCAAACATATTAATGCACCGATGTATTTTTGGAAGGTAAGACATCGTGAAAGTAACCCTCGTTCTAAAAAAAATAGAAATACTTACTAATAATCAGTTGCGATAATTTGTCTATGGGTATTCTTAAAATAAATAAAATGTCAAGTGTAACGTCATAACCATTTTGAAGGATGTTTTCTGCTAAAATGAGAAAACAAATATTGTAAGGATTTTTTGCTGTTTGTTGCTAATGGGGTGTCACTTAAAATGTCTATAGTGTAAAAAGTAAAACTTGAAAGTTGTACGAAATATCTTTATACTAGATCTAGACTTTATAATAGATCTTTATCTGTTACATTTGTATCAACCATTTTTTCATGTAAAATTGTCCGAGAACATTGCAAAACCTGTTTATTCGTTTTTGATATTTAACTCCCCCAAATTTGACGGAATCTTATGCCAACAAGCTGTATTTTGATTTTAAATAAAAAACAGACCCCATTTCATTGGACCATGAAATATTTTTTTTTAACACAGCATTATTTTTTGGTTATATCGCCTACTTGTAGGTACATGATGTAAATGTGAAGTATAATTTGATATTTCAGGTGGTAGAAATAACGAACCTAAAAGAAGCCATCGCGATAATTACAGTAAACGTCCCCAATTTAACACCATCAGATGCAGGTAGTTACGTCTTTTGTAACGACATATGCGACCGTACGGATTGGATGGCGAACAAAGAATGGCACAATGTAGAACATGGATATACATTTTGCTGCAGTGTTTGGGAATTTATCAAGAAAGTCCCTGTAACAATTATACCCGACAGACTGAACTACTCATTGCTGCTTTCTAAAAAAATCAAATAAACGGTCTTGCACTCATCAAATTCTTTATTATAATATAAGTATTATGTAGAATCTGCGCCAAAATTCTAGTCTCTTCTTATTGAAGCGAGTGGCGTCGCAAAAGCAAATTGTAGATATTAGCGGGACGAAGACAGCGCGGGAGCCCCCCGCACCCGTCCGCTGCCCGCTCTCGCCCGCGGGTCGCACGGGTACAAAGCTGCGTTATAGTCGTCACAATTAATTAGGTCCATTTTGACACATGCCATCCTAATGTCATTAATGTTTTAAACTCACTTTTTAGTAGTAGTTTACAACCACGTGACGGCTACAGCTTGCGGCATCAAAGCGTTCCGAAGAAACCATAAACGATTAACTTTCAAATAATCGAAACTTAGAATTACCAATAACTAATTATTTATCCCTTTTTCATCATAACAACAATAAAATAATCTAGACTTTGTTTCGTGAATGACAAAACGAAAAAAATACAGTTTACGAGCGATGCTTTATTTAATCTTCTGAAGATGATTATTTTTTTAAATTACACTAGAATTTATTTTCTTTTCTCCTTTTTATTAAATATTTAGATGTTTTAGAACAATATTAAGTAAATATTCTGTTTACAAAATATTAAGTAGTCTATGCAATACGATGTGGGGTATGTCACATGCTTAGAGCCTAGGGATGGCATGTGTCAAAATGGGCCTATTAAATTGTGACGACTATAGTGTGCCCTTACTGTTGCTACGGAGTATATGTACCGTGTAAATCCAATACACTGTATCTTAAGATACAGTGTTTTTGGTTAACAAAGCCCATTCGATTTCCTTTAGCCTGTTTTATCGTACCACATTCATATATTTTTTACTTTGTATGGAATGTTCTGAGATACGACTACGCTTAACACACTGTATTTATTTCAAAATACAGTTGTAATATAACAAAACACGGCAACTTAAAATATGGTGTACTGCCAAAATAATTTTCGCGCGTTGCAAGTTACAGTGTTTTGTCAAAGCAGAGAACGCTCGCTCGCGCGTTGCGGGCGCGCCAATCAGGAGCGAGAACCGGCGCGATCTTAATGGTTATTGGATGATTAGGCAGAGAACGAACGGGCGACGGCCGGGAACGAGGATCAGCTGTTAATATCAATGTTTCGACGCCGTGTCGTGATTGAAACTTTTCATTTGTTTACGTAGTAATTGGTGAATTAATGTGTGCTATAAGTTATAATAATGAGTGGTTACCGTAATAAACTACTGATAAAGTTATCCCAAAACAATTTGCAGCATTATAACAATACTAATTGTGCTACAATGGCGTCTCAGCTAATGGATACAAGTATGGACTGTCATGTTATCAGTCCTTTGATACCATTAAGTCAGTCTGAATACAATTTGTGTGAAGAAATAGGTGAAGGGAACTACACACTTTTAGATGTCGTTACGTCTTCAATGCCGCAGGATGATTGCTTGCAAGCCTCAACGTCGGATCCCAATAAATTGAATTCAGCCAGCCATTCAGTACTGCAAGTAAGTTTTGATGATGTTCCTGTCACAAACATAGACCATAGGCAAGATACACCACCACCTAGAGAACCAATTACATCTTTAATAAATAAAATTGACATTCATGACGAATTAGACCTTATACACCCAAAAAAGAAGGTAAAAAGATTGAGAAACCCTACAGACATTCTAGCATTTCAGAAAAATAAGCACCCAATAAAACCACCTTGCAGTAACTGTGTTAAGTTATGTACTAAACACATAGATGAGTTAAAAAGAGAAGCAATACATGAACAGTTTTGGAATATGGACAGACAACGACGTCGCGATTTCTTGTCTAGACAGGTGGAAAAGTTACCAACTGCTCTCAAAACTGCTGGTCCTAACTCGAGAAGACTTTAGTCTGGAGGCTTGATGAAAAAATTGTGTGTAAAAAGTTTTTCCTCAGCACATTGGGTTATACAAATGACGAAGCAGTTCAAGCGGTTTTAAAAGCAAACACCACATCTAAATCATCAAATTTAAAAAGACTGCAGAAATTTACGACTTCGACGATTTTGTACACAACATAAAGACGTCGCGAAAAAACATGGAAGTGGCTGTACTTACTCATAAAGATATGATAGTCTTTTCAAATGATTCGAAGCCAGCATTCCCCAAAGGTTTTAATATCCAAAACCTGAAAGTTATTCAATTTAGAAGGGGGCATGTTTCTATGTTTGCTAAGAATGATTATGATGGAAAATTTAAAGAAATACATTTCTTGAAAAGAAAGGATGCCTAAAACCTTTCATTAGAAATTGCAAATTGCAAAACCGATCTATTCCATTCATTACCAAGAGAAAGTGAACCCAGGGGCATAAGTGAAATAAAGAAAAGAGAATTATTACAACTGTGCAAGTCTATGCCTCCAACAAGATCAGTATTTTATGAAAATCTGGTGATATCATCAGAGCCGGACCTTGACGAACTCAACAATTAACCAAACTATTAATATTTACTAAAATAATAAATTGATTATTACTTCTATAATTTTCCAATGTTTTCCTGTCGCTATATTAATTTTGTTTTTTAATTACGAGTACGTACCTTCATAGTGCTAAACTGTCTTATTATTTAATTTTAGCTATTTTAGAGTTCTTACATAAACAATTATTTTGTTGCCATAACAGTCAAAAGAATTTATTTTATTTATTTTGTTTATTTAGAAGGATTAAGTTCCTATACGAAACTGTGAGACTGATTCAGTTTCTTGCTTTAACAATTAAAATGTTTTTTTATAGTTGTTTTATTGAATAATGTAGGGTATATTTTGTAAGTTAGTAATATGTTTAACTTTTTTGAAAAATATACAACTGTGTACCTACTAACAAACTCGATATTTTATTTTTCAATACATATGATGTGCTCCTTTTAATAAAAATCCGACTGTAACTTCCTATGATATATTTCTAGGCCCCGTTTTATAAATTCAATATACTGTAATTCGTAAATACAGTGTATTGTCGTAACAATTTCTTCATTCGCTTCTGACGAGTATTATGGCAATACAAGTTATTGTCAATTATTTGCTGTGTATATTATATTTGTGTATGACACTTACTGGGCTGGATAACTTATAAAATTACCTTTAGTTTGATACCTAACAATAAATACTTTTCAAAGTACATTTTGGAGTAATCTGTAAAAAACAGATAAAAACATTTTTGCGCTAGTTTCTTAAAATTAGTGTCATGTAGTTACAGTGTATTGGATTCACACGGTACATATGCTTGAGTTGTTTTGGATCGCATTGGCTCTCTGACTATTCTTGCTCGCAACAACGTCAAAGCGTACTAGAAGTTTGGCGCTGACTTTACTTGCAATTATCGATTGCTGTAAAATACTGTCACCATTTTTTTTGACGCCAACTTAATTTGTTTATTATTGCAAGTTTGGTTAATCAAACGAGTTCAATCATGTTAGTTTTACGGCTAAAACGGCCTGTGTATTCAACAGGGAAAAAGTTTAATAATATAGAAAGAAAATAGCTGCAAATAATATTAAGACTAAAATACTTTGTAAATAAAATAAACATATATTGCATAAGAATTTTGTTTCATTTTAATTTTTAACCACCAAGGGGTTTCTCAAACCGAATACCCGATGTAAGGGAATTCAATTTTACGTGTTAAGCCACCAATATAAACTATAGAACAACTTTAGAAATAAATTTTACTCGATTCCGAAGGACAATATTTTTATGTAATTGTTTATTTATTGTATATATTTCTATATGTGTATGTAAAGTCCTGTGGCTTTTTACCACGCTTTTATTAGCTTGATCTGTATGTATATATGTTACGGAATCTTTGAGCACGATTTTACCCACTCCGATTACCCAGTCCGATTAATCTAAAATTTTGTACTTATCAAGAACCGATGACAATACACGATTTTGATAATTTTGTCCCATTGTCCTCATCATGATCGTCAGGATTACGATTACCTTTGTGAATTTTGACGTGGTTTTTAGTTTTTAAACTACTATTTAATTAATTTTTGTATACGACCCATCTATCTATACATATAAATAACATTGGAGTGTCTGTTTTTAATATTGAAATAAACGCTTTTTACTACATGCATATGAATATAAATACGGTACATAAACCAAAATAACATTTTTTTTAAATTTTGTCTGTCTGTTTGTTCTGGCTAATCTCTGAAATAGCTGAACCGATTTTGACGGTATTTTTATAAGCAGGTAGCTGATGTAACAAGGAGTAACTTAGGCTACTTATATTTTAGAAATAGCTGTGCCTCGCGGTTTCATCCGCATTAAAAAGAAATAAAGTAACGCTAGTAAATACACATAAAGCGTGACGAACAAAAAGGACTGGTAGCGATTTCACTCGCGTGGAGATGGTTCCGTACAAATTTACACTATAAATGAATAACATGTAGGAGAAATTATGTTTACCAATTGAGTGTAAATTTGTTCGTTTTCTTATAAGACCATAGACTTCTTATACATAATTATTTAGGTAAGGTACTATTTTCTGGTTTTCAATTCAAAATGTAATGAAATTTAAATGAAACAAAAGTAGTTGCGGAGAATAGGAGGAGAGGGGGAATGGTCCATTTTAATCTTTCTGGAATGACTTTAAAACTATATATTGTAGAACTAAAAATAAAAATAACTTGAGATCCCTTTATCAAGCCCTTTTATTAGATATACACCTCGATACAATATGCAAATCTTCTTTTTTTATTAAGCTCCCCAAAGCTCACCTCACGATTCCTTCCCCTCCCCATCACCTTCCTCTTTAAGTAACGGGAAAGCATATGAATACCAGAATTTTACTCATTTGTTCAGTAGGTTGCCATACCAGTAGCAACATCTGGTGGTGCAAGTGTCCATAGGTTACTGTGACTACACTTCACTTGCCCGTCTGCCTTACCGTTTGGTATAAATATAAATAAACCATATGAAGTCTATGATACGTTCTATCTTTAACATAGTATAGTTCGTAGGTACTTTAATCATTGTCCCTGTAGTTACCAGAAAAGGGCTACGGTATCCTCTGCTTGTTGTAAGAGGCGACTAAAAGGGGGCTTCTGGGGTCGCGGATGGCAAGAGTGGGAGCTCGAACCGCCCGGCCAGCGGTCCCGAGAAGGACGACGGTATGTGTGGTCGCATAATAGCCGTACGCACCAGACGATGTCGAGAACGATGCGAGCGCCAAGCTCACCTGGGCGGAGCCCGACGGGGCAACTCGCTAAGAGGAATCCGGTTGGGTTCCTTTGGAGATCCCTCTACGCAGCGCCGAGGATGGCCACCGGGGGGTTTTAGTGCGGTAATAATCCCACATAACCCTGCGTCGCTCCCACGGCACCGGGTACCTTTTGAAGGTTTCGCCCTCGTGTACAATAAAAAAAAGGTACTTTAATCATATAAATTCCAGGAATAGAAGCGATATTATTATCCATAATTCGACTAAATCCGGAAGTTTAGAGTACGTATACATATAGAACAAACAATTTATTTATTGTTACAAATAAACAGTTATCAAATTGTATACAATATATTCTTTATGTTACAGTGAATCATAATTATGGTAGGTTTATAATGCCTTTTACATTATCTCAGACCAAAAGGATGGACGCAGCCTCTTGAACAATATATTGGAGTGTAATAAATATACGAAATATTATATCGGGAAAATAATACAGGTAAAATTACATATTGCATTTAGTGGCACAAAGCACAAACTGAAAAACATATAAGTTATATAAATATCATAACATATAAACATATAATTACAATTTTAAGCGCGTGGGAAAAATGCTTACTTGTTTTTCAAAGTGGTGTAAATATAATTCAATATTATATACGATTTCTGTAGACGTAGTATACGAGGCGTTCAAATTTAGTTCTCAGAGCTAGGAATTCATCTGTAATTCAAGGAACTTACCTGTATGTGAAGTACAGTCATTATCATTAATATTAAATTCAAACCTACTTATTTGTGGTTTTTATCTCGTCTAAAACTCATCATGTATTTGTATGTTGAGTTTTAAAATAAATTGCGATAGAACTGAAACTGTACTACATGTTAATATAAAAGGCTTCGAATTGAGCTGCGAAACTAAATATTTGTTAAGCACTAAGCGGATTTTCATATTAATGACACTTTACTTGTAATGGTAAACCCAAGGTCTCTACGGAAATTTAGCTTTCCCGGAATTTTTGCTATTTGATCACTATTTTCATGTCTAAATTGACCGGGCTATTATATAACACTCGAATCATCTGGGGTCAATTACTA
This sequence comes from Epargyreus clarus clarus, assembly GCA_014595695.2. NCBI lineage: Eukaryota > Metazoa > Arthropoda > Insecta > Lepidoptera > Hesperiidae > Epargyreus > Epargyreus clarus. The sequence goes on along the minus strand of JACTTY020000154.1, from coordinate 439,663 downwards.
ATGGGCGGCAGTTGCTACTTAACATCAGATAAAGTGTATGCCCGCCTACTACTTCTATAAGAAAAATGCTCTACAATATTTAGAATCGTAGTCTTTCTTTTTTGATTTCAGTGTATCACATTGTAGTTCCCATTACACGTTATTGACATGATAAGGTCATAATGTTATCGAAATCGGTGCAAACTTTGTTGCATCGTACATAATAATACGAGTGAGACAGTCAATGCAATACTCTTAGTATCTGGGAGGCAATTGCACAATCCAGACCTTTTGGAATTTGGTCAAAATGGATGTGCAATATTGTGCCTACGTTATATTTTTCGGTTTAGCTTTAACCTTTGCTGAAAAAAGCCTTGTAATCGTAACAGATACCACCGCGTCTATGACAGATGAAATAACCATATTGAAAAATCATATAGGTTCTGTGGTTAATTCTTTGAGAAATTCTGCCGATACTTGGAATTATATACACGTGCCATTTGCAGATCCGGGTAAGTTCAATAGAACCATATTCCGACAAACTTTTCAATGTGTTTGCGGGAGCGCCACTAGCCATCAAAATGTTGCCAGGTTGTCAAAACTACCAAAGAAGTGGATAGTTTTAAACATTATATTTAGGTACTTCATGAATATTTAACATAACTACACAGTAATAATAATGTGCAAGTTTATTCATCTTGTTGAGTTTAGTTCTTAAAACGTATTTTATTCAAATAACGTTTAAAAATGAACCGTATTACAGGGAAACTGAAAAATTGCTCGCACCAAAACCTTTGTCGGACTATATGTTCCTTAGTCAATCAGTTTGTCCAATGCTGTTCTACCAACGTTTGAAATTTGACAAAAAATTTGCGAAATTTGATAAATTTTCAAATACATCATACGCCAAATTTTCAACGGTGGTGGGCAAAAATTGATTAAATATCACAAACGTGACTATGTTTTACTCACTCAAGAACTGAAACTTGAAAATATGGCCTCCTGATTTTGTTGTCGTGTCATATGATTTATAGCCACAATTATTCCTTAAATCAACATTAGAGTATTGTGATACAAAACTCTTCTTCAATATTGTGGCCGACGTACAAGAGTTGCGACCCCACAAACTCGTATTTAACCTCACACAACCCCCCTTTGATATCCAAAAAGCAAAATGGCGTCATCAAAATTTTGCATGCTAAGGACCAAAAATTATAACATTTCTATGGATTAAATAAATCTCAAATTTATCTAAATTGTTATTTACTTAACAGACGTTGGAGTTCCAATAATATCTTCGTCACCTGAAGACCTCATAAATTCTTTAAGCGACGTTGAAGTAGTCGGTGGTCATGACTGCCCGGAGAATTCTTTGGCAGCTATCGAAAAGGCTTTTGAAGTGAGCCATAATTCCTCCAATATATACGTCTTCACGGATGCTCCGGCCAAAGATCACAACAAACTACGATCAATTCAAATATTATGTCAGCAACGTAAATCACAGGTAAGAACGTATTTTATTAATACCTGTTACTTATATAATTATTATCCTCTTTGTGAGAAATGACATGTGTTACAGTCATCACTGATTAATGTATAGATCACATATTTGCTGGTTCTTAATAATTAACGTCACTTTTAAATATTTTTTTACGTTTTAACCATGATTTATTTTATTTTTATTATATTTCATGTAAAATTTATATATAGTTTTATAAATACAGAAAGAACAACTCGCAGGTTTGAATCAACAGATAAATTTGATACTTAGGTTTAATTAAACAAGCCGTTTTCATAAGACTAAAGTTATAAATGAACATGCAATTCACCTGATTATTGTCGGTCACTATCGTTCATGGACATTTGTAATCAGATCCATATAGACCTTCGCTCCCCCGGGCGTAAGGGAATCCATGAGGATTTCTCCGCGTACAAAAAAAAAGAGGTTCTACCTAAAACTGAAGACTAAGATGATCGTTTCATATGTAAATCAGCAACTGACCTCCAAACTCATTTAACGAAACGCATAAATGCTTTACGTTAGAAATAGGTGGTTGTCCCTGTAGTCCCTGGACCAGAATAGGGCTACGGTATCACGATCCGACATGGCCGACAGGCACCGGGGTTTTAGTGCGGTAAAAGTACCACATAACCGGGCGTCGCTCCCACGGCGTCGGGTACCTTTTGAAGGTTTCCCCCTCGTCAACTATACTGGTCCTACCTTATAGAATTTCTGGTGATACCTCATCTTGCAAAAGGTGTTAAAATTTACAGAATACGAGCCACGCGGTTTCACTCTACTCAGGAGATTTCATGGGTTTTGTTCGCGGAGCCCTAAGTCTTTTTTGAAATACCTATAAGTACCTTAAGTTACTTCTTATAAATCGGCTCAGTCGTTTTAGAGATTAACCGAAACAAACAGACAAATGGACAGTTTAATTTTTAGTAATGGTTGTTTTTTTGGTTAAATATACCGTCATATCTTTATATGCATTTAGTAAAAAAACTGAGTTTTTGTATAGAGTAGGTATAGATAACAAATATAAAAATCTTTAATACTTTTTAGGTTACAACATTTTTAAGCGGCGAATGTACAGACCAACCAGGAAATAACGTAGTATATTATGAGATAGCCAAGTCTTGTTCAGGTTCAGTATTCCGTTTGGACATAATAGAATTCAGACAAGTAAGTGTTAATATACAGTCCGGCATACTTTTCTGTGCATGCGGTAGGGGTGCCACTCGAACTCTTTTTTTTATAATATAGGAGTAGCAGACGAGCATGCAGTCCATCTGATGGTAAGTGGCTACTACCGCCCATGGACATGTAATCAACCCCAGATAGGATTAGATATTCTTACCTGAGGTGGGCCTCAGATGCGCCGCTACCCCTGAGGACTAAGCTGGAACACCTCGGAAAAGTAGGTCTCTAATACCAAACCCTTCAAACCAGAACACAACAGCGATCAACACTGCTGTTATGAGGCAGAAATAGGTGTGGCGGTGGTGCTGCTGGTGTCGAACCACGCAGGGTTCTACCACCATCAAAAATGTTGCAGGGTTGTCAAAAACTACCACTGCTTATTGAATTACACATTTTTTTTCTTGTTCTATGAAATTTAACTGTATAATTCCCAATATGCCCATGCAGCCAAACTGCTTGTAAGTTATCATTACCTGTTAATATTTGTGGACTTCCATTCAGGACTAAGTTGGAATGCCTCGTAAAGTTCCTCTCCCTTACTCTTGAAAATCGCACTTAGTACTTAACATTTATGTTGTAACAAAATAAATATTTTCTTGGTCCAATTTACAACTTTTATTATTCCCGCGTAAAATACAAGTCTCGCGCCACGCGCGTTCTTTTTCTTTTTTAATGCTAATGCAATCGTATAACCCATACAGCCAGTGACTATATAAATGGGCACTTATTTTAATAAAAATAACACATCATGAAAATAGCACAAAATAATTTATTAAAATAATACTAAGTATAATTAATTAATTTTAATATATTGCTAACAGTTGTAAGGCAGAAACAATTACTTAACACTGAATTACTTCATAAAAATTAATTGAAATAATATTTATTTCAGGTTTTCAAATACATGAAAGAAATGGTTAATGTTGATTGGAGTAACATACAAACCCACAGAGAATTTACAGGCAGTAAACAATTTCATGTGAGTACCTATTTATTTTTGTTTATAATACCTAAATAATTTTAAAGGAAAAAAATGTTGAAAGGGTTCTAAAGATTTTCTTTTTATAATATAGTAGCACCACCTCCACGGATAGTAAGTGGCTACTGCCTCACATGGACATCTGTAATCAACCCTAGATAAAATTAGATTACTACCCGAGGTTGGCCAGAGATGCACTGCTACCCCTGAGGACTAAGTTAGAATGCCTCGGAGAAGTATGTTTCCCTTACCACACCCTTCAAACCAGAACACAGCAGCGCTTAACACCGCTGTTATTTGGCAGACAGTTATGGCGGTGGTGCCGCTAGACTCGAACCACAAAGTGTTCTGCCTCCAAATTATGCGATTCAAAATTATGTTTCAGTTCAAAGTAGACGAATACACGAGAGACATTGTGATAACGGTATCGGGAGACTTCCCTGAAGTGAAAGTAACTAATGGTTTCGGCAGGAGCCCAGAAGTGGAAAGAATTATGGACACTAGACATGCGCTGGTGAGATTTAATTTATTGACAAATTTGTTTTAACATTTCGAAACATGCGTATTCTACCACCTTTACAAAGCTAAATAGCTTTATCTCTGTTGTTTGTACCATTAATTGTGGTTGGTGGTTATATTATTTGGTAGCTCTTTTTTAAAATAGAAGAAGAAGCTAACGAGCATGCAATCTATTTGATGGTATGTGGCTTTGGCCAACCAAGGATTTGTGTAATCAACCCTAGATAACATTAATTTTCTACCTGAGATTGGCCAATTGCGTTGCTTCTCCTAGGGACTAAATTGAAATGCCTCGGAAAAGTATGAATCCATTGCCACTCCCTTTAAAACAAAAAAATAAACAGCTTAAGCCCTGCTGTTATTAGGAAGTCATAAGTGTGGCAGCGGTGCCTCCGAAGTTGAAACCACATAGTGTTCTAAAATCTTAAATGAGTCTACGTTTTACAAGCTTAGGGCTGACCGCCTTGGAAGCTTTTTTTTGTTTACGAGGGGGAAACTTTCAAAACCCTAGCGGACTAACCCTAGGGAGCGGCTACGGGTTATGTGGGATTTTTACCGCACTAAAACCCCCCTGGTGGTCGTCCTCGGCGCTGCGTAGATGGACTCCGGGATCTCCAAAGGAACGCAACCGGAGTCTTCTTAGCGCGTTGCCCTGTCAGGCTCTGCCCAAGTGAGCGTGACGCTCGCCACTCCGTCTGGTGTGCACGACGGTATGTGACCACACATACCGCCGTCCTTCCAGGGCTCGCTGACCGGGCGGTTCGAGCTCCCACTCTTTCCACACGCAACCCCGTTAGCCCCTTTTTACGACATGCAGGGGATGCCGTAGCCCTATTCTGGTCCCGGACCTACAGGGTCAATCTTCTTGGAAGCTACTGAACGATCGCTTAAATAGATTGATTAATTATTATTTATAACAGACGTAGGCGAATACTTATATTATTAAAATATTTGCTTATTCTCAGGTAATACGTTTGATACGACCTGGATTGGAACAATATACAGCTGATATACGCAGCAGAGGTTCCACATTAGTCACCTTTTATAAGCGGAGAGAGGTGAATTTCCATTATGGGTTCTCGACGAAAAGACCCAGAACTCTAAAAGAGACAAGCAGTAGGCCTCTTCCAGGTATTTACTTATTTAATTAAAACTGGCTGTTTACTTAAATATATTTCATCAAAATGTCAAAATGTGCAATATGCAGTAGCTTACGAGCAAGTATTGATGGTAAGTGGCTCCTGCCGCCCATCTGTAATCAACCTCAGATAGGATAGATATTCTTACATGAGGTCGGCCACAGATGCGCCGCTACCCCTGAGGACTAAGCTGGAACGCCTCGGAAAAGTATGTCTCCCTTACCGACCCTTCAAAACTGAACACAGCAGCGCGTAACACTGCTGTTATTAGGCAGAAATAGGTACGGCGGTGGTGCCACCGGAATCGAACCACAAAGGGTTCTACCACCTTCAGGTAGATAAGATGATATTCCTACCTCAGTTTGGTCACGGCTGCGTCGTTACACCTGTTGCCTAAGAAATATTACTATTAATATATCCCTATGCTTATTATTCAATTTTTTCAGGCTTAAATTTAGAAATAGTAAAACAGTAATTCTAAATATGTTATTCCACAGATTCGACAAGTTATATATTGATCGAAATGTCTGACTCCGCTATTAAGCTGTTTTCGTTAGAACTAAGAATTGACGGTAGAAAAACAATTCTCGACCTTGAATTAGTGGATGAAGGAAAAGGACTTTACACAGTACAGTTTTCTTTCGAAGCTTACAAACACTTTCGAATTTGTGTAAGTATAAAACTCATTATTATTGTATTTAGACATATATATGTCGGAAATGGAGGCACTGTGGTTCCGGAACGTTAGCGCTATCTAGTGGCACTCGATAAAGTTAGTGTTGGAATGCACCGGTGTGGAACCGACCGGGTTTGCGAGCGAGACGAGACTAGACTTTACTGTTGGTGGTCGGCCGGTGCGAACACTAAAATTATCACGCGTTCCTCGAGCTACTTATACCTGCCTACCTAAGTTAATTGTAATCGAAGTAATTTCTGTGTTGTAATAATGACCAATGAATCCCATAAAAGATTACAATGAGCGATAAAGAACCACCAATTCCGTAATATATATAAGATCGAAGCATGCGCATGTTGTCCATGCATATGTAATGTGGTCACTGCCGCCTATGGACATCTATAACCAACATTACCATTACCAACAGCTCTTCAAAAAAAGTGGAAAACGAGCTCTCCTTCAAAGCTCGCGATGCATTGGCGACTCCTCTGGTGTCGCAAATGTTCATAGGCGTCGTTTACTACTTTCCATCAGGAAGCACGTCTGCTTTATCGTTAGGCTCAAATATAAAAAATATAGTCCAAGTAAGTCAACTGTCATCCACATCCTTGTACTGAAATGCAAGAACTGCTTTCCGCAAGAAATAGGTGTGACACACTATCACAAACATATTTGCTAAATGCATAGCTTGTCATGAACATAGTTCACACAAACTAAATCGATGTAAATATTGTCTTATTGTCGCCCATGTTTGCAGTAGAATTTACACTAGGAAGACTTCGAACGGTACGGGTCGGTTTGGTGCCATTCCTGAAGAACAATATTGCTTTCGGAAACCGAAGTTGCTTGTCGGCTTCGTTTATCATTTTTAACAGTCTACCAGGTGACAACGAGACGAACGCGCAATGTAAAAATAATAGTCACAAATTTAAACGTGTGGATAGAGCTTTTGACTTGGTTTGAGTAGGTTTGCTAGCGCTTGTAGCATAACTTTTGATCAAGCCAAACATTTGTGATGTGGACGCAGTATTACCTACAGTACGCATTATTTAATAAAAAAATTAACACTGTTGTTATAAAGCAGAAATATATGTGACTAGCCTATGTATTCGAACCATGGAAGAACGATGTTTGTCATATTTTGTTACTTTAATTTTACAGGTGCACGGACGAGAGAAAAATACTTTTGAGGTCATCAATGGAGCATCAACAATGATAGCTCCTCAACAAATAGGTTTGTCTCTTTCCAATCAAACTAAGTACCTATACTTGATTCACTTGCGTTACTTTCTCAAAGTGATTCGTTCAAAGATGGTAGAACCCTTTGTGGTTCGACTCTGGCGGCACCACCGCCACACCTATTTTTGCCTCCTAACAGCAGTGTTAAACGCTGCTGTGTTCTGGTTTGAAGGTTGTGGTAAGGGAGACATACTGTTTCGAGGCGTTCCAGCTTAGTCCTCAGGCGTAGCGGCGCATCTGTGGCCAACCTCAGGTAGGAATATCTAATCCTATCTGGGGTTGATTACAGATGTCCACGAGCGGCAGTAGCTACTTACAATCAGGTATACTGCATGCTCGTCTGCTACTCCTATATTATATAAATAAAAAAAATAAAGACATGTTTTGAATTGTACAGATAGATCATTATAATGTATTTATTTTCCAAAAGTATCTACTTTGGCTGTGTGCTCCTGTGTAGGTACTACAGTATTCTTTATCATATTACAGCTTCAACAAGCCCGTCAAATGCAAAAGTAGAGATGATAGAATTAGAATCAACTTTGGTAGATTTCATGAAAAGTCTAACAGTGTATTGTAAGGTCAGCGGAGAACCAAAACCAGAAATTTGGTGGGAAGATGACCAAGGAAACCACATACATTCTGAGGTAATACTAAGTAGTTTTTTATTTATACAACTTAGAAATACAGAGATTCCATTATTTTGAAATAATCACCTACCTACCTACCTACTTAGTGGGATCAACTTCCAGAGTAATAGAATAACAAAATAGATCCTTTATTGTGATAAACTTATGAATACAAAATTAAAACCAATTCAATAAAAAACAGAAGACCTTTTAGAGGTCAATGCCATATTTTATAAGGCTACTAGCTGACCCGGCAAACGTTGTGTTGCCATATAAATAAAAAAAAATGTTAAGGGTGAACAACCCTTATCACTTACGGGTTTGAAAAATAGATAGAATATTTGAAACTGCGATGGTAGCGAAGTCTGTCGAATCCAATGTGAAACATTCCAAAATTACCAACTACTTACGAATTAAAAATTAATTAAAAAAAAACCTTTTCCCACGGACTAAATTGTGAATCTAAACCATTCTCAAGTCCCCTTGAACACACACAACAAATTTCATCAAAATCAGTCCAGTCGATTAGGAGGAGTTCAGTGACATACACACACACATAAGAAATATATATATAAAGATTAATTTGAACAAGTGACTTAAATAAAACGCCTAATGTTAGCGTGTATGTCTTATTATGCCTTACAGTACCTTTAAACTGAGTTTTTACGTTGGCTCGAAAACGTTCACAGTTTACGTTTTTGCTCACACAGCGCACCCGTGGACCGTATCGGAATTAACATTCCACAGTATAAGTTTCAACAAGTAATTAATTTAAAAAATCAAAAACCCGACTGCACCATAAGGCTAAAGTAGAATTTCCAAAAGCAGTGAAATAGGCATTTCATTATATTTATCCAGAAAGCCAAATACAAAGTTTCATAGTAGCTGTCTGCTTCAAAAACAAAAGATGTTCCAACAATATTATCCTATTTTATCCTCGTAGTGCTCAATTAAGTTAAGTTCAGCAGTTTCCCTTTGCGTTGATCTCTGGCACAGCAACTCACTCATTTAGTCAGACAGTCATCTCGATGTGTATATAGGAGTATATATGTACTAGCTGACCCGGCAAACGTTGTGTTGCCATATAATAAAAAATGTTAAGGGTGAACAATCCTTATCACTTAGGGGTAAAAAAAAATAGATAGTGACCGATTCTCAGACCTACTCAATATGTATATAAAATTTGGTGAAAATCGGTGAAGCCGTTTCGGAGGAGTACGGTAACTAACATGAGAATTTTATATATAAGATATATTATATATTGTATGTGTAATTTCCTCTTAATTTCCTTTCTTTTAACACCCTACTCGATAGGTTTGGTTAACTTTTTTTAAAACGTGTTACTATTTCGCGAAAAAATCCACCATTTACGGTCTATAAAATATATAAATTCAGTAAACCAACGTTTCCGTCATTATTTTACCTCGTTAGAGGTAGTATTTCATTATTTTTATCCAACAAGCCTGATACAAAATTTCATAGTGTTTGCTTCAAAATTGACGATTGTTCAAATGAACTTTTAACCCTTATTTTACCCTCTATGGGGTTGATTTTTCGGAGGGGGATAAATAAGTGCGTCCTTGTTCTTATCCAGAGAGCCAAATACAAAATTTTATAGTAGTTGCTTCAAAATTAAAGGATTTAAAATAACTGTTTTCCCCTATTTTACCCTCTTAAGGGTAGAATTTCCAAAAGGCCTTTCTTAGTACTTATTCACGCTATATAGAGGACCTATGTGCAAAATTTCAGAACTGTAAGGTCCTTGGTTGAGGCTGTACGTTGATTTCTGAAAAATGAAAAAGTCATTTAGTTAGTCAGTCAGTCAGTCACCTTGCTGTTTTAGATATATACAAATATGTTTTTATAATCTCCATTTAATTTCCTTTCATTTGGTACCCTACTCGATAGGTTCGGTTAACTTATTTTTTAAAATGTGTTACTATTTCGCGCCAAAAATTCGCCATTTTGATTTTTTTTCACTAACACCTATCTAAGGACACTCGGGTCATTGAGACAAATATAATGACACCTTAACTGTTGAAATTCATCCAGCCGTTTGTTAGATTGGATCAAATAAAGAAAGACAAACATACAAGATACGCGCGAAAAACATAACCCTTCCTTGGCAGTCGGGTAAAAACGGAACAATAACGCTAGCAAAAGCAAATTTAAAATGTAAAAATAAATACATTGTATTTATATTTGTAAAATTAAATGTCGATACCATTGACTATTCAGTTTTTTTAAAACTCATAAATCAAAAATTTTGTTTAGATACGGTCCACGGGTGAGCTGGATGTCCAAAAACGTAAACGGTGAATGTTTTCGAGCAAACGTAAAACCTCATGCTAAGGGTGGTACGGATCGGAATACAACACAGATAACAATGCAACGTTTTAGCAGATTTATTTAATAATATTCCTTATAAGTTATTTGTTAAATACTTTCAGGATGCTCTCTTAGAAATGCCATCCGTTTACATCAGCTATGCCACGATTGCCAACGCTACCACCAACTCCACCATATACTGCAAGTGTAAGAACGATGGAGAAGAAAGTTCTATGTCAATGGAATTATTCGTTCACCGTGATTACGTTTTCAAATTCTTGAAATATCCGTCAGGTATTGTCATATGTGGACATAATGTAATTTCGTGATATCATGAACATAGTTTTTGCCTTAGTCCAGTTTCTGACTCGGTGCCTGTTGTTTCTTATAGAATCAACAACTACCTACGCTGCCCATCTGCTAGGCTTAATGCCTTTACTGGCTTCCTTAACATCCATCAGTGGCTTTTCTACGACGAAATCTGACATCAAATCATATCATATCCCGGCTTTTACTGCGCTTTACTTTTATCTGAATTATCCACACTGTACCCACTAAATATGTAATTTTTATGTTAAGTCTATTCTAATCTAGATATTATCTAGCATCCTAACAGAATTACGTTAAGCATTATCCTAAACAAAGCTTATGTGTCTTTTTATTTAGGTAACTTGTAGACGATTACCTACCAGATAATATACTTGCTTGATGTTTCATTTTGATTAATATCAGAGTCAATAAAAGTCCTCGTAAATGTTAATCTCATTCTTTTTACTTCTTTAATGATGCACTTAAATATAATTTAACCAATTTCCTAGATACAACGTTTGAATATGGTAGCGAAGGAAAACTTTACTGTGAAGCGCAAACTTACCCAGAAGGAACTTTAGAATGGTATCATAACGATTCCAGAATAGAAGGTAATGAACACGTGGAAATAGTTCCTGAAGATAATGTGCTAATTATCAAAAGTATGTCTCTTGAAGACACAGGAGAATACAAATGTGAAGTCACGAATGAAGTGGAAACAGGAGCTCATACAGCTATCGTAGATATTTCAGGCTTAGGTAAGACATCTTAAGTTTTGAATGACAAATAATATTTGAATTCAAAATAAAAGTGAAATACACGATAAAGATACATAACCAAGTTTTAAGCAAAAATTATTAAGTGCTCATTTTTTTAAATAAACTCGTTTTCTTACAGAGACCCCCTCAATAGAGCTTGCAGAGACTGAATATATTTTAAACCCTGGTGACTCTTTGGAAGTGGAATGCAAGTAAGTTTTGTCCAAATACTAAATATTACATGTACTAGCTTCTAAAAGTGAGATAACTTCTTTCAAATTGTGTAGAGAGATGTCAGAGTCATAGTGACTGAAAAATAATCCAGTCATAAAATCAAAATAAAAATTTAAGTCCAGTGATCACACCAGTCCGAATTCTGTGATTGAGGACTAAAAGTCAAATGTTTAGTGTGTCAAAGATAAATGAGAATGAGATATCCATCTAAGTAAAATAATTGTTTATACTACTATTTCATATTTTAGCGTTGAAAAAGGAACTCCTACCCCCGAGGTAGCTTGGAAGAAACAAATTGAAGATGAAAATGTTGAATTACCTGAAGGAGTTTATGTAGACGGCAAATCATTGAAAATATCATCCGCTAGCAGTGATCATAATGGTGTATACAAATGCCATGCTACCAACATACAAGGAGAGGATTCTAAAGAAATTATCATTAAAGTGCAATGTAAGTTACGTTTAAAAATACAATAAAATTACTGACACTTAGCTAAAAAAACCATGAACTACTGCTAAATTTAAATATACTTTTATTTATTTATAAAATTCACAGCATTATTTGTTTATGTCAACTGATACATTTTCTTCAGCTTAAAACTCCCTTTTTAAAGAGAGATTTATTTTTACCCCCTGCAAGAATTTCATGTTTACAGCCAATCTTATCCACAAAACTTTAAGAGTCTATAGAGAAAAAGACAGTTATCCATTAAACCATAGATTAGTAAAGATTACTCACTCCTAACAAGAAAATGTACCCAGTTTTGAGAATTGAAATAGTTGCGTAAAAAAGTTTTGCCACGTCTCCGTGCTAAAATGTCCCTAAAATATTTTAAATAATTATTTATTTATTATGTAAATTACGCAGTATTAGTTATTTTTTCGTAAATTTTCTCTAAAAATGTTTTTATTTGTCAAGAATTAAAAAAATAACTTACTAATAAGCTATTTGTGGCTTCATTCAATTTCAAGGCGGCGAAGTATATTTACTAATCTATGCATTAAACTTTAATACCTAATATACTTATCTATGGAACTATTTTATATTGAAACTGTAAAATGTAAAACTGTTTTTGGGAGATGTTGATAGTGGAATAAATTAATTATTACAATAAAGAGAATAAATAGTATTGAAATATAAATTATCTCCCGCGATACGAAACCAAAAAAAATGAAACAAAAGAGAGAATATTAAATGTAAAAGTTATTTAAATTTGAACTAGATGCACCAAAAATAAAAGACGGTGAAGAGAACTTGATGGTGAAGGTAGGAGCCGAAGTGAAACTGGAATGTAATGTGGACGCAAGTCCCAAAGCCGTAGTCCACTGGGAGTTGTATCAAGATGACGTCATCATACCATTGGACGAAAGTCATTATACCGACAACCGGAATACCCATCAGTGAGTGACCCTTGCTGGTTCGGTTAAGAATAGAACCACTACCTCTCTTTTTGTAGATGTAAAAAATAAGTTTTTCTATATTATCCAAGTCAGCGAGTCCTAGTCTACATCCACATCTAAACAACAACCTCCGTAGAAATTTGTAATGCATCCTTGATAAAATTGAAGTCCTGTATGAGATTGTCCCTATCAGGGGTAGCGACGCATTTGTAACCAATTTCAGTTAGGAATATGTAATCCTACCTGGGATTGATTACAGATATCCATGGGCGGCAGTAGACACTTACCATCAGGTGGACTGCGTGCTCGTCTGCTATTCGTATAGTATAAAAACAATATTGGAATGTTGCATTACACATTTTTACGAAGGTGATATTTATACTAACTCGTTTCTCCACCAACAAACTGTAGTTTTTTTTAATAATTTAGATCTTTCACCGTTGTAGAGAATATATAAACTACAATATTTTTGATCGCTTGCAGCTTCATCGCTCGATTTCAAGATTCGGGTAACTATCACTGTAATGCAGAAAACGAAGTAGGAAAAGCGGAGAAAACAATCACGGTGAATGTGATGGGTAAGCCAATTTCAACAATATTTAATTTTAATGGCATATAATTTGCTAAAAGCCAGAAATCGACTCAAAAAGAGCTACCTAGTTATTTCGAAGATTGGTTTAAGATGCACTGATGTTCAAGGAACATAATTCTTATAACCCAGCGTCGTAGTAGTTCTTGCCACCCGGAGAACACACCAATCAATTATTTCATTAACTTTTCAGTACAAGAAAGTACTTTAATCGTTGATTAGGTAAATAAAAGATTTGTGAAAAGTCGTACCTACTCAAAATTTATAGAACTGCGGCTGTAATACTTAAAGAGCTTTTAAACAGCCTAGTTTTATGGCAATTTTTACCCGAATGTTTACACCCAAGGACTTTTTCGTCCATCGACCTAATAGATAACATCGCAAGTGCTGGGCACGGATTTCCTCTCTGAGTGACAGGATGTAGGACAGGGGCGACTTAACCTATAGTGCAGGGTGTGCAATGCACACGGGCGCCGCCGTCTCAGGGGGCGCCGCGGCGCTCAGCTAAGAGCATCGTCTTGGACCATCATGGTACAACAATGATATGACAGAAGCGGTCAGCCAGCGTGGTGGCGGCAGTTATCAAACGCGAGCGCCCTATGGGCGGCTTATTTTTCAAACATTTTGTTTTAACTCGAAATAAACCTTATTTCGAGCCATTCAGGCCTAGGAGGCGCCAGGGTTTCATTACACACGGGCGCTACACGAGCTAGAGCCGCCCCTGATTTAGACAATAGTCCACTAGACAATTGGTAGACTCCACATACCTTTTAGCCAGTGCCCCGCAGTGAGACAGTAATGAATCGACGATGACTTTTAACTGAATGTTTAAGTCACATTTAATTTTTTTGTTTCAGGGCCACCCTACATAGAACCATTAGCTTTTAAATCTCTAACAATGAGAACTGGTAGCTCAATATTTTTAACTTGCAATGTAATTCAAGGGCAGCCAATACCTACAACACGTTGGGAATTTATTTCATCTAAATCATCTACTGTGAAAGTTTTATCAAGGTAAATAAAAAAGTTTATCAATAGAAATAAAAAGAAGTTGCTTTGTAGACCATAGTCGTTCTATTGCTAAAAATGATAGAAAACGATGGTACAAAAATTTACTCTGTAACTCCTTCAATTTTAAAACGTTTAAAAAATCACGGAAATTAAGTAGCATAAATAAGTTGCTGTTGCTTATTAATAAATGTGATAGAGTACCTACCCGAAAGTTTACCACGAAGAGTTTTACGACCATTATAGGTCATATTTTTTGCAATGACAATTATTCAGAAAGAGAATCGGAAAATGTTATGACACCGACTTGTGTTGGCAACATAATTATTATAATGTTTTATTGTCTAAAATAACATTGTTGTGTTCATTTCAGAAAAACTGCAATGAAGCTGGATTTATCAATACGAAACATAACAAAAAAGGACGAGGGAACTTATCAATGTGTAGCAGAAAATAATTTAGCCTTTGATTCAATCAGTGTCTTCTTAGCAGTTGAACATTAATAATATTTCATAGCTATCTTTAAATATGTACAAGCTAGTTTTAAGAAAATAAATATTAAATCTTAAACGAGTAATGTTTTCTTTAATTCTCTCCTATTATTTAATTATCCTACAAATTAGTTAAACGACAAACATAACATAATACAATCATATGTCTCGCTGTATAACGCTAATATAACGGTAAAATGACGGAGGCAATAATAATTGAATTATTTTTATTTTACGTAATATGTGAGATGACGATTTATCGTATTGTGATATTTTAAGAAAGGCACCATTTCTATTAAAGTTCAATGATTTTATTTTAATTTAATTTAAAAATAAACATGCCCGGCAAAAATAACTGAATCTAAGGCTAGGATGTTTAAAAAATAACCAGTGAATGTCAGTGTCTTCAATACATTGTGAATAATGTCAAAAGTGTCAATGTCAAACTGTTTGTATTTGTGAAACAGGTGGGATTAGTAGCGCTGTTTCGAGTTATGTTGAGATTTTTGTAAGAAAATGTGCTGATAAATCATGTCTTCTAAATTACCACCGTACATACTGCAAGAGCTTCCAGATATCACGGAAACGGTGACCTATCCAATCAAAAATGTTCATCGCATAAAGGTTAGCGCATATTTTTTGGCACTCCGTCAAAAGTACTTGCGGCTATTTTAATGCATTGAACGAACATTTATGTGATACAATTGTAATATAATAAAATAGTATAGTAAAAGTTCGATGATCTTCATATACACTTACTAAATAGTAATTGAAAATATTCTGAGATGACACATGGTTTCATTGTTTAGATCCATGGTATCAAGGATTCCTCACACATCTTTATGTTATACTAGTTTTTGCCCGTGGCTTCGCCCGCGTTTAAAAGAAAATAATATGACATATGCTAAAGATCATCACTTGATCAAATGCATAGTTTATGATTCAATCCTTACTTAAATCGATTAAAATAATCGCCTTTTTGGATCAAAAGATCGATTCTCCGGTTAATCGATCTTAGATCGCCATCCCTCGTTCCCGTGAGAATTACGGTATAAAAACTATCCTATATCCTTTCTCGGGTTTTACACTATCTTTGTACAAAATTTCATTAAAATCGGTTCAGTGGTTTAGGCGTGAAGAAGAGACAACCAGACAGACAGACAGACAGAGTTACTTTCGGATTTATAATATTAGTAAGGATAAGGATTCTCTTACTTTTAATAATAATTTAGTCAATGAAATATTAATTATAAGCAGTGGTAGTTTAATTGTATTATGACCTGTGACTCTTTAGATTAATTTCAAATGTCTATTTAACTACATTCTAAAAATAAATAATAGTCATTCGTTCAATTCTACAACAAAGCAAGTGTCAATGTGTTGTATGTGTTAGTACAAATTAAACATCATTTACTTTAATGGCAGTGATAGCCTAGTGGTTAAGAAACTCACCCTCTCCATTGAGGGATCCGAGGTTCAAATCCCAGGCACGCACCTCTGATTTTTTGAAGTTATGTGCTTATTAGAAATTAATTATCACTTGCTGAAGGAAACTTGGTGAAGGAAAACATCGTGAGGAAACCTGCATACCTGAGAGATTTATAAAAAAAAATCTCAAAGGTATGTGAAATCTACCAATATGAACTTGGCCAGTGCGGTGGACTATGACCTAATCCTTCTCATTATGAGAGGAGACCCGTGCCCGGCAGTGGGACGTTAATGGGTTGATGATGATACTTTAATGGTGATTGAAAATGTTAAAAAGTAATCTACATGTTTAATAGTATTATAATCTTAAAAGTATGGTCTACCAATGTGCACCTAGTAGTCTATGTTGTCTGTATTAGGGACTGGATTTTTTTACAAGGTGTTAGAATCCTTCGTGGTTAGACTCTGCCAACACTACTACCATGCACATTTCTGCCTTATAATAGCAGTATCAAATTCTGCGGTGGTCTGGTTTGAAGGGTATGGTAAGGGAGATATATTTTTATGAGGCATTTCAGCGTAGTCCTCTGGTATCAATATCTAATCCTATCTGGGTTTGATTACAGATGTTCATAGACAGCAGTAACCACTTACCATTAGGTAGACTGTATGCTTGTCTGCTACTACTATCTTATATATAAAATTCTCGTGTCACAATGTTAGTTACTGTACTCCTCCGAAACGGCTTTACCGATTTTCACCAAATTTTATATGCATATTCAGGATTTCTGAGAATCGGCTACTATCTATTTTTCATACCCCTAAGTGACAAGGTTGTTCACCCTTAATTTTTTTTTATTCATATGGCAACACAACTTTTGCCAGGTCAACTAGTATTATGTAAAAAAAACAATGTTCGCTTGCTACTTTTATATTATTATGGAAAAATGTGATTATAAATTACTATGATTATATAAATCTTAAATTTCCGTTATTCTTTCTATTCCAGTATACATGCTTTGATATATCCAAGTCGTTAATAGCATTTGGGGCGACAAGTGGAGGCATATATGTCTTCAACAGATGGCCATGTGAGTTTGTTCAGCTGATTCCTAGCAAGGTATGTGCAGAATTTAATTACCATTTACATTTTATTGGTGTTACATTTTTTATAATGTATGTAAAACTTTAACCTGTGTATTCTAAAAAACAAAAATAATCTTTTCTCTTTTTCTAATTGTTTTATTTATTTATTTATTTGCATTTAATGTGTTTCTTTAATTTTTATACTAGTTATTGTACTATGTATTGCAATTTTTCTGAATAAAGTATTTTGTTTGTTTCTTTCTATCTTCCTTAAATTCTTTTTATTCTTTAACTGTATGTGGTATGTAATGGGGTAGTCATTTCATTTTTTTAAGGCAAGCAATTTTTCTAGTTGTTAAAGTATTTTGATTGAAGATGATACCATGAAAATAATGGTTCTCAATAGCTTATTAGTGTTAAATCTTTAAAATCTTCAATCTATTTTGAGCATGAAGTAGATCTACATTTTGGTGGAAGTGAGCATATGAGGGACTTATATATGAAGGATCTCAGTCCTCTGGTGTGGCATAGCATCTGTGCTTGTGTCTGAGTAGTACTTGTTCTATATAGAGTTAGATATAAATGTCCATGGGCAGCAGTGACAACACTCATCAGGCGAACTACGATATTGGCTCAAATGTTACAAAAAAGCTGCACAAGTAGTCATACTTGTGCATAAATTATTATAATAAATTATTTCATTGAATGACATGTATTAAATTTATATTTTCAGGATGGACCAATAACACGCCTAGCGATATCAGCGGACGAGAAATATGTCGGTTTTGCTAATGGCAAGGGTATAGTGACAGTGATAGAGTGTGATGGGGCCCTCAGTGGTGGTAATACCTCGGCCGCTTCTAAAGAACACCAGGGGAATGAGGTCACGGCTATGGTGTGGAGCAGGAATATACTCTTCGCCGGGGATGATATTGGCAGAGTTTCTGTATTACAACTGCAAAATTTCATTGTGAGTATGCATGAAATTGATAGTAATTTAAATATTGGCTTCCCTAAGAGTTCTTTAACATATAACTCATTTAGTACAATAGATTGATTAATCAGTCTAAAGAGAAACATACTTGGCAGAAATTACTAATAATTGGCCAAGTGCAAGTCCAATTTGCACAGGAAGGTACCATGAAAATTACATTTATTTTTTATTTTTAGTATTTGTTGTTTGTAGAAGTAAGTGCATTGTGAACTGCCTACCTATTATGGTTTAGTAAATAATGCGAAACATGACGAAACATAACAGTTTCTTGTATGACGACCCAAATTTATTTTCATCCTTTTATTATTATTTTACTAGTTTTTATAGCGGCTATTTCTATGTCATGTAAAAATATTGTCTATCGTTCTAATTTGTGTGACATTCTTATTACATTAGTAAAACTGCTAAAATATTAATTAACTTCCATTAAATTATCATAAATGGAGGAGTGTATTTAGTAACGAATCTATAGTTAGAACATTTTAGATTTAATGGAATTACCACTTAAAAGAAATTTTATTGACTAATAAATAATTATAGTACAATGAAAAAGCTTGAATATAGATATTTATGTTGGATAAATTCATATTTTAGTAAGGTTTCCATCTTCGTTTACATCTTTGAAGTGATTGTAACAAATTTGCTTAGCAAGTATTGAACAAATTCTTTATTTCGCATTAATAAGTACAACTTAATTTGTTGTTATTTTGATATCACAATGTATTATTTAAGAGACTCAATTTTATACTACCGAAATGATGACTGCTCCGATTTTCAATTTATACTATTGTTTGTCTTACATTTCAGGCGAAAACAATGTTTCACACCTCATCGCAGGTTATAATGAATCTAGATTCTAGAATTTGCCAACTAGACGCAAAGGAGTGTATGTTACTTGTATCTACACTTACAAGGTGCTATATATGTAATACGGCTAGGGAGCAGTATAGGCAAATAGGCCAAAAACTGAGAGATGGGGAATTCGGAGCATGTTTCGTTAATAAAGAAAAACCTATAGAAAATGGCACGTTAGAAAAATCCGGACACGATTTCACAGAAGTGAAACAATATAACATTGTAGATGACGATGTCGCTTTCTCAGTTGGTGAGGAGTTTGCAAATACACTAATATACTGTGCTAGGCCGTCGTCGAGGCTATGGGAAGCGACCATCGATGGAATGGTTCGAAGAACGCATCAATTCAAACAGACGCTAGCAAAACAACCAATGAAGCCAATTACGATAGACTCCTATAATAATGATGATTTTTCAATAGATGACACAATCTCTGAAACCAATGAACAGTCTGTCAATTTTTCAAAAATATACACCATCAATAGTGCCATATTTTCGTTCAGTAAAAACGCTCTATACTTCCTCAATATTCAAGACGTTGATAACACTGTTTGGTTTTCATACAAAGAAGTAGTTGACTGCAAAATTTATAACGATATTCTGTATGTGTGGTTGACAAACGGCTCTCTAATAAATTTGAAATTTATGAAAATAGACAAGTTCTTATTGAAATGCTATATAGACGAAAAATATGTGATTTGCGCTAAGTTTTGTAGCCTGTACAGTGAATATCTTCTATCCAAGAGTGTTTCTCCAAAGCTGCACATATTATCCGGTTTAAAAGATAAATTGCAAATGAATGGCATATCAGATAGTTTGGATAGTATTATAGTGAAGTTTGAAAGCTTGAAGTCTAGTGAGGCTACGCAAATGAAGTCTGGAATATATGTTGTAGACAATACATATCAAACACAAAGTGCGTTAGATGAAAAGGATAACAGACATGATGATAATATGTTTTCAAACATATCTCCTGAAGCTCTTCAAGCGATAAAAGGTCTGAGTGTCACTGTCACCGATAAATTAAATTCAAGTAAAAAGATGTTAAAGGAAAAGTGGGAGGATTTTGAAGGAAGAATGAAACATCTCAGTATCGATAAGCAATCCCATGATATTCAAGATAAAAATGTACAAGAGAAAGAGAATGCTAAATGGATAGCTCGCGACGACTATAATTTAAACGAAGATACGCCTATTTTAGTTAATAATGATATTATATACAAAGAGTCTAGTCAAAAGGCCATAGAAATAGACAATAATAATTTAGAAAAGGAAACGTGCATGACGTTATATCAATATTCTAGGTTAAGCCTAGTTGGTAAGGAAACAGATATGTCGAATTTAACTTCTATAGTAGAAAGCTACGCCTGTGATATTAACCAGATCCATAATCTTATGTTATCGTTGGAACAATATTGCTTATCCATCGGCGCTGTGGATGAAGCAAAGTACGTACCTAACAATATTTTCCTAAGTTACTTAAATGCATCTCAAAACCCTGAAATATTAGACATAATAATAAATGACGAAGAGTTGTATAAATACTTCGTTGATTCTTGTATATTGGTGAATGTTAAAACGCAAAAGATTGCGAATCTCGGTTGTGAGTGTGGGTTCCCACTGCCCTATGTTAGGACAAGTCAGATGCCAGTATTTCCTGAGCTTATAGATCAATTCATTGAACGGCAATGGACAAGTCAAAGCAAAGAGCAATGTTACGAAGTTTGTAAAAGAATGCCTTACTTATGGCGCAAGATACTCTACTTACGACGAAATGAAGACTTATTAAATGTGTTAAGGATACTTCTGCAAATGTTGGACGAAAGTCTCTTACATTCGTTCTTGCCACAGTTCACTTTAGACAGTTGGGAGCGAGCGGTCCAATTGTACGCGACACTGCACGCAAACATTTGCTTGAATTGCAGTAAAAAGTTCGATAACATATCAGTGAAGGATATGCTCAGTTGGGATGACTTAGGGTTGCTCATAATCAAGTCGGTTGGAGGTAGAAATGCAATCAAGGTGATGGAGAAATACGCGAACCTGATAGAAATGGGCGCGGTGACGATTAAGTTCTATCACGCCTGCTTATTGACAACCCTATATGAGAAGTATGACGTCACAATAGCTATTCCTCTAGCAGATACTGTGTACTGTTCATACGATTTTAAGGACCCGAAGAAAGAGGTAAGATATTTTTGCAATCAGATTTATTTACAGTTACAGTCCCACTGCTGGGAACAGCTCTCCTCTGAATGAAAATGATTAGGTATAGTCCACGCTGGCCAAGTGCGGATTAACAGACTTCACATATCTTTGAAAACTTTTTTTCAAAGAGCGCTTAAGGATATTGGTTTTCTTAAGATTTTTTCGTGTACCATAATAATTATGGTAATACGCACATACTTTTGAAAAAATAGAAATGTATTAAGAGTTGAAGTGCATGCCTGGAATTTGAACTTCGGATCAAAAACTTGAAAAACCGAAGTTCATGCTTTAGAACACATCGGGAAGATATAAGACTGTAAGTATATTAAATAAATGCACTTTGCCAGCGCGGTAGACTATGGCCTGATCGGTGCCATTTTGATAGACCTGTGTCCAGCAATGGAACAGTAATGGTTTGACGACAATTTTGATAATATGTTGCAATCAAATTTCTATTCTAATTCCCAGATATGCAACTTACTCCGCGGTGCATCTCATGGAGATATAAAAAACACAGCACTACCTATAACTATAGCGGCGACGTCACCACATTGGGGGATGAATGAAGTGTACGAGAGACTGATACTAAAAACTAAACAAGATGACCAAAAGGAAATATTATTACTCGATATTTTAAACATTTTGTTAAATATTAACAATGGTGTCTTAGATTGTTCACTCTGTGGATTGCCATTACAAAATGAGTTTCTGATTCAAGATGGCGGCCTATGGGTTTTTAAATGTGGCCACACTTTTCATGGGGCGTGTTTGGATTTGAATCAGATTAAACTATGCCCATCTTGCTCACTCAAATAACTCAATTAATTCTTGCCATTTTTTTTATTTAGTGTCTTGGTGGCTTGAAGTGATGTGTTAAGTCCAGAAAATCAATTTTATAAGAAAGGACAAAGTTGTTTAAGTTTTCGAAAAATAAAAGATAATAATAAAATGACACCAGGTACTAAATTCTCAATAAAATATATAAAGCACGCTGTGTTCTGGTTTGAAGGATGTGGTAAGGAAGTCATACTATTCCGAGGCGTTCCAGCTTAGTACTCGGGTAGCGGCGCATCTGTGGCCGACCTCAGGTAGGTATTTAATCTTATCTGGGGTTGATTACAGATGTCTATGAGCGGCAGTAGCAACTTACCATCAGGTGGATTTCATGCTCGTCTGCTACTTTGTTATAATGTTTTTAAAATAAAATGAAAAATATGTACTTACCACAACAAAAAAAATGGACTTACCACATTTACTTTTTAAGAATGCGATATTATATATTTGTATAGAGGATCTTAAAGCTTTATTATATGCAGCTTTTGTTTGCAATAAGTAAGTTACTAAATATAAATTAATTATTTATCATAACTCGAATATTGTTTTTATAAATGTTATTATTATACTAATTGCTATTTTTTTGTTATGTAGACTTAGTTCAGTGCTTAGCTTTTACAACGTAAAAGTTTTATAGGTAGATATTTAACAAAATTCAAAAGTGGACGGTCCCGCTTGTTAAATGTAGTACTAAATGTATATTGTATGCTTGAGGCATTATGTTTAAAGGAATACTTATTTTTATAATTTTCAAATTTTATTTTTATGTTTTGTCTGTATTTTTTATAACTACATAAACCCTACATTTTGAAATGAAAAGTATATAATGTTTTAACTTAACGTGAAACTTTAATCAAAAGCAGACGAATATTAAATTTTATTTTAGTAAAATGATAGAAAAAGCATGTATGCAAAATAATATTATTATGATATTATAAACATGCGCCCAAAATAAGAAAATTAATTTTATTACACGTAATTTAATATTATTTTTGTTGTTTTTACCAAGTAATGTTGCAATATGTATTTTTATAGATTCGGATATTACCTTATCATATACTACTATGATCTATCAAGTTATGTGGCTTACTGCTAGATATACTTAGTCTAAAATTGTTATACGAGTCACATTAAAATATGTAAAAGTATTATGAAACGTTATAATACGCGCGGGCCTCAATCATTTTATGAAGAGTGAGAAAAGATGCAATTTTCAAAGATTTTGTTTATGGCAATAATTTTATCTAATAAAAGAAATGAAAATAAGAAAAATAACCGAAATGTATTTAATATGAAAAGTAATGAACGGAACAAATAATTAATTGATTGCTTAATAGTAGGCATGTAATCCGATACAAAATAATCATGACGATTTTCAAAGTATGACAAACATTTACAAATAAAAGCAGTTTTGCTAAACTTTGTACTTGTGATAATCTCTTCTTTCGTAAGTCGTTTATTATTGTTCTTAAATAGCTATTACACATTATTATTCTCGGCAGATTCCAGTAAAAGTAGTCCGTATATTTTTTGAATATAATGCAATTTGCTGCGAACGTGTAAGATGTGGAATGAGCTTCCTCCTGAGGTATTCCCGGAGCGCTATGACATGGGGCTCTTCAAAAAAGGTGCAAAAAGAGCTCTCATACAAAGCCGACGATGCATTGGCGACCCTTCTGGTGTTGCAAATGTCCATAGGCGGCGTTGACTTGCCATTAGGTAGCACGTCTGCCTAAACGTTAGGTTTAACAATATAAAAAAAATTAATCTATTGAGAATAAGCCTCATATTTTTTTCTTGTTTCAATAGTGATAATAAGTTTTGCCTATGTATAGGTAATTTCGTGTAAAAGTATGTCGAATAAAATCCATTCGTAAAAAAACAGTGACATATTTTTCTGAAATTTTCGAATATTCTGTGTGTCTGAAATAATCAGTTTAAAATCTCGAAATATAATTATGTATATGTAAAATAATTTACATGTAAGTCATTTGTTCATA
This sequence comes from Epargyreus clarus clarus, assembly GCA_014595695.2. Classification (NCBI taxonomy): domain Eukaryota; kingdom Metazoa; phylum Arthropoda; class Insecta; order Lepidoptera; family Hesperiidae; genus Epargyreus; species Epargyreus clarus. The sequence continues at coordinate 415,276 of JACTTY020000154.1, read as the reverse complement.
TAATATATCTGCCAAAAACCACTTGAACTTATATTTTCGAATAATAACTGGGACGTAACCTGCAATTCCGGGTAAAAATACTAGTGTTTGTTTAAAAAATGTTTTTAAAATTGCACATAAAATGTAGGTATGCATTTTGCATATTTTTTCCTATGTATAACTTCTATAATTCGTTATATTTAATACAAAAAAAATCATTCAATACTGCCAATAATACATGGCTTGCTTAGTAATTAGGTATATTGATATAATACATTTTTTTCAAATGTTTTGGCTACAAATGTTACGCATGTACTAAATTAGTATACGAGAAAATTATAAATAATTATATATAGTTGTATATGAAAGTATACACAGCTTATAAGAAATAACTTATATTGTTTCATAGTGATTCTGAGCATATAGAACGTTTTGACAAAAATAAATTCATACCTTCTTAATAAAAAGGTAGAAAACAATATTGCTTTCTTGGAACTATGTAGTTTAAGAATCTTTCGACCTGCTAACATATTTTCAATTTTGAGTATTCGTGTTATCTTTATCCGTGTATTCTTATTACACTCATTGTATTTGTATATCGGTTGTGCAGTACATACCTCGTACCCCTGTCTAGCGATATATAGGGCTGTTATAGAATTGTAAGAGGTATGACATAATACTCATAACAGCAAATCATAATAATCCTAACTAATACTATAAATGCGAATGTAAGTTTGTTTTTTGTTCGCTACACTTTCACGCCTTAACTACATCACCGATTGTCATGAAAATTCACGTACACGCGTTATAAGGGGTTCAGAATAGGACACGAAAAATAGTACCGTTCCAGAAGGATAGGTAAAATGTTGTTTAGAGCAACGCACAGATAAAAGCTAATAAGTATATAATATAATGTAATAAGTAGAGCCACTAACCTTGCCTTCCAAGCTGATCTGCAAACTCGAATCATGCCATACGCCATGCCATGCCATGCCATACCATAGCGCAGTGCGCATCACGCGCACTGTGCTCTCACAGGGCTTAATGAAATAGGAATGCCCTGATCTTGCTGAGGAGTGGTCACTAAACACTTCACAAGGCACAAGCGGTAGCACGGATAATCCATGTCAAAAAAAATACAACCGAACACAAAAACTCCTTATTGAATTCGATTAAAAACAGGTGCGCATACTGAACGCATGTTTGTTCTCGCCGAGCGCTAGACGACGACTGATCGCAATAAACGATATTAAAACAACTTTGGTGCAATTTTTACATCTACCCTACAAGTTGACTGGATTTAACATCCGTATACATACTGTCGTTTACAATTCTTATTTTTCGAATATTTAGCATATTTTATTAAAACATCTTACCTAATAATATTATACGCATAAATCTTGTGCAATGCTTAATCAATGTTATTAAATGTATGCTTGTAAATAAAGGAATAGGTGTATTGTATATTATTTTTGTAACTCGTGTTTAAATCGTAGGGCATATCATTATTTGGAACTGTATTCTGATACTAATGGACTATTATTGAACTATTAAATAATAAAAATGTATCAAGAAGAATAATATTTTTTTTATTTATTACTAGTTAAGACCTTTCCTTCTACAAATGATTATGTAAATAACATGTATTTTCTCCTAATTCCAATTTTCGTATAAACCAATTTATTGATCAGGCATATGCTTTTATGGCTAAATGAAGGTATGTTTGTATTTTGTAATTTATGTATTTGAGGACCTACCAGTAGATTTTATAGGATAAAAGTTTAAGTCCTTAAAAGTTAAAGGTAAATGAAACAAGAAAATATTTTTAAATTTTTACTTTTATTAAACTTTTGGGTTTTGGCACAACTTTTGAATAATGTGTCCTGGTTCATACCTACTAGGTATTAAAACCTAATTTCTACCTACTTATTTTGCGAAGACATATCCAGTGGAAATTTCAACAAATAAATCTCAATCGTTGTAAAATAATTAAGTTAAAAACGATAAAAATAACAAATTCCTTTCTAAGTACAAAATAGCGAAGTAATAACTCGTAAGTTACTGTAACAGAACTAAAAGAAGAGGTTTAAAGTTAAACAATATAAATAGCCTTCGTTCGACTAAGCTTGTACGCAAGAACAATATGGCAAGTTGAGTTACTATACAATAAGTAAGATGTGACCTGACAAGTTAAATAAATAGAAATATTCAGTATGAAAATCGACCGAGATCTATGCGAGTTGCATACGAATTAAGCATCGATCATTAAATAACCACAATTACTAACGTTTACATCAAAATATCGCATATTTACAATGGGATTCAACATAAAAATAAATAATTTAACGGCACTGTCTAAACCCTTAACATTTACTAAGATAATACACACTACGTAATCGATAAACATTAAGTTCACGTACACAATAATTTATTTATGCTTATTATTCTAACGCTACTTTCACGTCGAATACATATTACTGGCATACAATAATAGGGCGAGCGCACATCACTACGCATTCGGACACGAAATAACACCTCGAACTAGGAATGATTATTCTGTTTCATCCGATACCTAAATAATCCGATTGGATAAAAAAACTACGATAAACGAAGTGATCCGCACTCTCCATCAGTTCGTAAAAAGAAAACAAGAAATTATAATTAGAAAAATAAATAACAAAAATAAAAAATGGCAATCAACGACATCACCGACCAATCTGATTTTACAATTAATATCTATACAACTTTGTTTGTCTATCATATAACTATTCAAGATATTATGCTTGTCAACTACTGCTTAGTCTAGATCTACAGATTTAAATTGCACGATTCGATAAAGCGAATATTTGATTTTATTTTAATAGTATAAGTATCCCACAGTGTCGGTGGGTTATCTACAAATCGAATAAAAATGGAAGTAGATAGTCTAGTCGTTATGTTAAGTGAATTGACAATCACTGAATTGACCGCCTCCCATGTTCGAAGACACTACAAGAATACAGAAATACAAGGAAACATTACATCAATGTATTCGTGTATTCTTATAAGTATAAGTAATATTCCGAATACAATTTTTATTTATAACTTACTCAACAATCGATTTTAACGATATTTGTTGATGATCTCATCTAAATACATATTTACGAAATTTTCATTCTACTTTTGATTACACAGGATAATGACTTTAATTATATCAACGCATATTAAATGCTTAAGTTTTAAAATTTAAGTGTCAAGAAAATTTGGATTAGAAAAATAATTACTTGTTACGTCATTTGTTCTATTGTAATTGTCCGATTTTTTTAACAATAATGCTTTCGTCTAGCAACATAAAACATCCTATCCAGAAGAATTTGGGCGTTTGAGAAAGTCAAAAACTGTTTAGGGTTGTCAAAGAATTAAGATTATTTTTATCTACAGACATTGAACGTGCCAGGCCCATGCCTTAGCAGTCAAAATCATACATTTTATTTAATATTTTGACAGGCACGGCCCGTGTATGCGACAGCGTTTCGGTACATATGAATACATTAATACAAATTGTATACGAGAATAATATTTTCGACATGTCTGTCTCACGATGTAAATGAATCCTTAATGGACCATTTATATCTACAAACATCGTATGTGTCGGAACAAGGTCCATAGCAAAAATCATATCGTGTTATACAACGTGTATGAACACATTTTATCATTCGTAACATCACCGCGCAGACAGGTCGTGCCTATCAAAATATTTTGTCTGATACGTAACGTTCAATGTCTGTACATTTAAACGGGGCCTAACTCTTAACATGGTGTGGGTAGATATAGGTACAAAATGTTACTCTAACTATAGCACTATCAGATCCATTACCTTCCAACTAAGTCTATGAGTATTACAATCATTACGTTTAACACTTTCTCACTGGTTTCAATAAACAGTTTTTGTGTTCAAAACACTTAAATTTTCAAGCATTCCGCTTCAAATTTTTGGTTTGATACGTTTTAGTCTCTTAGCTCTACACCATCTAGAATTACAGTATATTAAATTTAACTACGATATACAATGGCCACACGATTGTAAGATTCAATACTACCTGATAAATACATTAACCGCTAAAACTAATCTCCGATCTTACTGATAACATTAGCCAAACATCGAAATGAAAAATATCAATATCTATCTACAGGGATTCAAGTCTATATACACTGAGTTGAGTAGTCAGTTATTCGGAAACACTAGTTTACACATAATTATATAATGAATAGGTTTATCTATATACACTTCTCTAATTGTTGGTTTCATTTGGCACATTTTATTTCGAAATAATAGTGCCGAAATTAGGCGAGCCCACTCGCTATCGCGGTCTAGAACAAATTTTACACAGTAGGTTAACGTGTCCATCCCTAGGATTTTCTTAAATCACTAATGGAATAATCTCATAATAATATTAATTAGATATTCGTATAATAAACGAGAGATCCGATTGCGACACTGGCATCCAAACAAGTTACCATAACTTGAAATTTCAATTCAATAAAAACAATACATTTCGTAAGTAACATCAACACAAAAATATGTAAAAAATCGTTCGAATCTTTACAATATAAAATCCAAGCGCGCGTCGACGAGTCCAGTCACGAGAGGTCTATGAACCTCTTAACACTATATAGTTTAACACGGGATCACTGACAGAGAAACTACGAAATCCGTTCGAATGTTCTTCGGGGCAGTTCTCGGTTCCAGACGTTTCTGGAACGTTGTAGAAGGTTCCGTTTACCAGGGATGGTGCGAGGGCAGGGGGTGGGGCGCGGCGTGCGGGTAGGGCCAGCCGCGCGCCTGACCTCAATCTTCCTCGCGCGGCGACAGTGGGGGCGAGAACGCGGGGTTCATGTAGTTGCCTCCATTCGGTGGTGGCGAAGAGTTTGAGGGTCCCGGGGACGACAGCGAGGGCAGGAAGCCCAGCTCGCTGCCGCCGTCTCGGCACCACAGTTGCCTCATCTCCTGCCGGCGGCTACGCATCAGATTCTTGTACTCCGATATCCGCATCTTCTTTCCGTCGACTATGCAAGTCCTCTTCGGTCTGGGCCGGTACCTGTAAAATATTTACATTACATTACTAAGGACACAGATACCAAATGAAAAGAAGTCGGTTAAACGAAATTAGGAGGGATTTCGTATAGTAGGTAAACGGAATTAAATGAACTCAGAAACCCCAACAATTAACAGATGTAGTTTCGCACGTGGACGAGCAATCACTGCCCCTCAAAATTCATAGTTCTGATTCATTATAGCTTTTTTTATTATCTTACCTGTAATCAGGATGTTTCTCCATGTGCAGTTTAGACAATCTGGACTGCTCCTCGTAGTACGGTTGTTTCTCCGCATTGGACATGGCCTTCCATCTAGCTCCGAGGATCTTGGAGATGTTCGAGTTGTGCATGTCAGGACATGCCTTGAGGATCTTCCTGCGCTCGTCTTTAGCCCAAACCATGAATGCGTTCATTGGTCTCTTGATATGAGGCTTGCCAGCCTCGTCGCGTTTGGGCTGTCGCACTAATTTCGCCTTTTCTGCTTCTTCTGGCGGAGACTGTCCCCAGGATGAAGCTGGAAATTTAAAGTAAAATACATTTAATTATCGCTGTTCAAGGTTTTCGATTGACGATAATTTTAAATGGTTTTTTTGCGTGCTTAGGTTAGGATACTAAATTTAATGCACTACAAAAAAATATACAACCCTGGATTAGATCGAACCTACGAAAAGTATGAAGAAATAAACATGTTCAATTGGAACAGACAAATCATGGGAAAATCCGGTTATAAAACAACCATTGAAATTCAAAGTAGTTACCGGCATCAATTAGTTTTAATATTTGAACGTGCGAGGTTCGACTTGTACGTTCATTAAATTATATGAGCGACATTTATAATAAAACCCACCTACTTTCCAAAATATTTGTGAAATGCTAATGCCCTTTTATGCTGAGCACATCACGAAACAATGTTAATTGAAACTAGTCTTTAAGATGATAGAGTTTACATATTTATTTCGCTCCGTGCGCTCAGAAGCACCGCTAAGCTGTGCTATAAATTATTAGCGACAGAGAATGCCGGTTGTTAAACAATCGTTAAAGAGAGATTAAGACAAAATGACTATTCCAAAATACATAATGCTTTATGTGTTTATATCCAATCGGAATGAGATGTCAAACTAGTATTAGAGAGGATAGTTCTCAACAAAAAGTAACGGACCGCTATGTCGAGGTAAATAATTAATTTTACATTTTTATAATTAGTAATTATTTGTAACTAAGTAGGTATATGATATTTGCGATCATATTAAGAGGTTACGGTCATTTACGGCAGGAAGCTATAACACGCTTGGAACATTGTACCTAGGTACGTAGGGTAGGTACTTGATAGTTAAGTAAATATAATTTTTCATTGAATTTTAAACATACGAGTACCTAACAAATAAATATCTTTTGAATTAAACAAGACAAAAATTGTTTTCTTGTCATTTTTAAATTACATGAAGTTATAAAAAAGGTATAAAAATAATTATTATAATCTGCTATATTTTTTATTAAAATTTTTGTCATTGTCAATTTTAAACTGTCAAAAGATACAGTCGAGTGCACAATGTAATCGACTCAGTAGATGCAAGTTTAATGGCAACAAATCTAAACATAGTTCGGAATTAACAGCTGTTGTTATGATGTATTTACGACCTATTCTCCATCTGACAGAGGGACGGACAAAGTATTTTTATGGTGATGAATTCATTAGAACGCATTATGATTAGCGCCACAAATCAAATTTGGAATGCAGTTCATCTGATCTGTGAGAATAAGGCTGGGATTAAATTTAATCTGTACATTTATTTTAAATTATTAAGCACCTGCCTGGATACTTTTAATAGAATCACATCAAAACTACTCATTATAGTTAGGTATGGTTCAGAAATATTTTTGTGATGTTATTAAATGTAATTCAAAATTAGCTTCCTACATAGGAATACACTTTTTTTATAATATAGGAGTGGCAGACGAGCATGCAGTCCACCTGATGGTAAATGGCTACTGCCGCCCATGGATATTTACTTAACCATGGACATTTGTGATCAACCCCAGATAGAATTAGAAAATCCTACCTGAGGTCGGCCACAGATGCGCCGCTACCCCTGAGGACTAAGCTGGAACGCCTCGGAAAAGTATGTCTCCCTTACCACACCCTTCAAAACGGAACACGGCAGCGCTTAACACTGCTGTTATTAGGCAGAAATAGGTGTGGCGGTGGTGCCGCCGGAGTCGAACCACAAAGGGTTCTACCACCTTTAACCAGCTTAATGAAGATAGACGGCGACAATCGGCCACTTATGCGGCCGATACCAACTTCAAACACTTATGCGGAACTTCCAAAACCTCGCTATTTTCATCAATAACAGATATAGGTACATACCTAGTTATATAAGTACTGGCGAGACTCCAATATGATAAATTTTATTTTTATGTTTTAAATTAAATTAAGACCTCTGTAAACTAAGTTTAAAAGCATTGTAGGTATTCTTCTTCCCCACAATTTAGAAACTAGAACACAGCGGCGTTCGACAACTGCTATTATAAGACAGAACTAGCTGGGCTTCCACCTCCACAATCGAACTACACAGAGTCCTATTTCATAAATTCCAGATATTTCTACTACGAGTATGATCAGTAGGAATGTACATGTACCATGTGTCAACAGACATGGAATCTCGACGTGAGGGATCCGTTACCAAGTGTCCACACAATTAATAAGCTTCGTACGGAAACGACCTCTCAAAGCGAAAGCATTCCTCGAATTAATTTGACACGCTGTTAGATAATTTATTACATCCTACGTTGGTTGATTCGCGTGATACCAAATTTCTATGCTAAAAGTCAGTCAGTACTATTATGCTCGTAATTGGACGTAAAATGTCACAGTGCTAGGACCTCATTTTGAAAGCTAAGTAGGGGAAAATTAGGCTCGAAAAAGTTTCTTTGCTTTTTAAAATGTTTACCGGAACCCTATTGATATCGGACTGGTACAGGTGGGATAGGTATCTATAGGGTTCAGATTCTATTCTCAGATAGGCATCCAAATTATGTATTTAGATTTACGATCTGTATCTGGGTGTTATATATTTATATTTGTATAATTATAATTACGTCACAGCGTATACTTAGCCTGGATCTTTGAGTATGAAGAGTTGTTAGTGTTAACTTTATTGTTTCCTTTAACAAATTGTTTTTTACGTTACATCGCTGTATATTTTGTCACATAAGTGAATTTAATTAGATCTTAATAAGAAATAAATATCTAAACTGATTTTTAATTAACATTCAGTTGGATTATAACCCAACGCACTACTTCATTAAACGTGGGAAATCATTTGAAAATAATTCCTCAGAAACCAAACCAATGACAGTTATTTTTATTAAAATCGCAGGTGATAGGTTACATTCAGATAATTCTTATAATATTATGTAAAAATATTAAAGATTATATGTTCACGCGTTACTTAATCGTTATCGGGGCTATAAAACCATCAGCTTTTTATTTTTATTGTATTAAGTTTATAGAATTGATACAGGCTTACGTTATGATTTTTACTGTAAGCGACGAACATTATTTATTAATTTATGCAAGTATATGCATTTGTACTCGGAACATCCACTGCTTTGTATATTTACAGCTCATAAATTTTAGATCCATATTGTTGTGGATTAGGAATTGAATTTGAGGTTATTAATTTTTACAGTTATGATTTAGTACGAGATTTATTATTAGCCTTAACGGTATGTTTACGATGTGTTTTATTTTCATAAGAAAATTTACACTTGGCTAGTGTTAAATCGATTTACAATGCTTAGAATTTAGTGCCTTACAAAATTAATCCAAACATTATAAATTAACTTCTTAATTAACGATTTCCTTTAAAATACCAAATTATATGGAATATAAATAGTTCATTTCTTTAAATAATGTTCGTATTTAAATTGTCTAAATAACCGAATGGTAACTAAGTTTTGATTTAATTGTCGTTTTGTTATCCTAAATGTTAGGTATATTTTTAAAAATAGTATCTACTATATTGTGTATAATAATACTAACCTAATTAGTTAGCAAATTTTAAATGAACACAATTTTCGAGCGCGATTGTACATCGCGGTGGGATGAGCCGAGGGCCGGAAGCCCGCGTCTTAAGAGCCATCTATCGCATTTCTCGCGATTCTCTTGTTTTAAAGGAAACGAAACGCCACCAGTTTTGTAACCATTTTGGCTTGGGTACCCGCCAACTATTCGCTAAAGTTCATTTCATGGCTTAGTTATAGCTATTAGTGTGTGCAGTGGCGTAGCTAGGTAACCAAGGGCCCTGGGGCAAATAAAAAAATGGGGCCCCACTGCTATGGAAACTGATTAGGTTTTATCAAACAAAAATATGAAATATACAAATACTTTATAAATGCTAAGCTATTTAAGCCCTTTTTTGTGCAGTGTAAGGCAGGTAATAAAAATATTAAACAGTAACAACATAAATTACAATAATACTGGATGTAGGTTTGGCTAATAAAACGAAATAGGATCGTCAAGGATTTATCATATAAAGGTCGGGCCTAACTGACTAAATAACTATTTTATTTGCAATTTTTCCTAGCTTTAGTTTCCGCAAAAGTATAACGTTTCCACATAAATCAAAAATGTTTCACTGTAGGGACATTTGTTCTTAAAATAGGCACATCAAAGCGTCATAGGACCACGATTGGATACGATCCTATCACGCTAATGTGTCCGCGTTTTCGCAAGTTACAAACATATATGTCATAACATCGAAGAATTAGTTGATTAACCAACAAATTCTTCCATGTTATGACATATGTGTTTATGTATAATCCTTAAGGATTAGTATGCAAATGTATGAAAAAATACGTATTTTCTTCAAAATTTTCCTTTTCCTTTAATTTGTCACATTACTTACTTAAATAAGTTAAGGGTCCATGTGTCCCCCCGAAGGGCACCCCGATTTGATACGATTGCGCATTAACATGCCGATCAATACATTTATTGATTTATATATATACTCGTATTTGTCTACCAAACCGCAATATACTAACAAATAAACACAAAAAAACATATGTCTGCAAACTATTCACATTTGTGCATAGGTGATCTGCACCGTATCCCTTAGCCGGTTCTTACGGCACCCACGGAAAGAGAGGGAGAGGCCCTATTTTATAACGCCGGGGCCCCACGGCGGAATACTTCCGTTAGGTCGCATTCTAGCACTCCATATTTGCTCATTATTTCCTTGCATGATTGGTGAACAGTCCATGCTTGAGTTAGTTGAGGTAAAACTAAGTACTAGTACAGAAAGAATTTAGGGGAATTCCCTAGGCATAACTTTTAAATTACCTTCAACTGAGTTGTCATGTTCAAAGTGGGGTTGCAACATTTTATATTTATTTTGAAAATGGGAGAAATTTCCAAAAGTTCCGTTCGATCGAGATTTCTGGTAAGGGTTCGAGGGCCCCCTGAGTTTGAGGGCCCCGGGGCACTGCCCCACCTAGCCCCTAGGTAGCTACGCCACTGAGTGTGTGATCATTTTGTATGTTTTGACGTAAAGTGTGAGTACTGAGTAATTATGATTTGTTAGTAACAAGTTAGATGCGTAGCTAAATGCTTATGCGAGATATAAATAAAAAAATACGTATATAGACAAATAGAGACAAATAGGGACAAATAGGTACCTACATATTTAAATAATTTAATTCATACGAGTACCTGCTTAGGTTTGTGTATGTACTTAGATACCCTAATTGAAGAAAAGTTCTATAAAATAAAAGAAAGAAATAGGTACCTAATTATTTTTGTACCTACAAATTTAAAATATAAAAATAAATACATTTTGGTTTAACAAAAAAAAAACATTGATCCAAATAAGTGAGCTTAATATTAAACATTTTTATGTTATGTACCTACTGACGTAAGTATCAAATCTGTTTATAAAAATCGATATCTTTACGCAAAAGCTAGCCTCGTTTTGAACCACATAAATCCACGAAAACCATGTTATAAAACATTTGAAATACAGAGAGCAGACGTGTACAAATAACTCTTAATGTTCGTAGCGCAATAATATAAATCTCAGTTGAGGATTTAGAATGAACCGAAGATGATTATTGAGCGCAATTAATATCTCTAAAGTAGGTACCCACGTTACCCATATCTCAGTGTTACGACATCTTCACCGTTACCTAACAGTTAGTTGTGAACGTGAGTTTGATATTAAAGAATAATTAAAAAGGAGGAAAATACTATACACTAATAGAGCCGTAATAGTAAATTAAATGAGCGGCCGTGCTACTATTGTCTCACTTAGGAGCTTGTATCTAAAGATTTAGAAAACTTGATAGCGTGTTTCAGAAATACTAACAGCACCATCTCTTGATGTGTGGACACACCTTCTTTTTATGTTAGGTATACTTTTGTATGACATGAAATATTGGTAGGATAAAATATTGGTTACGAGCTATTGCCCGCGGCTTCGCTCGCGTTACGAAGTAATATTTTCATCCCCTTGGGGGTAGAATTGATCAAAATCCTTTCTTAGCGGATGCCTACGTCATAAAATCTACCTGCATGCCAAATTTCAGCCCGATCCGTCTAGTGGTTTGGGCTGTGCGTTGATAGATCACTATGTCAGTCAGTCATCTTTGAGTTATATATATTTAGATAACATAAGCACGAGCAACAGCTTTTATTAAAAAAGTAGATACTTAAAAATAATGCTTGAATTTTTTGTGCTGCCCTTAATAATTACAAACAATAAAAATAATACTTATTTAATCAGGTAGTTTTTTATTATAATTTACAATTTTTTATATTGTTCCACTAATTTGGAACTAAAAAAATAGACTTCTTTGTTATGACCCATTCTTTCGCTATCAATAATAATGTGTACCTATTTTCATAAATTCCCGGATAGTCCTAACGAAACACGTTTCCTAGAGCAGGTGTCGTCGAAAACTGTCGCGACTTCGCGACACCAAGATCGAGAAACGCACATCGACATTTACCGCATTACAACGTTTCCCCGGCGCACGAAATGTATTAATTATATTTAGCAATTAAACTGGAACATCAAAATGTTTGGCGGCGACACGGGACATTTCTTCATATTCGCATTTCTCCACGCAACCACCTATTTATTTAAGCCGATTCCTTGTTTATTTTTGTCTGTTACGTAACTGGGATTTGTGTTATTAATATTGATAACGGGACAGTCAACTTATTAATGTTTGAAGGTGAATCGTTTGTGGTTGGACTTTAGAGGCATCATCGCCACACCTCCTGCGTTGTAACAGCAGTGTTAAGCACTGCTGACTTCTGTTTTGATATGGTTTTGATGACGAAACTTCATTACTTACTTCTTAGAATCAGAAAAACAGCTGTGGCCGATCTCACTTAGGACTTTTTCTAAATGGAGTAAATTACAGATGTTCATGACGAGAATCGAAGTAAGCAGTCAAATAAGTCAGCATCTGATAGAAGATGGACTGCATGCTACTCCAATATATATTTTTTTAATAATAAATTTATTTATTTCATGAAACATTACAAAGGTATATTTGGATATTCTTGAGGTAATCGTTATATAATAGTAATTTATTTAACATAATTAAGTATCGTCAGCTGCCTAAATTGGGTAAAAAAACCTGTAATATAGGCAACTGAACTCTCCCTAAAGTGTGTCTGAGTTACTATGTAATCTGATTAATTGGAATTTATATAAACTTATACATAGCAATATTGCTTATGATTTTTTTAATATATTTATATTTTTTTTATAATATGGAGTAGCAGACGAGCATGCAGTCCACCTGATGGTAAGTGGCTACTGCCGCCCATGGAAATCTGTAATCAACCCCAGATAGGATTACATATTCCTACCTGAGGTCGGCCACAGATGCGCCGCTACCCCTGAGGACTAAGATGGAACGCCTCATAAAAGTCTGTCTCCCTTACCACACCCTTCAAAACGGAATACAGCAGCGCCTAACACTGCTGTTATTAGGTAGAAATAATTTAGATCAATTAATTTATAAAATAGTTTAGATTCTTTAAGTTATAAAATTAAATATGTATGTACCTATTTTAAAAACATCTTACCTTATCTATGCGTGCTTAAATTGCTTGTAGCTAGGTACCGTTTAGTCATACGGCACGCAGGAAATTGTATTATGTATAAGCAATATTTTCTTAGTGAAAGTTGTTTCTCGGAGTCCTTAGGGTTACGTGATAAGTGGTTGAGACGTAATTTTTATTGCACCATAGTTATTCGTTGTACTTATACAATTATATAATGTACCTGTAGGTACAATTTATTTCTACTAAATACAAACAAAACAGACTAAAAAACAGGCCTGTTATATTTTCTAAAATCGTTAGGTACGTAGTCTCACAAGAATAATAAAATCGGTAAAATTACTTTGAGACACAAAACGCACATTTTATAAACGGCGTAAACTTTTTATGATTATGTCGAATAATTATATAGACCCGTTAATGTGCACATGATGGCATTTCTTTCAAGTGTTGTAACACAAGCACCTAAAACAATATGACGTTACATACTCAACACAATTGGAATTACTTATACAATTGTTCCTAATTCCTATAGGTATCTTTTTTTTTGTTGACAAGGGGGAAACCTTCAAAAGGTCCCAGACGCCATGGGAGTGACGCCGGGTTATGTGGGACTTTTAGTGCGGTTCCGGGGGGGTTTTAGTGCGGTAAGAATCCCACATAACCCTGTGTCGCTCCCACGGCATCGGGTACCTTTTGAAGGTTTCCCCCTCGTGAAAAAGCAAAGATCCATTTCCCGCCAATTTTCCCTACACACTTATACACAAACCTTTCCAAACTGTATTTTAAAATTAAAAGAAAACAATTGTTCTCAAATTCTACGTAGTGTCTCATTAGCCACACGTGTTGTGATTTGTGAGACCTTCCATTATTGTATTTAACAGGGCTGAGTTCACCCGCGTGCTAATAAATGATTTGATTAGACAGCCGTACCAATATTTTTGGATCACTTACGTGCGAGCGACGTGTGTGTACGTCATAATAGTGATGCCATGTACCGTCCTTTATACGGGACGTCTTTACGAACCCACAGAAATGTGACAAAAACAATTAATTTGTAACTACAATAGCAATATACGAGTAGGTATGTGATGCAATTGCTATCATACGTATTTTAAATTCGGAATAAAATGTAACTTAAATTGGGTTACAACTGACAGCGTAAATTTTAAATTATCTATAGGAATTATTTACGGAATTATTTCATCTTGAGACATGTAAATTTAAGAATAAAAGTAACTCTTACCTATCTCTACATTTGTAAGGAATTACTTTTCCGTTTGTCCTCATATTACACAGTCTTCATTTTGTACCTATTAAACTTTTTTTCGCTTATGTTTCACTTAATTTGCGCAATTAAAAATCATTATATTTTTAATCCGCATCTGTCATCTAAATATTGTCGAATTCGCGACATATCCGACATTTAAAATTCCCGTTTTTTTCCCTACATTTTTTATATTCCTTTAACATGGTCACCCTGGTCGCAGTTTATCTGATTCACAGCACGTGTTGGGATGCGTTGTCGGAAGACACTGATATAAGCTACATTTTTTACGCCGCTGTAAACGGTATTACTAACCTAGATCTAAAATCTAGACAGACGTTTATACTAGACGTTTTTTTGTGACGCAAGACTTTTTGCACGCTGATTTAATCTACGTTAATATTTTAATAAGTTACTATAGATACATATCATCAATTTATTATTAGGTAATATGATTGCATTGAATTATTTTTATACTTTAAGTAATATATCTACCTAGATACCTGTAGGTAGGGAAATACTATAGATAGATATTTGTCGATTTATAAAGAGTAACGGATGAAAATATTAAAATCATTATTCATTGAGTGAAATGATTTTACTAAATTAAAAATTATTTTTGTACGTACCTTAATATAAGAATAAGTTATATAATCAAATTCTTAATATGTACCTATGTATATATGTAGGTACATTGAGTGTACCTAGGTAGAATAGGAAAAGGTATCTAAGTGTCTCTATCATGTTCACCAAAAGTACCTAGGTACTAAATAAATAAATAAAAACCTAGTACTAACAGTTCTTCGTCTGCTACAGAAATTTTATTACATGTTAATTATAGAAGATTCGCGCGAACAGATTTGCAATAGTTGAAAAAATATCTAATTTTAGTGCATCTACGTACTACGTATTTATACATTATCTTAATGTGATTTTATTACAAGCTTTCATTAGTTCACAAGTGTACTAGATTAAATTACAAATATCTTTAAATTATTTTTGCTTGGTAATAAAGCGTTAAATGTCACGACGTGAACTTTTAAAAACGACGTTAACGTTTTTTGGAAACCTTTATATGTTATCATCTTAGAGTTTAATAAATAAAGAAATTCTTAAAGATCTGTAAAGTCTACCAATTCGCGTTTGATCAGCTTTCTTTTATAATACAAGAGTAGCAGAGCAGCATGCAGTCCACCTGGTGGTAAGTGGCTACTGCCACTGATTAGATATTCCTACGCGATGCGCCGCTACCCCTGAGGACTAAGCTGGAACGCCTCGGAAAAGTATGTCTCCACACCCTACAAACACAGCGGCGCATAACATTGTTGTTATTAGAAATAGGTATGGCGGTTGTGCCGCCGGAGTCGAACCACAAAGGGTTCTACCACCTTCTAATATTTGCTTTGGCGACGCGATTCATTTCTATATTCAGAGCGGACTAGCAGTTTTTCGCGAACTATACCTTACATAATTAAATATGTATACTCACTGTTACAAGCCGAGTTGTAATCGTCATCCTTTTGCATGTAGGGGGTGTTGTCCTCCATGGGCGGGTAGGGCACGAACCGAGGCAGCATGATGGACTGTGCGGGGGAGGGGGAGCGCTGCTTGCTGAGGTTTAAGGGCGCGTCGGGGTCCTGCGGGGGAGGGGAGCGCGCGCTGGCCGTCAGCTGGGCGAGCTGGGCTGTCGCTGGCCATGGGTTCTGGACCACCTGGAAGAGGAGCAAAGAATTAAATTTGTTTATAATATTCCCTAGGGTTTTTTTTAGTTATAACTGCATAATTAGATACAAATTCATATTTTTTTAATAAGCAACTTTTTTCAATTACAGAGTAATTCAAAGTTGATCTTCATGTGTAAAAAAAAATGATTTTTGCCCGGTGGATTTTGGCGATTCACATCCAAAAACAGGATCATCGAACATTAAAACTTTACCGTGGAGAAACTTGTGAGACTTTAACTACGACCTCTTAGGATGCTAGTCTATGGCTTCAACCCTTCGTAATTATTTGGCTACAATTGGTGACAAAATAGAATATGTGTAGCGTGAACTACTATAGGTAAATGCAGAGAGACACGTGCAAGTTTTAATAATAAATCAGTAAAAAATACAGTAGACATAAAACGCAATAAAAATATAATTAATATCATAAGTACAATAAGGTAGCTAAGTCGGCGCTGACAAAACTAATGAGTGAATTAATTAAAAAAGCGGGAAATCATAAGGTATCGTATTAATAGACCCGGTGTGTCAATATCGGCAGCACACACCGACAAAAACTAGTCAGATGTTTATGGAAATGAAGTAGCGACTAAAACAATCACCGAACTCATCAGCGGTGTAAGCTGGTGTTTCGTCAAAGACAGCGGAAATTGCGTCAATTAATATCCAACATCAACATCAAATGGAACGTTTATAGTCAAAAACTAGATGACGAATGTTTCTCATGTATCGGACGCATCTAATTATAAATTTACATAACCTACACCGGTTGGACCGATAATTAGGATCAGAACAACTTTCGTTTTGTTCTTCGACCTTATCCGATTGCACAATTTAGTTGAGATAGAGTAAACACAACGTCAATTATTCCGCCCCGGGATTAGCTAACGTAGATGTTGCCGTAAACATCTCATAATTATCCATTGCCAAATCAATGCTTACATCTTCGCATTGCTCTGTTTTTACGTAACTAAATAACAGTTGTTAGGAACGTCAACAGATGATAGAAAATGTAATCTTAAAATGAGGGTATTCAGTAAAAAGGGGCGTATAAAAGGGCATTGTAGATCGCTTTCTGGGCAGTTATTTTCCGACTATTGTAAAGAACGTTACTCTGCCACTTTTCTTGTCGAAGCTATAATTTGTATGCTTAATTGTTATTTTGTTAACTTTGTAAAGTAAAATTGTGAAGTAAAATGTTCTCGGTTTATAAACGTTTGTTTTTAATTAATAAATTCCTGACAAGTTTTCCTAATAGTTGTTTTTAAATTATTTCCTAACTAATTTTCCTAATATCAGAAGTGGGATTGTATCCGCCCCACGTTCTGATCTACCGCCTTTTTATGTTTGTTCTTAATAATTAAATAAGTAAGCAAGAAAAGTGGCAGAGCACGTGTATCGGTAAAATAACAACGGAAGTCGTGAGTATTGTGGCTGTACTCCAAAGGCGAAATTGGTGAGGTTTTAGCGTTATAAAAGCGGCTTGCGGCAAAAGAACATATTGCGTCAACCATGTGCATCACCACCGTGGCGACCGTGGCGCGGCTCGAGTCTGTTCACTGCTGGTGGAATGCTCGGGCATGTAGTGGAGCCTAAGGTGGAGGTTATTGCTGGCAAGTTAGACACAATTGGCAATTTGGTAAGATCAAACCAATATTTTCTTATTGCTCTTAATTTCAGAGTTAATTGCTAATATTTAGTGTTGGAGTTTTTTAAAACATTTTATGTTTATGTGACACTGACAAAATATTAACTTTCTTGTAGGTTACCTTTGGCTTCTGGTAATCTTTCAAAACATTTGTACTCAAATTATTTAATTGTTAAAAATTATTAAATTATTAGATTTGGATTTTGCTAATACCTCGTTCGTAGATATTCTTGGCGTTTATTTTAATTTAGTTACTGTACGCGGAATTCTCATTAATTTTAGTCCCTTTTGTCTATATGTACCTATGTAGTTAAGTTTACAAGATTGAAGACTTTGAAGGCTAATGATGGAAAACTGTACCTTGACTTAACATGTACGTAAATCGGGGTCAGGTTTAGCCGAGCGATGATGATGAAACTTTTATTAAATTCACTGCACTCCGTTATGTTATGTAAACTGTCTTGTAAATAATTATTCTCAGTGTACAGATGAAATAGTGACACGTTGAAGCCCAGTGCTGACTTGTGCGTGTCGTCGTATGGTGTTGGGCAGCTGTGCGCTATGGGCGCTGCCGTTCTCTGCGCTCTGCCGCTGCTCTCTGCGGGTGCTGCGCTCTGCGGGCGCCGCTGCGCTCTGCGGGTGCTGCGCTCTGCGGGCGTTGCGGCTCTCTGCGGGTGCTGCGCTCTGCGGGCGCTGCCGCTCTTATCGGGCGCCACTGTGCTGTGCGGGCGCCACTGCGGTCTGCGGGTGCTGCCGCTCTCTGCGGTGTGCTGCGCTCTGCGGGGCGCTGCCGCTCTACGGGTGCCACTGCGCTGTGCAGGCGCCCCTGCGCTGTGCGGGGCGCTGCCGCGCTCTGCGGGCGCTGCCATGCTCTGCGGGCGCCGCCGTGCTCTGCGGGCTCCGCAGCGTGCTGTGGGCGCTACTAGGCGTTGCCGGGCGCTGTTATTCAGTGCGGGCGATGCCGTGCGGTGCGAGCACTGCTGGTGCTAACATGTGCTGCATAGTCTACCGTGCGATACTGGCATTAAGGGTACTTCAAATGGAATTTAAATTGGTCCTTGGTAAGAAAATGGAAGATTTGAATTTGAACCTGGGTGAGTTCAATTAAATTACAATTTTATTATTGTTACACTTTTGTTACAATGTGCAAATAAGTTTGTTCTGTCAGTATTTCCGTACTCGTTACAATGTTTCTATCAGCTCAATATATACGGGTTTTGTAATGACTTGGGAGGACGAAGCGTGTAAGGCCTAACGCGACTTCGAGAGGACCAAGATCATTCATGTAATGCCTGGAGGTCAACAACGGGTTGTGGATTGGTATAGAAGACTCTTCGAAAGGTTGTTATGCTTTCGAGGTGACTATATCCCAGGTAATGCCTGGGTACTGTCACTTCCATCACGGGACGGGTTATGGTTCTTGGAAGACACAGTGTAAGACCCGCCGTGGCCTCTGTTGACCAAATCATGTAATGCCTGGGTATCGTGCGTACAGGACGGGTTTTGGTACTTGGAAGAAAACAGTGTAAGACCCGCCGTGGCCTCTGTTGACCAATACCATGTAATGGCCTGGGTACTGTTACAGGACGGGTTTTGATACTTGGAAGATACAGGTGTAAGACCCGCCGTGGCCTCTGTTGACCGAGATCATGTAATGCCTGGGTACTGTGTTGCAGACGGGTTTTGATACTTGGAAGATACAGGTGTAAGACCCGCTGCGGCCTCTGTTGACCAAGATCATGTATATGCCTGGGTACTGTGTTGCAGGACGGGTTTTGGTGCTTGGAATGAATACAGTGTAAGACCCGCTGCGGCCTCTGTGGACTAAGACCATGTAATGCCTGGGTACTGTCCGGGACGGGTTGTGGTACTTGGAAGGATACAGTGTAAGACCCGCTGCGGCCTCTGTGGACTAAGTCCATGTAATGCCTGGGTACCGAGTGTTAGGGCTATAATAGTGACGACAGCGTGACGATATTGGCTGAGCTTGTTATAAGACATTTTTAGTATTTAGCACATTTACCGCGGTTCTATTGAACATGTAACAAAGTGTAACAGACTGTGTAATATTTACAGCAAGTTGGAAATAATAAGCAAAATAATGCTAAACGTATTAGTTAGTGTACTCAACTACACAAATTAATGTGTACGACATTGTTCGTAAGTAAAGTTCACTCTGCGGGTGCATATGAAATATACCCTAGCGAATGCTGTGTTTTGCTTCGTGTGCTCGGACGCTGTCTTTGAGTCGCTCAGACATGTGGTCCTGGAGCTGTGTACAACTGTACACGCAGAGTGAACCGACGGACACCTGTGATGAGGCACGGTGTGTGTGACGTTTGTGTGGCAAACATTTTGTGTTTTTATTATTAGTTTGGGTTGGAACAACCTTTTATGGGTACCGATTCACACATGCAAAGTTATGTCTCATTCGTAGACCCCTAACGAGTCATGAGGGTGCACTCCGTAGACAGGAACTGCCCCGGGTGATTGGTACTCGTATCTGTTTGTTTTATATCCGCTGAGTTTAGACATTACTATGTCCAATTTTATTGACTTAAAGAATAAACTTTTTGCCGTGGCCTGCATAGAGGTGAGCATCTTTATGCTTTACTTTACCATCCTTTGCGGTGAGGCTGAGGTGGATTCGGCCGGATTTTGCTTCTCCTACCGCAAAAGCGTTGTGTTGCTAATGGTCATTGTATCGGTGAGCATTGGGAATACAGCGTGCTACTTTGTTAGAACGTTTTCTGAACGGGCTAGCCATTGTAAAGGTGTCATGCTTGTGCTTTGAATTGCGCAGTTTGAGACATATGCACGACATTCATCTTTTTGTTTTCTCTTGCCTAGATCTTTGTTATATCTCTTTTCAAAATTTCATATTGAATTACTTATTGCTGATGCTTGAGTGCACGCTTGCATCTGTAATGAGGGTTCTGAATTGTTGTTTCTAATTACTTTCTCAAAAACAACGATCTGAGGACATTACACACAAATAAGTATGAAACCTTAAATGTGTCTGTTCAATTACAGAAGGTGAACAATCTAATCCTCTGAATGCAGCTGGTCGAGGCATGCCGCTGTTGGGTGATGAAGCGGTTGAGGATGCCTCGCCATCAGAAACAGTTGTATTACCGAATCAAAGTTCCTCTGGCGTACTTTGTATCGGTAATTAGATTAAGAAGGTTGAATTCTGTCAGTTTTCTTTATATCGTTCTTTCATCTACAGAGTTTGACATTGAAGACGACGCTACACCACCTTGTCTAGCCGTGGCAACAGCTCCGTCTGCTACTTCAGCCAGGACAGTCAACGCGCCTGTGCCACTACTGCACGCGTACGAGGCAGTTCCTGGATCTACGAGGCGTCTACAGGTGCATGAGAAGAGTGTGTCGAGGACGCCACACCGTCAGGAGAGGCCGTGTTAGGAACGTCAACAGATGATAGAAAATGTAATCTTAAAATGAGGGTATTCAGTAAAAAGGGGCGTATAAAAGGGCATTGTAGATCGCTTTCTGGGCAGTTATTTTCCGACTATTGTAAAGAACGTTACTCTGCCACTTTTCTTGTCGAATCTATAATTTGTATGCTTAATTGTTATTTTGTTAACTTTGTAAAGTAAAATTGTGAAGTAATGTTCTCGGTTTATAAACGTTTGTTTTTAATTAATAAATTCCTGACAAGTTTTCCTAATAGTTGTTTTTAAATTATTTCCTAACTAATTTTCCTAATACAGTAATATATTTTAACCATACGATACGAGTAGTGTATTCAAAACGACTCCATGTAATTTACAGACACCTTTAGGCTAGGAAGTAGCGCAAATAATTTTCCTCAATAACAGGCGACTAATCGTGCCGATGTTTTATAATTCTTGAACCTTATGATTTATTACCTTTTTATTACACTTTTATAAAAAGTAGCATTTAAAATTACGGAGACTAGAAAGAAAATCGAGTTTTCTATCTCAAAAGATTTTTTGGAAAATAGAAGTTTTAAACGCGGATAATTGTATTTTTTGAGACTTCAGTAGTCAGTGTAGTCAATAAGTCTGAAAACAGCCCTAAAGAGTCTAGGCCCTAGGCCTAGCCTCTAGCCACTTAAATAGAATTCTAGTCAAAGGTTAATGGTCTTAATCTAATTACATCCTCTAAGTCTTACTACATTCTCTAAATCAGAATACAGCAGCGCTACATCGTTTA
This sequence comes from Epargyreus clarus clarus, assembly GCA_014595695.2. NCBI lineage: Eukaryota > Metazoa > Arthropoda > Insecta > Lepidoptera > Hesperiidae > Epargyreus > Epargyreus clarus. The sequence continues at coordinate 393,305 of JACTTY020000154.1, read as the reverse complement.
AAAGCAATTCAACCGTAATAGGTTCTATCTTCTATTAACTATTACCCAAAAAAAGGGGTGACGGTCGTAGATACTCACATTCCCAGGAGGCGGTTGTGGTCTCATCTGTTCCAGCAGTGGAAGCAGCGCCAGCGGCGGTCCAGGGTATAAGGAGTGCTGTCCACGCCGCACCATCTCCTGGCGACGCATGTGCTCCTGCTGCAGTCTTTGTAGCTCCATCTCCGCTGACACATTGCCTATGTTCTGTGGACGAAAGGGTAACGTTAGTACACTTCTTTATTGATAAAAGTATTACCGTATACTAGGCAGGGGACTTCTCTGAAGGTTGGAGGGACTTAGGCCTTAGTCCACCGCACTGACGGAATGTGAATTGGTAGTTTTAAAATGAATCTTTAAGAACTTTTTAAAGAAGAACATCATAGCTTTAAATAAACTTAGGTCTAGACGTAATTGGTTGCAAGCACCCATTTTTGCTACCTGGAGCAACGACTGCTAAGAATGATAAGGACCAACATCGACGGCTTAAATTTGTTACTATCTAAACAAACCATGTAGTTGGTTAAGTTCGTATCGTAACTATTATGATATTTTTAATATTGAAATCTTTTATATGTCTATTAAATTAGTACCGTAAAAACTAGGGAAGAGAGCGCGAGTAAACACTACAGACAAGTATCGTATCTCATGAGTAATGTACCAATCGGTGTAATTTTTCACAACATCAGTTAAAACTTAAAACAAAAAACGTCTAGCAATACATTTGCACGGAGTACGCACGCTGTTAAAATAAAACAAAAACCCATAACGACCGGTCCTTAAATTGCTGTACTTTCGGCAATCAGTCTTAACGAGAGATCTTTCTGCGCGAAATTTGTTCCTCACGATATATTGCACACTTAAGCTGCTTCCACGACAAAGAGTTCCCTCAGACGTGGGCACAAATCAACCGAAGGGGACGCTCAGTAAATCTTAGCGCCCATAAACAGACTTCCAAAAAAAGAAAACTCCGATTAATTGCTCGGGAGTCGTGACGAATACCACAATATACATTTTATCGGCTCTTCATTAAGAGCGTATTGAATTGTTAATGACTGTACGTTATAAGGTGACGAAACCGAAACAACTCGGCCCGTATTTCCGGACGAATGACAAGCTTAAAGCGAATTATGAAAAGACCGCGAACTATAAACGATTTCGCGGCACTCAAAGCGGTTTTGACAGTGAAAATACTTTTAAGTGAAATATGGCCGTCGAAGATAAAAAGGAAAAAGCGTTAATGGAAGACAAAAGCGAATGCATAAATAAACATGACATAATCGCGCGAATAAAAAGAGCGCTCGGCGGTTGTAATAGGCGCCCTGAACGATACGCGGAGACCGGAGCGCCACTGGTAATCGACCAAGTTTTTCCATCGGGCAGACAAATTGCCGTCATAACCGAACGGATTAAACTTTTTATTAAAAACAACAAACTGAGCATAATGTATGGCTGTAATCGGCAAGGGACAGATGTTCCTGAATAACGTACGCGATTTATCTAATGTAAAAAGACTTTTATTTAATAGCTTCGCGGAGATGTCCTAGCAATTGGCGCTTATATTTTACTGGCGGCCGTCGTTTTGGCATTTCGACCGCATTTTGATAGCGTTATTAATGTAAGAGATGACATAAAAATGTGATTTTTGATCGAGTGGACCAGCTGCGACGTAACAATTTATTGTAGTGGGCCGCGCAGGTGGGATCGTGGACGAAACGTGATTTTTATACGGTGGATCTAAACAGGTATGCAGATTTCCTGATGGTAAAGTTTAAGTGCTTATTGCACTCTATCGATGTGACTCCAGGTTGGAATATTTCGTCGTAAAACTTTGTGGTGGTCAAGTGAAGATAGCTTTTTTTTTTCTAAAGAACTACCACGCCGATAGGTCTCTTGACATTGTTTTTTCTTCATTGTTGTAGCATAATTAATTTCTAATACGCACATAACTTTGAAAAATCATGGGTGCGTTCCTGGGATTCGAACCGCGGACCTCCTGACTGAGTGGCCGAGTGTCAACCATTTTGCTGGCGCTGCTTTTCGAATGATTACCAAAGTTAAAACAGATGATGCTACTGGAAAGCATCATACTCTTCAAAGTTTCAAACCGGGTTTAGTTTGAAACTTGAAAGCAATAGATTCTCACTCATGATTTAAGGCGTGGCCGATGTTTCACACTAACGTTGTATTACCTTCAAAAGATACTAATCTTCTTACGTTTAAGAAATATTGGGGTATCGTAAAATCGTTCAGGTCAATGGTTGCTTTGCCAATAGAAATGGCTGGGCGTGACGTGTTGCGTGCGCGCCGATGTCCGATCAATAAGATGGCGGTTGATATAAATAACCTGAGAAAACATACACCATCTGTCATTGCGTCCTTGGCACTAACAGCGGATGAGTTTCATAATACAATAATGCGGGTTAGATATTAAATCAAATGACGTTTGACATAGACATAGGAAGATGATTGGCTGGAAAACTTCAATCCAAAAGCGGATTTTTCCGCTCAAATAAAGGAATGGAGCGAGTTTCACTACACTGTGATGATTTCAGCATTTCAGTTGTTGAAGAGACGACTTACGCCCATCGTTAATAATCAGTCGATCCATGAGCATACCAAAGATCGAAATTTAACAATTTTTGCCTTCGAGAAATTATGCTAGATAAAAATCTAATAGATTGATTATTATTAAAAACGGGTGTTAGAGGCCAATCCATATCGAATATTGTTCAACCGCCAATAAGGCCCCCGACAAGTTTTAAAGACTGCTATCCTATTAAACAACCAGGACCGACTGAAGTGCCCCCCAAATCTCCAAAGAACGTTAGCGCAAAAGAAATTTAACCAGCAGTCTCTACAGACTATGACCGACGTTTCAACCTTGTAGATCAGTTAAGACCGCTTCGGCTGTAGCCAATAAATCGTCATTAAGCTATTGTCAAAGCGGTAAAAATGAGTGCCGGAGATCGAGATGAAAACATGGATTATGTTAACGCATACATCAAAAAGTATACTTTTGAGTATAATATTGTAGCACTGACAAAGAGATCAGAGCTGACGACCGGACATACCATGACATAATTTATAAAACCGGGAACCCATATCAAAATAATCCCACTTTTTGATACACGATTCTAATGCTTCCCTCGATAGAATAAGATCCATGATTTGTAATACAACGATGTATAATGAAACCGGCGTCACATTGACGTAAGAGGTGCAAAATCTTGGGTGAAATCATAATATTTACTGTCACAAGTCCCCACGTCCTCATTCCTGGATATATTATTCTAGACATTGAATTAGATCTGTTGCTCAATTATTCGGAAACCCGCAACAGATATAGCTGAGATCTAAGGGATTGTTCGAATGGAAGTCGTTAAATTATCTTCATTAGATTTTTTCGAAATGTGGTTTTTGAGTTTGATGTTGTGTTTCCGATTTGTTATATTTTTTCGAGGAACTCATACGTTATTACTAGCTCATGATTTCGTAAAATGTTATAACTGACGTGATTTTGATTTTAGACGTTTTACGTAATTTAATATAGATATTAGGTAGATAGGAATTTAAAAAAATATCTAAAAAAAATCCTATTTTGTTTTAAATAAATCGTTACTTTTAGCTTATTTTAATATATATAATAATTTAATATATAATATTAATGCACCTAATAATAAATATAATACATTTATCCAAACTTCATACTCGCCTTCTATTATTAATACACGATATAATTATACAAATACTTCACAACCTACACAGATGTATGATAAATCAGAATCAAGATAGCGCGCTGCGCTCCTAATAGATTGTTTTGAAAAACTAACATGTGTTTAATAATGTTACAATTTATATATTAGTGACTCAACCCCTGTAAGTGTACAAAGTGTTGATAATTTAAATAATGCCGATAAAAAGGCTGTGCCGTCCCGCGGGTGATACAAAGGGCGGTGCGGTGCGCGATGACATATCAAAACGAATCGCTAATGCACAGCACTGGTTTGGGGAGGTGTGGAGAGGTTTCAACTAAAAAAATTGGTATTTTTTTTATACAAAAAAATCTTTAAAGGAAATTTTGTTAACATTAATTCGCGTGCTCCATCATGCTCTATGTTATGATATATTTATATTTTTTTAATAAAAAATAATATTATCATCAAACATCATCGTGATTAAAGTAGTCCCTCGATTATAGACTTCAATTATTTGGCCCAATATTAATTAATTTTAAGATCAAAAGTTTGCCATATTCTTTCGTCGCCTTAGAATCCTTAAAACATTTAGGTATGAAAAATATGTCAACTTTTATTATCATCAAAATACCCAATTTTATTCTAAACTTTCCATTCTTCACAAAATTATTTTTTATGACATAGGAATAGCAGACTACGGAGTAGGTACTGTCACCATGGACATCTGCAACCCGAGAAGAGACCAGATTCCCACTTGAGATGGACCACGGAAGCGCCGCTACCAATGTTAATGTTTCATAAACTACTAACAATAATCGACTTCTATAAGTAAAGCGGTACACCCACAATAAGATTGAGTCATTATCCCTCCCATAACAAACACATTAACCCAAGTTTCAAGGCATGAGGCAACTCCATACCTCTCGATACGACTGCGTTTTAATATCGAGAGCAAATTGCACAATGACGTTGTGAATTAATTATTGCGTCCTGTTGCAGTGAAGACTCGTTTGCGATCGTGAGATTAGTAGGTCTGATTGAACTCTGTACTTTCCTTCTTTAACATTTGCTTTTACTACACTTGATGGATTAGTGGTTGTAATTCGGCGTCTTGATCGAGGATCCGAGGATCAAGTCCCAAGCAAGTCCTGATTTTTGACACACACATCCGCAACTCAGATTTTCCAAAATTATGTACGGGTTAAAAATTAATTGTCACTTGCTTTAACGGTGAAGGAAAAACATCGTGATAACAACTGTAAAGGAAAAATCACAAAGGTATAAGAAGTCTACCACTTCGCCAGCGCGGTAGACTATGGCTTTACCCTTCTTACTCTGAGAGGTGTACCGTGCCCAGCAGTGGGACAGTAATGGGTTGAGGTCGACGACACTTTTGACCACTTCGGTCAGGTTCAATAAAGTATTAACGTTAATACTTTTACTTGAAAGTAAAAAATAGGTACAAACTACAAAGTATATTTTGTACCATAAGGGATCCTGTCCCATGGAAGTGTGCCAAGTTAAAAGTAAACAATCCTATTGGCGGAACTGACATAAATCCATGGCTTAATTATTTCGCGCAATTCTGGATAAAGCAGCCTAAGGCCCGTTCGGAGACATAAATTTGACATTAATTCTTTAAAACGCAGAAAGTCGCCCAGTGCGAATCGCTAAAGCTAAAGGAAGCATGTGTGCTAGGGTCGATAATAATCAACCTCTGAAGAGTCCCAAAAACACAATTTCGAAATACAGAGAGATATTCGAACCTGCGACTTCTAACAGACCAACCACGACTGAGCTATCGAAACACCTTTCATATTCAGTTCCATATTAACCAAGTTTGAAGCGTCAGAGAGTGATGGATGAATTAATCGTTGAACCCGACTTTCGAATGCCATATAGCAAGTGACCTCACGTTTGGTCTCGTTGACCACACTCGCTGGTCATGCAGGGGTTCGCAACCTGTGGTTTGGTTTCCGAAATTGTATTATAGTGGGTAAGTTTGGGGTATTTAAAATTTAGTTATGTATGTAAGGTTGAAAGAGAAATTAGTTTTTGCTTTTGATAAATCTAAAAAAATGTTGTGGGATGTAGTACGCTCCAGGATCTCCTAGTTTTAGGAGATTCGTGCCCAGCAGTGGGACTAATAAGAATTACTCACTGTGTACCTAAATAATTTAAAATATTTTATTCAGTATTTTATTGTTGTTAAATTTTGTATTATTAATGTTTTTACTATTCTAATGTTTCAATATAAAAATATCAATAAGACACTAACGCAATTAAATATACTAACACAAGCATCCACATTTTAATTCTTATTAATTTGCACTTTTTTCGAATTGTGTTGTTACTGCTGGCCCTAGCGGCCTCCCCAGCTTTACCAAGTTTTAGTCAATCTGCACTTTGTACTAAAAAAATATTTGATACAGGATCAACTCAAAAACAGTTGCGAACACCTGCAACGGTACCGCACACTCGTAAGTACAGTGGACTATTACGTGCATAAGTTTTGACAACGGCTAATTAAACTGTCAGATATAGCGAATGCCGGGCTCATATCTCTCATCGGATGTGATGCAAATGCAGAACTTATGAGGATTTGATGGGGTTTGACGTTACTTACTGAGCTGCCTCGTCTTGTATTCATTAATAGGAAGATATGCTCTTTATCCTTACGTAAAGTTGATTAGTTGTGATAATTAATACGGATTCTAAAGGTAGAACCCTCGTGGTTTGTCTCCGGAGTCTGCACCGCCAAATATTGCGTAAAATGGCAATGATAAGCGCTGCTGTGTTCTGGTTTGAGTGTGGTATACTTACTCGAGGCTTTTTAATTTAGTCCATAGGGCATATGTAGATTAGTAAAGATTACTCGCTCCTAACAAGAAAATGTAACCTTTTGACAATTGTCACTGTCAATTATTTTTGTGTTTAAAAAATTAAAAAAAAACATAGTGTTTAGATCATTTACGGATGAAACGATATTTCTTCGCACTTTTTCTTCGATTAAGTGTCTTAGTTGCGCATGTCGGCATTGTTCCGCGTAAACCACCATGACAGCCATTAAACGACTGATAGAACTGTCAACCGTTTAAGTCATTTAATGGCTTTCTTGAATTACAAGGCGGTGAGATATCTATACTTATCTATGCATAGGGGTAGCAACGCATCCGTGGCTGACCTTAGATAGGACTTAAATCTTATCTGGAAATGATTGAAGGCGTCCATGAGTACCTACACAAAGTAGAAGTTTTACCGCAATACCTAAGCTCCTATTTTTTTTAAATATCAATCTAGTCTTGTGTTATGTTATTATTAAGTAATGTATTAATTTAATTAAACTGTCAGTTACACCTATAAGAAGAAGATATGCTTTTTATCATTTGGATAGAGTAAATAAGTTGCACGGTGTCCCTTCGGAGTCAAACCACCAAAGGTCTACCATAAATTTGCGATAGAAACCTCTGTAGTTAGACTCCGGTGACACCACCGCCACACCCATTTCTGCCTAAAAACAGCAGTGTTAAACGCTGCTATGTTCTGGTTTGTAGGGTGTGGTAAGATAGACATACTTTTCCAATGTGTTCCAGCTTAATGCAGTTTCATAAAGACTCCGCCTTTTGATACCATCTGGAGGTGTATTTCCTGTTTTTTGTTTTTATACACACATAATGTTTTTCTATTGTTTTCGCGTATGCTGTTTCTATCACAAATGACTTATTGAAGCGAACCTGCAAACATTTTGACAAGACCCAATTAAACTGTCGTGTTGTCGCTTTCAACCTACCCGGCCCGCGACGGGAGGTCGTCAATGAGATAAATCTCCCTTGTGATGCGTGATTCGCAGATTTACTCGATCGCGATAGTATCTCCCATCAGCGGGGTGATTACGCGGTTTATATCTGTCTTATGGTGTTGTGATTGTGGAAGGGAGTTGTTGTTGAGGTATTGAAGTTTAAAGAAATATATCGTGATAAAGAATTTGTTGTTTAGGCAATTGGTCATTTCAATTCATTCATTTCATTCAATTGGTGGTTGAGGAAATGGTAAAAAATAAAATAGGTATGTTAATGTTCCATATGTAAATAAATATTAAGTCTGGTATTAATGAGTCTTATATAGATCCACATTTTCAAAGAAAAAATATTTTTTTTGCAAAATTACAAAATAAATATTATTACCGGCTGTTATGAAGAAAATATATTCTTAACACATTAATAGGTAATTTCGAAAATTTGAAATCTGTGCTATGACCACTCCAATTACACACAAATGTATAAAAACAAGTATACACATACACAATCATTCCACACTCACAAACGCAAATTCGAACTTTTCGGCCCTCATTATTCAGGAGCAAACAATCAAACATAAGCACTCAAAAGACAGTCAAGGCGGAGGGAAAGTAACTGGGGACTATCATTGTATTGGCCCCCAACGATCAAATTAGCGGTGCGGTGTGGTCGAACGCCGTCCCCGCACGTGGCATGGCTTGAAACTGATGACGTAATCAGTATCTTTGATCAGCAGGAAAGATATTGTTTTTTTTATGAATGTGGATGGAACAAAAGTTCATCGAATTTTAAGTGATATTTGATGGTCATTCAGGATGGTAATTAATAGAAGGCGTTCTACTACTAGATGATCGCAGAAATGAGGTGCTCTGATGTAAGGTTCTGATGCTAGTACAGAAGCATTTGTTGGTTTGCTGTTACCTCAGAAGACGAGTGAATATGATAAACTAACTACTAAATTCAGTAGGTACCTATATAGTGCTGCCATTTCGAATCATAAATCCATATTAAATTAGGTACCTACTCTACCTACGTGATTTGCGAATCGACTAATTTTCACTTTCTTAAGACGTCTACATCTTAGTCTACAGTTGTAGCAACACGGTTGACAATATCCGGAAATTAGTCCTTCTACTGCCACCCATATAGGTATACCTATAACCAAATCCATTGAGAACTGAGATTCTACCTGAACATAAGCACAGATGCATTACCATTCTTTAAGATGGCCGTCTCATATATAAGTCAGCCGGTAGCAAAAAATGATAATAATGAATCAACACCTAAAAATACCTAAAGCTCGAAAACGTAAGCGGCATTTCACTCTGAAGCTTTTTTATCCACTAACTATTAAAAATTATTTCGTTGTAAATTAACAATTAGGTAATCAGCGTATACGAGGGGTGGTTTAAAATGTGAAACAATTGGAAACAAATGTTCTTCACATCTGGTTTTAATCTAGATTAGTATATTTGGAACGATAGGACAAAGTGGAACTAATTGTTTTTTGTTTTGTGGGGATAAAAAACGGCAAAGAAACAGAAGTATGATCGAAATAGAACGCGCTGTTTTATTGTAGAAATTAATAAATGAGATTGGATGTAATTTGGTAAAAAATGCAGTCTCGTATTCGTATGAAGACAAATAAATACATTTGTTTTTGTGTTGATGTAAGGAATAAATTGATAAAAGACGTAAAATGTGTGTCAGTAATGGATACACTGAGATTAAATTAGGCTTAATTTGAAAAAGACACTACTTTTAGGCCAATAAGTAACAATTTTACCAAATAAACAAACAAGGAAAAATGTCCTAAAATAAAGGACTACACAAAATAAAAAAAAAAACAATTCAATGATGATCAATATTTTACTACATGTACATTTCATTCAAAAGACAAGTTGACTTCCAAAAATATATAACAACTTAGTTACATTCATAAAACTGCACTGTATTTTATTTTACTATCTACTTTTAGAACTAAAAAATAATTAACTCACCAGTTACAATAAATAATCACCCAATGCCTTAAGTAAAATAAGAATAAATTCAAAACCAGCATATATTATCAGCGTGAATAAATAACACAACGATAAACAAAAGAGACCCCAAAGCAGGGACGTGCAACTCCCGCGAGGTTAGCTCAAACGACCCCCTGCCCGACCCCCACCGACCCCCTACCCTACCCCTACCCCCGTCTTGTCGGTTCTTGCCTATTCCCGGATGCTCGTCCCACTTCAGCTTTTCTTTTATTCCTTACCTACTCTTATGTTTATTTTTGTTTTCCGTAACCCAGCGGAAATAATAGCGTTCGTTTTATGTGGATCTTCTACAAGCTACTTAAGATTTTTATATGTATGCTTTCTGTTTAGAATTAACGTAATATTATTGTAATTTCCAGACTCTAAGTTTTCCTACAACACCGGTAGTTATATGTAAATGTATTTAAAGCACACCAATGTCTATAAAAATGGCTTGAATGCGAAAAATAAAAATGTTAAGTTCAAATATTTGTATAACATTGGAGTAAAAAACAAACTTGCATGTGGCTACTGCCGCCCATGGACATCTGTAATCAACCCCAGAAAGGATTGGACACTCCTACCTGAAGTCAACCACAGATGCGCTGCTATCCCTGAGGACTAAGATGGTACGCCTCGGAAAAGTATGTCTCCAATACCACACCCTTCAAACCGGAACACAGCAGCGCCTAACACTGCTGTTATGAGGCAGAAATAGGTGTGGCGGTGGTGCCGCCGGAGTCGAACCACAACGGGTTCTACCAGCTTCAAATTGAGGTCTTAAGTCATATCTACATAATATTTTCGTGTACTAAGATGATATTTGTAGGAAAAAGTTAGCGGATAGGCGTCATTATTCTGTTCTGCATTCAATCCTATAATTTACCTCATTTTAAACAAACTGGCCCGCATAATAGAATCGTGGGTGCATAAAAATAGACACTCAAATTGTAGTTTAGTCTGGGTTTCCGAGTGGCTTTTTGTTATAAGAACGTGTACTGTAAAATGGTATTGATGTCTAGTAAATTAATAAAATAATGTAGGTATAGGTATATCAAGAGAAATATTCTTTAAATATTTTGGTTGCGTATTTAACTGCATCCGTTTTAGCTAAGTAGGTACAGTATCATTTTTATAATATAGGAGTAATTGACGAGCGTGAAATCCATCTGATGGTAAGTGCTCATGGACATCTGTAATCAATTCCAGATAAGATTAGATTCCTTCCAGAAGTCGGTCACAGATGCAACGCTACCTCTGAGGACTAAGCTGAAATGCCTCGGAAAAGTGTCTCCCTTACCACACCCTTCAAACCAGAGCAGAGCAGCACCTAACTGTTATTATAAGGTAGAAAGATGCACCTATAGCACAGACGTGAGGTATCAGGTTCGACTCACAGTCAAAGCAAATCTGTGACAGACAAATCTTTAATTCACCACTCAACTTATAAAATAAGCATTACCCACATTATCTCCTTACATCGTATTTTCTCGACATTTAATATCACGACTGAAGATTACTGTGGCTTTGTCCGTCAATGCCGAGTCCACAAAAGTGCGAAGCTTGGGAGATTAATAAAGCTTACGGCACACTCGCAACACCTGCCCTTTGTCGCTAATGGACGCCCTAATCTCTCGACAAGGGAAAATAGCGGAGAAAAATTGTTGTAAGGTATAACTTGTAAGTATGTTGTGTTTATGTGTTTTTGAGAAAACTATTTTTTTACAAATACGAGTAGGTAGTACTAGACTGTCTAGACCTATATGCATTTACCTACAAGTCCAAAAACTATTAAAGTTCTCAAAAATACGAACATTTAAAAAAGTTCAGAGAGTTAAACGATTGTCATTATAAAATTGTTTGTGTCCTACTTTTGGGACCCATACAAATTGTACCTATGAATTTATACAAATAAATTAAATATATAATTATGTATTTCACTTTATATAACTTATAATTAGTGCAGCACACATTTTTCATGAAAATCAAAGTGTTATAAAACAAAAAACGTATTTTCCCACGACAAAAGCGCCAGTTTCATTTTTAATGTCTTTCCAATGAACCTTTATGTACTGCAATACTTATTTCAAAGAAACTCTATAACATCAAAGACCTATGCACTGATTGAGCGATATTGCAAAAATTAATCTCTCGGCTGTATTGCTTACGGGAAAGTTAATCTTTATCTCACATCAAGACAATCTGTTTTCTCATTCATGTATTAATGTATTGATGTTAGTGTAAATTGCCTTGGTACTGTTAGGGTGGGTTGCACCATGTTAAAACGTTAACAAAAGCTTAACCAGCCGTCGAATCTGCGGTTAAACAATTCATGTTTCACTAATTTATAATAGTTTCGGTTAACATTTCGTAATCACTAAGACAACGTTAATCGGTCGATTTCCGTCGGTTAAAGATTTTTTTGTCAACTTCTGACTAATAATCGTGGTCATAGTGACGCTCATGTCAAATAACTTGGTGCAACTCAGAATTTTTACATTCCATCGTTATCGTCAAAGTTATTGTTATAGTTAACTTTAACCGGGCGTACGATGCAACTCACCCGTGTTTTGTTTTTGCCGGCCACCATCTTCCATCGTAGATCCATTTGTTTTTTGAACAAAAGCCCTATTGCTTATAGTTCCTACTTTGTGTGTGTCCGTCATTATAAGATCGCTAAATGACATTCCGAGTACAAGTAATTGTGAGTTAATGTGTTTGATGATTGATACACCAATTCTAATCGACTGCTTTTACTTTAAGTGGGGAATGTTAAAAATGTGTTACTCAGCCGTTAATGTATTATGTCGCTTAATACGAATATTTTTATATGCAGTAACGAAAACAATTTCTATCTATCACTGTATGTTTACTTTATGAGCCTTATTTTTATGGAATAGGTCGGTGATTAAAATATTTTTTTCGTTACAATTTATGAAAGCAAAAGTAATTTTATATTTTTAATATGGAAATTTGGATGAATGGCGTTAGATCAAATAAAATTAAATGTTAGATATGTACTCGTATATTGGATTACGTACCTACTATTCTACTAATAGTTACTTATTTTAATAACTAGTCCTGAAATAACTAATAGATCGTCCGTAATAATTAGTTGTAATATACTTCGCTAACATATGCAGAGATAGAAATATATTTTCCACAAACTACGGAGCATATAATAGGCGTCTTAAAATTTCGGCAGAATTTTCTACATATCTCTTTTCATATGGCAACAAATCTAAGAGCAGCGGCTAAAGCGAAAAGTTCTATCCGGTTTGAACTCGAAATAATTGGAAGAGATGTAACCAGGCGGTAACAAGCGAGGCTGGTAAGTCGCTCCATACCCGGGTTTCTGAAAGGCAATGCGCTATATCCGGCCTGCGGTACCCGGGTAACGAGCTGTAACGAACCAGCGAAGCAAGCGCACTCAAGACAAATGTCTGCGCTTTTGTCAATAAGCAAATCTCGTAATATTTAGCCGAAAATATGTATATCTAATATACATCTGTACCTAGGTCAATATTTGTGCGGTGATAACTTCAAGATATATAATAAGCTATCTATATTTTAGAAGTATAATCTCTACTATAATAAGTAACCAGGTTTATGTATCATTTACTATTTCAAAACGGTGAGTGTCTGTCATTTTTTTTCAGTCAACTTGTCTACAAATTTGTTTGTCATTTTACGAAGTAGCTAAGGCCAGATTGGTAGTACATTTCGCTACTGTTTTATACAATATTCGAAACGAATTAGAACAGGCGTAATAACAAAATGAACTAAAAGTCACAACCACTTCCAACCAGTTTGAACTGGAAATAATTGGAGGAGACTCGATCTAACCGAGCGGTAACAAGGTTGGGAAGATTCATACCCGGGTATCAAGCGGTTAGGCAAGACGGTACCCGGGTAACGAGCGCGCAAAGAACCGGTAACGAGGATGCAACGAAGCAAGCGCACTCGACGAATGTCTGCACGTTTGTTGGTGGTTTTCTTCTTGGATGAAATGTTTGAAGGGCCTTGTCAAACAGATTAAATGCTGGATACATCCAAGTGGTCTATTATGACAGAGCATCAATTTAGGACTTGAAAACTTAGGACAGAATCAATTCTGTAAACAATATTTAGCTACGCACCTATAAGAAAAGTTACACACTTAAAACTTTTAATGGTTCAAGTGCTGCTATGGCCACATAACATTGGTTCGAAATTTTGAATTCACACTTAACTTCTTTTAACACTTTATTACTCATTTATAATACGTATAGGTACGTGGGTGCGTAATACTGAGTTTTCGTTTATGTAGTGTGGAATATCAGAAATATCAGAAACATTAACACGACACATTCCAGTTAAGTCTTAAGGGAACTAAATTAGCGAATCTATGACCTTCAGGTAGAAGTCCAAACATATTTCAATTTATTTAAAAATGACCATTTTTCACCAAATGGACTGTATTCTCGTTTGTTACTTCAATATAAAAAATATAAAAGCTTATACTAAGTTTGAAATGTGAAGTTTAATCTCTCAACGCCTCTATTATATTGTTTTAATAAACAATCAAGATGGCCGACTATATTTTATGAAAGATCGCGGATTGACGCCTGTCGATTCTGATATACTTGAATATAAGATATAGGGAACTCTGTCTTCAGCTTGCAGTAAGAGCTTGCAGATATATTGAAACGATTAATATTGTTACGATAATACAATTTGTATAGAATCACGATGGAATCTTTAGATTGATACGGTTTGAGAGTTGTTTATTCCTATAAGAATTTTATATTAATTTACAGGCTGTCTCTAATATTTGCAAAATTGTCAAAGGTTTTTCGGTAGCGACTAATACCTATAAAATAACATTAGGTAATTTAAAGTAGGTATAGAAGATAATAATAGGTAGTGGTTACTGCCGCCCACTAACGTCAATACCTAATAATATTTATAATATGTAATAGTCAGCAAATACCTATATACATATTTCAAAATCAACATCATTTTGTTTTTTTTTTCTTACAACAATTTACACTGATGACGCATGATACATGATGACAATAATATAGGATACAACATATTCGATACAGTTCAACGTAAAGAAAAAGTACCAAAATAAAAAAAAAAATGTTACGTAAATGCGGATTTATAAAATTTATATTGATCAGTTTGATATTAATGTGGTAAAAAATAAATAAAAAGGTGCAAAAATATTGCCCCGGGTGAGGATCGAACTCACGACCTTAAGATTATGAGACTTACGCGCTGCCTACTGCGCTACCGAGGCGATGACGAGAGACGCTAAAATAGGCAACACAATCTGGTAGACAACTCTCCACATTATTAATATTTTTAAAACACAAATATAGATGAAGGTAATAATATAAATAGATTATTTTTGGAATTGATACATCGAAAAAATAAATTACTATGTAAGTAGTAAGTAATAAGTATTTATAATAATATACCGAATGTCATTGCACCTTTAGTTAAAGTTCATTAGTCACCTACCTACTACTCACTACTTGATACTGGTAAACATTAAATCAGAGTAGGTAAGACTCAATCAGAATTACATCATAAAACATATTTCAATCCTGATAAAAAGCGATTAATATATCAACACGGATCGCCACGTGCGCTTATTTACAACAGTATTAACCTTTTCCCATCAACAATGCGGTCAAAAGTAAATATTTATTTTTATACAATCCCAACCGCTCACGATAACACTTGGAAGTTAAGAATAGTCTACGAATAAAAGTTGTACGTACTTCTAAACACCTTTAAAATAAACACGGACTTTGTGTAGTTCGAACGTATTACAATAAATGTACGTAGGCCAGTGTGGCCAGCTTCATCGAATGTTTTTTCCCTAAAAAAATAATTACTACGATAAAAAATCTCTCCAAACTTCAGTTTTACTTCTACTCGTATACGTAAAATGTTGCCAGAATCTGATTGACAGACAAACGTCTGTCAATCAGATTCTGGCAACATTTTTTGAGTGTTCATGCTTCGATTACTTTATCAAGTAAAAATAATTACACATATTTTATTTTAAGTTTTCCCATGAACAAAAAATTTAAATTGAATTAAAAAATCAAAACCTTTTTCCCCAAATTTAGGGAAAATCCCATAAGCTGGCAACACTGAGATCGAAGCACTTAATAAAATAACAAACATGTAACCCTGTTCAGTGTTACACGGCAGCCGGATCTAAATACTTCTTTTCTATAAACACTCGCCTTTGTCTATTCAACAGTCGACCGGTTGAAAAACGATCTCTGTATTTGTGGAAAAATATCTCATTGTAAGAATCTCATTTAATTGTTTTACAGAAATCTGGGTAACGCAATCGACCTGCGAAATTCATAGACTACGAAAACATAAACATTTGGTTCGGTTTGGATGCCAGAGATGTCTGTATGTAGAATTGTACGTATTTGTGCAACTACTATGAAGAATTTGATTCATTGCTTGATGAAAGGTTTCCTTCTTTAATATCTTTGTTTATTTTTATACGCATTTAGAGCTCAGTTTTTATCTATCGCAAAGCTGATCTCTGAACATTTTGTTTGAACCATTTCTTAACTCTCTATTTCCACTTGTCACATCAGCTGCAGTTTTGCCCAGCAGAGAAATCAGACTATAGATGGAATCGTTTTAACAAAGTATGCACTAATTTTACAAGGCATTATTTTAGTCAAAACGGCACAATTGTATGTGGTATTAAAACTGATTCCTTAATAAGTCTACTTACTTATAAATATAAATAATTCTAACAAATTTAAATGAATGTTTAATATTATCAATAAACGGACAGTTAGCTAGATACTCCTAACGTTTCTAGTTTCATGCTATCTCCTGATAACGAAACAAATGGTTAAAAGCTATACGATTCAACTCAGATATATTGTGACAAACAACCTGACAATGCAAAACGATTTGTCATGAAGATATCTTAAAGGATTAGCAAAACAAAAGCTTGGCAAGACAAGGTAAAGTAAATGGATACGGGTAAGACAATCGTTTACAATAAAATTAAGAAAATGTCAAGAAGTCTGGAATTTAATATAAATTATAAAACTTTGTTAAATAAATTTTAAGCACCGTTACAAAATTGTGTAGTGCAACATAAAACGATAAATCTAAAATTAATAAGAGACATCATTTTAGGTACAACGTTATACCTAATACGACCATAGAGTTCTAGAAACAAATAGAATCGATAGAAGAGAAATAGGCATACACATATGTGATATACATAGTATATAAGTGCATCGGCAAGTACTGAGATAGATAAAGTAGATAAATAAACGTCAGAAATAAAAGAAGTTTGTAGAGGCAAACAGACAACTTAAAATACAGTAACAGTCGTTAATAAGATCATTATTGTTAAAAACAACGCCGAATTAATGACAATCACAATGTATTATGCAAAACAGAATGTTGGGACCATCTCGTCTCCAAATTTAAAACTCAATAAACATCGAGATTTGTCGGCCATCTTTGAAAAACAAGATATCGGCGGAGTAGCGAGTGTCATTTTAAAAAATCCCCTCTCTTCCGTCCGCACCGATTTTAATAAAAACATCTCGCTTTCTTTATTCGTTCTTTTGAAACCTCTTTTAAGCTGAAGTAAGTTTATTACTAGTCAGATCAGGAATTTCAATCTCACATCCTGAGTTACTGTCTTTGATGTAACCGGCGGTGTTAGATCGTTCAATATGAGCTCTAGAAACATTTTCTTTAGGTTGATATTCAGATGCGTTGGGTTAGATATCCATCCTTTTAATACCAGTGTTTCGGTAACTGAATTTGCAGCACGGCAGATCCATTGTGAAGCTTTAATACCGGATTCTATGAAACCCGTTCGTGACGTAACGTACAATGTAATACAAACTTTGCATCAAAGGGTTAATTTAAATGTCCAGTGGAATTATAAATAATCCAATTATGGCATACCTAATTGGTAAATGGCCATTGACTTGTCAACAAGGTATAAGAGAAATGTAAACAACTTGTTAACATCGTTGATTAAAAACTAAAGTTACAAGATATTAAATTGGATTACATAACCGATTTTAATACTACAAGTATATAAGCATATTTGTAAATCGATCTTTTAAAGTATTTTGCGATAACACTTATTAAAAAGTTTTAATCCAAATGTCATTGTATTTTCGGGATCCTGTACGAGCTAAAGACGATTTACTTGCATGAGGAGTTCCTCAGAGAACTTAGTCCTCTCAAAGAGCAATGACTTCATCATCAATCCATTACTGTCCCACTGCTGGGCACGGGTCTCCTCTCAGAATTAGAAGGATTTGGCCATATTCCAGCGCGCTGGCCAAGTGCGAATTGTTAGACATGACATACCCTTGAAAACATTTTTTTTATAAGATTTGTCAGGTATGCATGTTTCCTCACGATATTTTCCTTCACCGTTTTAGGCAAATTATAATTAATTTCTAACACATAACTTTGAAAGATCAGAGGTGCGCGCCTGGTATTTAAACCTCGGACCCCTCGATCAAGAGGCCGAGTTTTTTAACGACTAGGCTATCACTGCCTATGCCTGTGCCTATCAATGACTTATCTATATTATATTTATACTATTTGAAGCTGGATACAGATATCCATGGTCGAGTATCTTAAAACTCTCATTTACACTACTATTATACACAAAACATGTATGCATATTAACAGAGCAAGTTAAATAAAATGATAAAATTGTAAATTAGCCAGTAATTTGTAAACTGCTTTCTAATTCGGTTCCCAAAACCCACGAAGTATCTTTATTGCTTTTTTAATATCGATCGAATTGCTCCAATAAAAAGCAGGTGTGTGGCCAATAGATATACCAAGAGTTACACATCTAATAGAATATTTATTTGAACGGGAATAGCGTAATGAGAAAAACATGTAACATTTTTGACTGAAACCATCGTGAGAAAAGGGTAGAATTGGTGGTCAATGTAGCAATTGACACGTTATTAAAATGGTCTTATAAAATTTCAAAGTTTTTAGATAAATTGATACTAATATATCTAAAACATTCGAATGGTTTCAGTAATGTAACCTACGTAATATCAGAAACGTATTGCGGTTTAAAATCCTACAGATATGGTTAATTGACTTGGATAGCACTGCATTTTGTATAGTAGAGCAATGCAGTAGATATCGACAACATGGCATGACATAACGATTTATTTTACCATTTTACGTGACACTAATCTTACATCGAGACCAAGTAACTGATTTATAGTTATGAATATACATTTTCAGGGGTCACAATTACACCAAGTTTTGCCTCTTAACATCAGTGCTTTTCTAATTTTAAGGAGTAATGTGCGGCAGGTATTGACAGTTTAAAAAACCTAAGTTTAGGTATAACACCATAGATTAGTAAAGATTACTCACTCCTAACAAGGAAATGTAATCAGTTTTGACAATTGAAAAATATTACAACCTGTAGTTTTTAGATCATGTACGAATGAAACTATATTTCTTCGCACTTTTTCTTTGATTTCGCTGAATATGACGGCATTGTTCCGCGTAAATTACACCGTGACACCCATTAAATGGCTGTCACATTATTAGCCGTTTAAGCCATTTAATGGCTTCCTTCAATTACAAGGCGGTGAGATATCAATACTTATCTATGTATAGCACAAATATATATTGTTATTCTTAAAATGAACATAGCCACATCAAATTATTTATTCAAACATAGATTATTATCAAATCAATTGCAGTCTACGAGCACAATCATTAGAGTGTACCTACTCAGGGAAAACTGTGAAAATCGCTAGCCTTCTAATAGCTCCGGTTGAATGGCAAACATCCCCGAATGCTTGTTGAGATACGGTTGGACGGCCACACATAAAGGATAACCGCTGTTTGTGTGGTGCATTCAGCTTACAATGACCTAATGGTATGCGATGTAGTTGGAAGAGACGCATTGTTATGTCGTTGTTAGCGTATAAGCATTTTATTGATTAATTTTGATTGATTGGTGAAAGTGCTAACTGGATATTGGAAATATCTAAAAGTCTAGAATTATCTTAAAAAAGGCCGGTCAAGTATTTTTTAAATTATGAATATGATGGCAATATACAGTCCATACACACTCATAAATTTAAAAAAAAAACTTAATTTTCGTGAATGAAAACATCGGCAATCAGATGTTCACTTATTGTTACATTTACATGGGTACATATCTATCCGTCCTGGGAATTGAACCCGAAACCATCCTATAGCAGAACAAGGTAGTGGTAAGTGCTACGTAAGTCTTTACATTCAAAGCAAGTACCAAAATATTTATCTTACTTCTAAATTTGTAATATCAAATGAAAGTCTTAACCAGTAAATTAAGAAGCCGTAGAACATAATAGGATCATTACAAATAATTATATAATCAAAATAAAGCACATTTTAATTTACGAAACCCTAAAAGAAAATTGGTCTGCCCTACCTAGACAAAGCCATTTCTTTTTATCGCATATTTTATTTATCTGTATAAAATTGACAGGTCATTATACTGAGCTTTCAAGTCCTAATTAAAATTTTGATAGATTCAGCAAAAGCTTTTATGACGGTGAAAAAAAAAAAAACTAATTCGGATACAATTTCAAAGACAAATACGTCATTATTTCAAACCTACGACATCAAAAGGAAAATGTCAATACCGACCGATCTTCTTTTATAATATCTTTTATGATGGGGCTGTTGAAAAATATCCCAAATTAATTTTCTTGATTCATTCCTCCACAAAGGGATAGTGTTGTTCGCTGCGGCGATGTTTATATATAATGTCGATATTTTTTATTATATCTCATGTCGTGTGCCCACTAGATACTATTTTTTTATCGTTACTCATCTACAAAATGGCAATTTTAGAAGAACATCGGTAAAAAGTTTTACGAAATACCTAGCACATCGTTTTTTTTTTCAGAAAATACCTTATTTATTCGAATTTACATACCAGAATATTTGACATCTTTTCCATACTTCCTGTTAGTAGATCAATTTTTTAAGACAATTTGGAATAAATTGAAAATTAGCAATAGAAACAGAACCTTTGTTAGTCTGCGATTGTGACATCATAAATATTTATGTTAAATACATTTAAATACTTTAGCTCATCTGATCCATAACCAAAGATTGCATATGGTTGTGATAATCCCAGTAGTAATAATATCAAGAAATTTCGAACATCATGGAAATCCGAATTTCATTCAAAAGATGTTACATACATTTACGACGTTATGTACCTACCTACAATATAGTAACTACTACATTACAAATATCAAAATAGTACGTACTATCGATATAACCGTCTATGAAGCACATCCCTACAAAAGGGGCCATCTCTTTGATAGACTTCGTACAATAATTTATGCAAGTGGTCAACGAGGGGATTTATCTTTAAGTAATTTTCTCCATATAAATGGATACGTTTTTGAAACGAATGAAAAGGGAAACTAGAAGATAACATCGAGTGTGTTTCAAATTAATGAGTTCATCTGTTTTTTCATGTATTGATACTTTCGTTTGCTATATTCGTATTGAACTCTGGCTTTTACGAGTTTGCGTTTTTTATTTAAAAATGAGCAAGACTATTTTTGTTTTGAAGGTTTCTCATACAATATATATTTGGTATCTACCCTTTACTTGTACCTATATTTTTTTCGTTTTTAGTCGCACAAGAGTAAGGCAATTTGTTGTTTGATGATGCTTTATAATAGTGATTTGTTAACATTAAGCACATTAGGCATTCTTAATTAGTTCTTGTAACTTCACTAGGGAATACATCCTATTCTGTGATTGGTGTCTAATTACTGTTGTTCTGTCTTTTAAATTCTTCAACCATTGAGTTCAGATTCTAGATGACTCAGGGCCACACGAAAACATAAGATGCCTTAAATGATAAAGTTCAACCTAAATTGAAAAATATTCATGCAATTATTTACCATAAATGCCGTAAACATTTACACATAAACGAAGCTATTAAATCCCCCAATTTACAATTTCTTACTTCGATTCAACCAAAATACGTATTCAAATTTCGAATAAACAGAGAACAAAGTAGCGCACCTCGCGATTGGTTGACTGAGAACAAATAAATATGGCTGCCTAATTTGCAAAAGCTACTTATCGGTACAATCAACATCGAAATACGTATTCGAACGCCTTTGATTTACGAAACGATTATGTACCGAACGCTAATAAAGTCGCCATTTTATTTTGATCTTCAGATTCCCGCGCAATTCCAATTTTCGTACGAAGTTTCGTACGAAATTGTTTGGTATGGCTGAATGGTACCATAACTTCAGAGGCCTAAGTTAAATGAGCGTCTTTAAATTCAAAACAAGCAGAGAAATGTAAACAGACAATCAGTAGCGATTTTAAAGATGAAATTGGAATTCACAAACAAGGGGCGATCGGGGAGAGAGGTAATTTGACAAATGCTTTGACTCAAAGCGTCTATGAAGATTTACGTTCCAACAGTTCCAAGTTTGAACGACAACGAACTCGGCTGTTTACGTACCTATGCCTTTGCCTTTGACTTGTAATTGACGGAGAAAATTATCTTTTGCACCGTGGAAAGCGTAGGTATGAATGCGTTAAAAATAACTTTTTAACTCATATTAGAGTATAATCAGCACACATCAAATCAATGTCTTTAACACTAATCGTGTTTTTATAAAGAACAATTTTATGAAAATTACAATTGTAATTAATGAAAAAAAAACAATTTCATTTAAAAAAAAACTCCTTCGCCTTTCTTTCTTAAAAAAAAAAACGTGTCTATTACATTCCCCCGCCAATTCCGTAACCGTACAGTTTCCAGCTCCACAGATACGTAAATGAAAGAATCGGCAGCAAACAACGCGCCCCGGACGCTTTGAGTCGCAAATGTAATCTGTTTTGTTAATTCTAAAACGTTTGTCGGCGTTTTTCATCTAACTCGGGAAAGTTCTGTTTGCTTTACCCGGGACCATTATTGCGTTGTTTTTCGTTCAGGGAATTAGATGATACAGCATTTAACAAGGGTTACTTTGACATTCGTCTCATTTTCAAAGTAAACATAATCAACGTTTTTTTTAAATGAGAATCGCCTGACACAATTAGGTACTCAGACTTTGATGAAGTTGATTCTAGTCCCGAAAGTGAAAATCAAAATGATTACTTTAATTAATTAGTTCACTGTCTTGTTTAAATACAATATTAATTAACAAGTAATTAAAATAAATAAATAAAAAATTAGTTATTAGTTCTTAATAACATAAAACTACGAGTCTCTTCGCATTTGAGTTGCAATTGTGAATTCATCTATATTCGTTAGTAAGTATTAGGTATTGAAATTAGAACAGTGTGTTCTTTTACTGTTTGTATTAATTTCATGCAATAATAGATGGTGTTGTAGACAATATACCTGCCTATATAATTTCATTATATTACAAACGTATATAAATATAGAAGACATGACCCACTGATATTAAGGCGCAGTCGAGCGAATACTTTACATACAGATAGGCTTTATTACGAGATACCCAAACAAGCATTATAATTCGGCAGCGTATTATAACATTACCTATGTACCAAGGGATGCCTTATTTGAATAAGCGCAAATTGTCAAAGAGATTTTATCTGGTTAAACAAAGATGCTCCTTCTGTTGCCGTTTGCCCCTGTACAGGGGTGCCTATTTAATGGGATCGGCTAATACGCTTGATGAGGCCTCTGATTTTAACCCCCTTATTAATAGAGTTTTTTGTCTTAGTCACCCCAATGTCCAAGTGTTGTAGAGGAATAAGGAGAGTGAATGTCGTACTCGGATTATACTTTAAGCAGCTTTGCTACTTCTTTGTGGTTGATCCATATCTTTTACAAAGTAGATGTTATTTTCTGATAGGTGTAAATTTGTTGTTAATGATGATTAATTGTGGAATAGTCAAATAAATATGCCATACATATTGTATTGAAAATTTAGTTAATTGATAACAATAAGTTATTTTAAATTCCTGAAAATACACATTTTTAAATAAAATGCCTGCTGGTTAGACAATCCCGGATTTATAATCATTACCGTATAACTAGGTTTAAAGTAATCCAGCTATAGGCCAAAAGATGATTTACAATATATTTTTTATCTATTTAAATAATTTGTATAATCTAGTCTTAAATCCATTTGTTGTCTTTTAATCTGCTATAGATAACGCAAATTCGTCATTTAAATTCGATATAAAAAACAACAAAAAGCGTTGGTTACACTGTGTTATTTGTCGAGCAAAAAGGGTGCAAATAGTAGGTAGAATTTAAAACAAAGGTACCAAGCCGCAGAACAAATCTTTTCCGGACCGGACAAAAAGCAATTGACGTCCACTAAAAAGCTCAACAATCATCAATCCCAATCAATTCTCCATCAACACACCCCAGCGTGAGAAAAATCAAACAAAACGACATCCAATCACTGAATTGGCCACAAAGGGCGCTTCCGACCCCCTTTTTATTTTAAACAAGGTTCCCCCCACATCGTGACGCAAGATAGGCGATTTTTGCGTCATTAGCGTTCCCGCTGCGTCATCTTGACACGATTTGTCTATGGTTATCGCGTTTTTTGGCGCCAACGCGTGCGTATCTGTCGCACACGTACAATATGCGCAGAATTTTCGCAGACTAATGTGTTGGAAGAAACTTTGAGGAGATAAGCCGTGAAAGCGAACGCTGGCTAGCGTTTTTCCGTTCCGTAATTTCGTCAAGAAACTAATTATCTGAACGTCTTTTTACCGCATCACAGATAAAACAATTTTTGAACGAAATTCATTGATATTTTTTGGATTAATATTTCGCTCACTCTTGCAAAAAAATATCGGAACGGAACGGAACGGAAAAAAATATCGGTTATTTGACAAAAATATTTATATTTTTCTTTTCATCATCTCGGTTTTTTATTTTTATTAATCATAGACAAGCACTTTAGTTTTAATACTTATGTACCTCTTTAGACACATAAAGACATAGATTAAAGAAAACCCGCACTCACATCCTCACGCTATGCACAATAAAAATTGCTCTCGTATCTCTCAAAAACTAACCCTTGAAACGTAAGCGGAAATAAAAGCCGAGTTGGGCCATTATTTCCTACGAACTTCGGAAGCCAAAGCGAAGGGTAAACACGGGCACTAAAAAGCACAAGAGGACTCCAAATGGCACGCGTCGTGGACCACAACAAACGAATGCGGCAAGTGAACGACAATCGAAATAATTTTAATTAAAGAAAAATTACCGCGAAATGCGCAAGTACCGCACACGGTAGCGTCGGGCGGGCAATTTTTTTTAGGGATTGGATGCATTGGGTTCTGTTTTAGGTGGTTTATACACTGGTGATACTTGGAGATTATTGTTATATACCTTATTGTATGGACCTTATTGTGATTGCAATTTATAATAAAGTTTTTGATTTAGTAGCAGAAAAAATTATGCTGATCATAGTGTCTTCAGCAAAATGCTTAAAACTGGAAAACCTTTTGCATACCGCCCACTCATAGGCTCTCTTTTTAGCTGTATGAGTTGTTTAAATAACTGTATTAATATTCCAAAAAAGTAGTTATAAGTATAGGTAGATAAATAAACAGGTCGATGTTGCTGCTGACCGTAGAACCCTAAGGACAATGCTGCAACAACCCTTCCCGCGAACAATTAGCGGGCGAGTGCTAGTTCAGAACAACACTGCGTCCCTCCGACTGAAGCAAAGCGGAAAGACTTGCATACCGCCCACTTGCAAGGCTCGTTTTATCTTTTTTTTTTGAAAATATTTGTATTACTTATAAATTTTATGTATTGTCGTTGATTTATAAACAGATGAATGTTGGTGCTGACCGTAGAACCCTGAGGACAATGCTCGAACAACCCTTCCCGCGAACAATTAGCGGGCGAGTGCTCGTTCAGAACAACACTGCGTCCCTCCGACTGAAGCAAAGCGGAAAGCCTTTTGCGTACCGCCCACTCGCAAGCCTCTTTTTTGATTGTCTACCATTTTGGATATGTTTAGCGAAAATATTTGGAGCTTGGCGAATATTTGTTTTTCTTTTATTCGCAAAAATCTATTTACGTTCGCCATTTTAAAAATTGAATTTTCAGTATGCAATAATGTAGGTATATTATTTATAACTTATTAGAGTAATATTAATGCGGTAAATATTAGATAGTTAATTGTATCAGGCGTTACTTTGCGGAAATCCATGCTATTAAGTAAGATTAAAACTACTTCGCAACAATCCGCTACAAATATGTATGATGGTATAAATTTAAACCATGCAGTATGTACCACCCTCCCTCCCTCAAAGGATGCATATAGGATGACTTAGCGATTAACCGTCGTAGAGTCAACTTACCCTGATGATGCTCCGTTTTGGAGCGAAACACGTGTTGGTGGTGGTATGTATGGTGGTGTATATTTTTAATTTTTGCATCTGCATGCATCCTTTGAGGGAGGGAGGGTGGTACATACTGCATGGTTTAAAATATATACCATCATATATATTTGTAGCGGATTGTTGCGAAGTAGTTTTAATCTTAACTTAATAGCGGTAAATATTGTATATCCTAATTAAGAATTTTCGAACTAGCCAAAGGAACCTTATGTTGACCATAGACTCCTCACTGTAACGCAAAAGGGCTATACTGCAAACCAGTATGGTCCCAACATTAATTTTATTATCAACAAAATTATTGACATCCCAAAACAGGTTTCGACTACCAGTAGTTTGATAGCGTTCTTCATTTTATTGCATGTAACGTAACGACAGTATACAAAAACAAACAGATCAAATGACTCCTCACTATGCGTATCCCACGATTCTCCAAATATATTGACGCGATAACTTCAAATAACTCTTTACCAGACGAACATTCCACATACGTAAGGGATAAGTAACAAACATTTTATATCGTTTAGAAGGGGACACGAAACTTCTAATTACCTATTTCGGGTTTTGTACCATTTCTCACCTTGTACCTCGTGTAACGTGATTCTAGGAATTATTATCTTACTAATGTTGCCTCCACACTTAATGTTAGCTCGTAATTTGAAAAGATGTGGGATACCAAAACAAAAACCGGTTCTAAATGAACGCTCCGTACAAAAATAACGCACAGATCTTATTTCAATGGTTTTAACAGCGTTTGTTCTTTTTCGAGTCTTTTTTTAAATGGCATTCCTTTTTTGAATTAATAGAATGGGTTATCATCGAGACATCATCGTGGTCCACTAATTATGTCAGTGTTGCCTACTGTCCGGCTCGGAATTACCAACATGTCATTTGATCACGCCTATAATTCAAAATTTAATGTTTACCTACGGCTTTATGAGAAATGAGCTGACGCAGAATTTGTGTTGGTGGAGAATGTTAACAGCCCACGAGTTTTAGATACTAAACATTTTATTGCCCACTTGTCTAACAAAGACGCTGAAAGTACCGAGTAGTTTTGTAATTAATTTCCACAATGGCTCAGTCTCTCTGAATATCTGAATCCTCTGTACATTGTAATTATTGGATGAAAGTAACCTGGCTGTATGATAAATGAGGTAAAGACAACTCGTCATTGTCTCGCGAATGAAAGAGCTTTTGTCTATGGCCCGAGACAAAACGCTTGCTCGTTGTCTATGCCCCGCTCGACTCACTCCTTTGTCGACCATGGCAGGGCATTGTCGAGGTGCGTTGGCGGAATTATTATATGTATGTATTTAAAAACAAAAGAGTCGTTTGGTAAACATTTGCGAAATTCTCACGGCGATAAGCCGTATTACGTAATTTCATAAAAAAGTACCTTTACGTATGTGTAATAAAATATTATTTTTAACTGATTCGTGATTAATTGAGCAAATTAGTTATTGGCATTCGGGAGCTTTAATCCTAACATTTTTCTCCATAATTATTCCAATCAACCATCGGCATCAGAATTTGAATAGAATTTGGTTTTCGACAGAAGTAACGGTGGTAGTAAATTAGACAACTAAATCTAATCATTCCAAAGATTAATTTGTGGAAATTAGTATTTTTTTCTATTTGATTCTCTGAGACACAGTTGTCCGAATAGTTTAGTAGGTACTTTTATGAAAACGACTACGTAAATATTCTTAATCACTGTATTTTTGATAAGTATTTAAAAAATATGCTAATTTATGAACATAATATTTTGGTAATGATTGGTGATTGAAATTAATATGCAACTTGCTAAGCGATTTAAATTGGAAATCAGAAAATAAAGATCAAAGTAATAATGACAATTTGTTTTAATGACATTCAAATTCATCTTTGCTATGACCTCATTTTTGAAAATAGACCAGATGTGACATCTGGCAACTTGATGCTTGAGGTCTTATCGAGGTATTAAGAGATTAAAAGAAATGGCTGTCTGTATGCTTTTTATTTTACATTTTTAGCCAAAACTGAAGGGAGAGTGAGTTAAGACAAGAGAGTTCAGCTCTCTTGTCTTAACTCACTCTCCCTTCAGTTATATAGAATATAGATATATAGAAAAATGTCAAAGGTATGTGAAGTAGGGCATTATGGCATAAGATTTTGGGAATAGACAGTGTGGAGAACAGTTCAGAAAAAACATTCACCGTATTATGCTCTAAAGACATATAGAAACATTCGTCTTAATGTAAAATTAGAAGATTTAGGTACCTGAAGTCATCATTACGCGATGACCAATCAGAAATTGAATCTTACAACAAAATTGTTCTTTAGACTGAGTCACCACTATTATCGCCAAATATATTGAAAAGATATATTCTTGTTACATCTTCAAATTAACATCCTTTTGAGCTTAGAAGAAAAGTCATACAAATTCGCACAGAAATCGTCAAATTTCGATCGTATATTTTCTGCAGCAATTTCGTCTCTTCTGATGCCCGTGCTATGATATATTAAATATAATATATGAATAACCCAACTGCATAAAAATCCTAAGATTGAGAACCGATGCCAGCGGAAAACAATACTAAAAGCGGAATATGCGATTTGTAAGGCCATGCGAGTGTACAAAGCGGCATTGTGCGCCCATATGGGAAAATATCGCTTGTTTTGTCATCCCCATTGTTGTTGACAGACAGATGGACAACTGAAAAGACAGCCTTTGAATACTTATGTAAGCAGGAAGGCTGAGCTCAGTTCTAAGATTATGTAAAGCAAAGTATAAAGGCACGTCCATGTTGCAATTGCTTTTGTTATTCAAATTGTATTGCGATTTCAACGGATTAATACTTGGTTGGGATTTGAGCTTAACTTTAAACTTGAAATTGATAATTTGATTGGGATATCCCTACTTTTTGCTATCATTCGTTGATCCCTACTTTGATCCCTACTTTTTGTTATCAATATTGTTATATATTAACCGTTGCTTAAGAATATTAGCAACACCAAAGGGTGTAGTCAATATATCGCGGGTTTTAAATCCATTAGGAATCCATCAGTCAGCAAGAAATTTACGAAATTAGATACTAAACTTTTAAATAAGTTAAAATTGTTTAACACTTTGTCAACTCTTTCTATCTACGTAAGGTGTTTTTTTTTTAATTTATGTGTCGTGTTTCATAAATTCCTAAGTCTACCTATATATATACAAACTATTCCTTCTTGGACATTTTTAAGCATTAACATAATTAATCATGTAATTGATTGCTTCCTAAAAAGTTGTCGCTGCGTGTTAATTTCAAATTTTATAGAAATCCAACAAAAATGTTAACTATGTATTTATTGCTCTACCGACCACTCGGTTTGACCGGGTTCATACTTTAATATATGATTAACTAGCTGACCCGGCATACGTCGTGTTGCCATATAATACAAAAATGTTAGGGTCAACAACCCTTATCACTTAGGGGTATGAAAAATAGATAGTAGCCGATTCTCAGACCTACTGAATAGGCATATAAAATTTGGTGAAAATCGGTAAAGCCGTTTCGGAGGAGTACGGTAACTAACATTGTGACACGAGAATTTTATATATAAGATATTTATGCGTCTATTGGTATGTAATAAACGTAATAAAACTTAAACATAGACTTATTGACAGACAATATAAACTTAAGTCCGTTTAAAATTTTCAAAGACTAATGTAGAGCAGTACTTAGTAACACAGTAATGTTTGAAATTAATAGACAATCTTCACCCTAAAAATATTTCCGATTTTCTTAATAATTGAAAATCCTAAAAGGCAGACAGAACCATGGTTAAAAGGTACCTAGTGGGTGTACAGAAAAAAAAAGATAAAATATTTATTCTGTTCTCAGCTCGATGTTAATATCGAATAATTCTTTACTAATGCCTCAATTAATCATTTAAACGGAAACTATTTACGGCTGATTGTAATACTGGCGTTTATTTTTCAACATATTAACTGGATTCCTTACTACCGCTACAAGATAACATCGCATTCTCACAAAACTGTACACACACTTATAAATCATATCGAAACATTCGTTATTTTAAAATATATGGGTATTAACTAATAAAGTAAGTAGTACTTACTACCTTATTGGTAGAGATGTTTTTTATAAGTTTTTTTATAATATTGGAGTAGTAGACGAGCATGCAGTCCACCTGATAGCAAGTGGTTACTACCGCCCGGGGACATCTGAAATTAACCCCAGATAAGATTACATTCCCATCTATGCTCGGCCACATTATCTCCCTTACCTACCGCACTTTTCAAACCAGAATACAACAGTTCTTAACAGTGCTGTTATTAGGCAGAAATAGATGTTGTCCCTGTAGTACCGGGAGCAGAATAGGGTTACGGTATCCTCTGCCCGTCGTAAGAGGCGACTTAAAGGGGCTTCCGAGGTGGCGGGCGGCAAGAGTGGGAGCTCAAACCGTCCAGCAAGCGACCCCGGGAAAGACAGCTGTTTGTGTGTATATCGTTACAATCACCAGGGGATGTGAGAGGAGCGTAAATTGTGGGGGGGGAGGTTTAGTGCGGTAAAAGTCCCACATAACCCGGCGTCACTCCCATGTTGTCGGGTACCTATTGAAGGTTTCCCCCTCGTCAACAAAAAATAAAACAAAAAGAAAAGGTAGAAATAGATGAGGCGGTGGTTTCGTCTAAGTCAAACCACATAGGGTTATACCACCTTCAAAAGATCATCATGTATCACTAGATAGCAATCTTGAAAGTTTAAACCTTATCAGTCATGAATTCCTGCCACCAACCAATTCGCATTGAGATATTATGATGAAATATGCTCCTACCTCATTTGTGGGAAAAGTCTACCAATAATACATTTTAATATTCATGGTTCTAATGCACTAAATCGTAATACGAATATATTTTTAGATAAAACATTATTCCCTGATATCTAAAAAGTAATTAATGCGTAAGTTATTTTGAAGTGGATCGGGAACAAGTGAGTCCGACCGTGGGATCCTACCGCGGTATGGTGTGAACGGCCAATTACCATCATTTATTGTTTTATACTGTTTCCATTTGAATATTTTATTGACACACTCGAAAACAGATTTGAATGCACGACCGTATGTCTACCACGGACGTAAGGTTTGCTTTCCAATGTTATTTTTGGTATATGATATGACGATTGCTTTGTCGACAGTAGGTCTATTTTGTTTTGAGACTAGTTTAAGCCCGTGACACTGTCTATGATTATGGAAATATATTTTTCATGTTAATTTTAACTAATATTTTCTTTTTTTAGCGTCATCTTTCTAATATCAGTTCAGTTCCGTGTAGTAATATAGTAAATATTATGTTTCCCATGTAATTTATCATTTTTACCAACAAGTTAAAGTTTGGAAACCACTTTAACATTTAGATATATGGTGTGAACGGCCAATCTTTTTATGCCCTAGTAACATTTATGTTCTTATTTTCTAAGTTATTTATATATCTACATGTTGGCACCCCTGCCACATCACCGCTTATCCAAGGCATTCCAACTTAGATCTCAGCGGTAACATCACTGTGATTACAGGTAGATCTTTAATCCTATTGGCAATGACAGTGACTACTACAACCAATCATTGCATTACTCTCTAGAAAATATAAATTTTCACAAACACACAACCTTTATAATTGTATATACATATTCATAAGATTAAGTAGGCATAGAGCTGGTTCTAATGTTAGCCAAATCGATATGTTAATGCTATCAATATTTTGTAGTTATTTTATTGTGATTAGATTTATTATAATTAGGCGACCATAAATTCGAGCGACAAAATCAATGGTATCTGGTTATGGATTAACCATTAAACATTTTATGGAAAAAGTGACGTTTTGATTACAATCTCCAGCTGGTTAAGTGGTAAATATTGTAAATTAGGTTTGAACATTCCAAAATAGGTACTTTCTTTAGAAGATCTACGAGATTTCGCGCTCATCCTAAGTTCGTGTTTAAGGTTCCGTAGCAAAGGGTAAAAACGGAGCCCTATTACTAAGACTTCTGTCTTTCCGTCTGTCCGTCTGTCACAGGGCTCTATCTCTGGAACCGTAATAGATAGATACTTTAAATTTTGACAGAGGATGTATAGCGGTGGAAACTATAACAAATACTAAAAAAAAATGTGGGTCGCCATACAAGACACCGCTATTTCTAGACGTTTTTCGCTTTATCTATTGATCCGTAATAGTTAGGCAGTTAAAATTTTCACAATGTTTTTCTTCAGTGACTGCTATAATAACAAATACTAAAAATAAAAACAACATGAAAATAATGGTACGGAACCCTGCGTGTGCGAGTTCGATTTGCACTTGGCCAATTATTTTATTACTCAGTAATTTTGAAGTAAGTACCTTATATTTCCTCTACCAAAGTCTAGGCAGATCCTCATGTACGTACACAATACGATAGGAGGATAATTGATTCGAGACGTAAAATTCTTTTTACCTGAAAATAAAACTGTATGTCGGAAATTACTGCCATTTTCAAAATTTTCAATGTAAGAAATTTGAAAATGGCATTTGTCTCACACTTGAAAATGCCATTTGAAAGTTTATATTTTCAAAATATAGAGACTTGATAATTATTTTATAAAAATACAGGGGTTGGATTTGACAACTAATTTTGAAATTATTTCCTCTGAGAGATAAATTTAACAAATGAAATAACTAGATATGATCCCAAACTAAGCAAAAGGTTCCTGCGTACCTACTGAATTACATAAAAAACTATAAAACTCAAAATAAGTACAACAACAAAAATTATTGTCCAATTTGTTAAACTTAAGGTTCAACAACAACAAAGTAATAACTGCTTTAATTACAACTTTATTCCGTTGAAATCAGACTCCTTATCGTTTTTATAGAAAACGTAATGGTCGTGTTTATGCAGCAAAGTGCAATTAAAGTATTAAAAGTAATTTAGGCTCAAGTTTCTGAGTTTTGTGAGAACTTTACTTATTAATTACTGGATAACACTGTTCATGACATAGACACTCTAATTTTATCAGATCTACTCAAGTTTGACCGAACCATTAGAACTGGCTCTATGCTGTTATCTGTATTGCTATTATAAAATTGTAACGAACGTCTGTTTGTTTAGCCGAAACTTTATTTATAAGTATAGTTAATGAAAATATCGGTAATGATTGTTATGAAAGAATAAAAAAAAAATTTTAGTAATTAGATACCTATATATTTTTTTAAAAAGCATCAAACTAATAAACCTTAACGTAATATTATGGTTTTAATGAATTATGATATATAGGTATTTTTTGTTATATGACGTCTTTGATGACAAAGATTCGTATCTTGTCGAGATAATAATAGCTAAATAATAACACAAACTATGAAAAAGTTATTTCAAATAAATCACACTTATCCTTTTTGGTACTCTTATCATTTTGATTAACTTCTTTGTTTTGTTCAAAGTTATCCAAAACCTATTTGATCTATTCGCTTACTTCTATCACAAATATTTTTTATCACAGAGACATAGTCGTACCTGTGTTAGTATGTTTCAATTAATAGATAGGTACATTTTTTGTTTCTACACTATGTGTTGTAGTTAATATTTCTAGACTGAAAGTTACAACACTAGAATTACAAATTGTTGTCTGATTGATTCATATCACGTCCAAACAGACAGAAATATCGATTTATTATATCAATCAGTTCCTAATCCTTTTTCAAAACATACATTTGTTAAATTATTGATTAATTTGTCTTGTAACTTAAAAAGTTGTTTATCTTTGATTGATAGATCAAACTTTTTACTTACTGTTTGGGTGCGGTTATATAGAAGTTGGTGTAATCGATTAGGTTTCAAAATCAAGTGATTGGGAAACGTTTAATCAATTAGTAAGTGTATGACTGGATTTTAACATTGTAGCTTACCTGAAACAAAAAGAGATTTTATATTATTAAGATATTACTTATCGGAAACTTTAATAAAATATTTTTTATAAATAATGTCCGGGTGAAAAATAAATATGACTTTCATTTATTATCTCGTTTCAGTAATATTATTTCTATTTATATTTTAGTGGTACCTGGCCAATAATTTTTATAAAATAATAAATGAAAATCAGACGGAAATACTTGTTTGTTAGATAGTCTGTCGTAGGTAAGTACCTAATATTGAACTTCTACCAGGATTCAAACTGGACGAAAGATTAGACTATTATTTAATTAGAGGCTACATATGCAGGTCTGTGCCCATACCGGTAGGTCATACCTATACCCACTGTTAGTTGAATAAACTTTACATTGGTCGCAAAATCTGTTGTTCTTTTAATAAATGTTTTGAAATTTAAAAAAAATATTTTATATTAAATTCTAATTACAACAAGCCTTTTATAAAACAGCATTCCAAGAACACACTACTAATAGTTATAAATATATAAAAGCGCGAAGAAACACTATGCACCCGCCGAACTCGAGTATAAAAATCCGCCTTCATAATAAGACTGTGGACAAACTTAAATAAATGCCCACTAATGAGCATAATATTATAATATTGTACGGGCTCAAAGAGTCTTGTTAGGTCCGCACTCCACATAGGTGTAAGGTGCGGTGCTATTAAATTCTAACGCTATGGTGCAAGGGATAAGTGACAGCGATTACACTACCTAAGCCCGACACATAGATTTATGATTACCATTTGTAAAAAAATAAATTACAAATGTTAATTCTTTTTATAGTAATTATGTATGTATGATTGTTTTTTTTATTTTTAATATAACAATTATTATTGTTAGGTACCTATTATGTAAGTGTATATTTTATTTATGTAAAAATATCCGCAGCAAAGACATTCGTTTCGTTATTTAAAATTTCACGTATATTTTAAAACGGATTGACAAATGTTTCTGAAGTAAAGGCGTTTAAAAAGGTATGATTTTACACACGATAGGTACGACACGGCGGCGGTTAAAGTAGGAAAAGGTCTTCTAAGTTTTAATTTTTATACCAATTTTATAACAACAGTATCGAAGTGCTTTAAGAAAAATTGATATTGAATATTGAAATAAAATTTTGATTTTTTGCGTATAATAAAAAAAAACTATATTGTCTTAATTTCTCAACCCCGCTCCGCTTATCACACGCACCACGTTATACTCCACACATGTAGCCCCTGAATGCACAAAGATGTATAATAATCATAAGGCGACTTGCAATTAAAAAATTTAAGGCACTTTGTCGCCGCCTTTCGTCTTTCAGCTCTAAGTGGTGACTGCGACGGTTTTAATAACCACGTTAACAGTTTGGTTTCGAATAATGAACCCTTTAAATTATTGCTGGCTTTGTTTTTGTTGAATCTGGCTTGGTGGAGACAAGTTCTGATGCTCTTAGCTCGGTTGTACGACCCCTGTATTTGCAGTTGACAGGTAAGTAAATAACGCCTTCTATAGTTACAGCTTTTTGTTAGAATAGCCGTGGATGCCTATAGACAAATTTAAAATTAATAGATAAATAGACCTGGATATCAAACCTGAACTCTTGACGTATGAGGTCAATTCTATGTCAAATAAAAAGTTAAACATATTTATAAAGTTAAAGTAAATCAGTATGTCAATACTACCTATTGGTAATGATTGACTTCTACAAGCCTCCAAGAAGAAGATCGGGAAAAAAATATATTTTATATTTATCGGATATATAAAATCGCATTAAAAATTAAATTTTTACGAAACTCATGTCGAATTTGAAATTAGGTAGCTAAATATATCATGGTTAAACACGTAGACGTGTGAAATGGCGAAGCGACACCCCGCGGATAGATTTGTAGCAACACCTATTTGGGCGACACGAAAAACTGTGTTTGCGAGTCCCATTAAATTTTATCACTTACCTAAACGTGACCACACATCGGTTTATTTTATGTATTACTAGCTTTGTCTCGCGGTTTTACCCGTAAAATTATATACCTAATTAGGACATTTCATAGGTTTTTTGGAGTCCTTACTTTTCTAAAATATCTCAAAAGTTACCAATGTTTAATCCTTATATCATCAGTTAACTTCTAGTGAAAGTCCTATCAAAATCGGTCCAACAATTTCGGAGATTAGGCAGAACAAACACAGAGACATAAAGACAGGTTTTTTTTTAATAAGTAATTGATTTTTTTATTACTGCCTACCGTATAAATTTGTACCTACCTACCTATATGTTTGTAGGAAAATTCCGTTATAGTGTAACTACAAATAGACACTTCAATTTAATTGTACAGATTAAGATTAATATAAAATACTTCTTGAATAAACCTAGTAATCAGAGGTATATAAAATAACTTGTATACAAAAATGCAATTTAGTGTTAAAAATCAACTCAATCTATTAACTGCTTTTTGCACAAACATACAGAAACTGTTTTTTATGTGTTACGATTATGAGTTACGTAGGTGTGAAAAACGTATTAATATTAACGTTTCTATATATATAATCACTTTTGATATAACGCTTGACAGAACAAGATTATGTTAAGTTTATCATCTGATTGGTTATTTAGTTTAATAATTATATAAATAAATAGGTATTTAAATGTAAATAAAAGTGACGGTTCATAAGCAATCCACATGAAACGGATGAAGAAACTATTACCTATTTTAATTGCAAATTATTTTTTTGGAATAATATAATGGGATCGTATGTTCTTTCAACCTTTTTTGAAGTACGTTTTTTTAGTCCACTTGATGTTAAGTCACCGTTGCCGCCCATATACCTACATTTGCAATCAAACGTAAGTAGGATTGAAGTCATATTTTAAGGAATACAACATGTGTTGCTTCCCTGTAAAGTAAGTTGGAATGCCTAGTGTAAGCCATCACACACTCCGAATAAGTAAAACAGAAAAGCCTCCTATTATATAACAGAAATATGTGTAAGGAACACAATATACCAGGGACAGTCTGCACCGGCGATGCATTCGCTTACTGTCGGTTGTGTGTTATCTCCTTAACGGTAAAAACCGAAAATATTAACCACTTCAACATCAAGATCCAAAAACAGCAGACAAAACCGCGCGAACAAACTCATCTTTATCGTTAGTATCGTACTTACGATATCTATTTACGTGTACGAAAAGACAGAACTCATAAACAAGTTAAGCGAATTAAAATATTCAAACCGAAAAATACACTTAAATCATATCCCAAACAATCTATCAAGTACGCTTCATACCAAAGTAGTTCAGATAAACATAGAGTAATAAACAAAAACAGAAGTGTCAGTTCGCGGAAACATGTTTGAGAATAAAGCGATCGTGTTTCGCAATGGAAGGAAATACTCGGAACACGTTACGATCTCACAGCTAGACGGATATGCGTATCTCTCTCTTTATTATTCCAATAACAATCCGTAATGAGTGCTCTGGTCAAACGTAAATAGCGACTTCATACATTTGAATGATGGCAATGTAAACTCTGTTCTATGAGCTACTCTGTGATGGGCAGGGCTAGCAATTATGTTGCAAATAAATTGCAATCAAATCTAATTTAATACAGTACGGTATATTTATTTTATACAGTAGTTCAAACACTTGAGGATAATAAAAAACTAACAAAAAGAGCGCTTAAAAATCCTCTAAAGTTAATGTTTACAAAAAAAACTGAGAAATCTGAAACATCTGAATATTTAGAACTTTCACATTTAAAAAAAATACCAAAAAATGTAATGAAATATTTTTTTTACCAGTTTTGAGACAATTATAAAATAAATTATAGGTGAATAGACGACCCCTTTTCCAATGACAAAACCTACTATATTTTTTACTAAACACTTGAAAACAAATTATTTTAACGAATACACATAATTATTTTATCACCCATACTCAGTAACAACTATACCGGCAACCCTGCACACCGCGGCGAGATCAAAGCAACACCTCGCGTGCGTTTACATTGTAATCTCACTGTTTACCGTGTCGCGAGCGCCCTGCACCGGATACCGGACCGAGACCGAACTGCGATCTTTGATAATGAGTTACGTCTTGTCTGCTTATTTCCGTGTTTGCTTATGCTCGGTGATATTGTTCTTTATAATATAGGAGTAGCAGACGAGCACGCAGTTCACCTGATGGTAAGTAGCTACTGCCGCACAAGGACGTGTATCAACCCCAGATAGGATTAGATTCTTACCTGAGGTCGGCTACAGATGCGCCGCTACTCTTGAGCTAACCTGGATCGCCTCGGAAAAGTATGTCTCCCTTATTTTTTTTTGTTTGTTGTCAACAATACTATACTAAATAATCTATATAATAACAATCAAAAAATATAATACTAATTAAATTAAAAATTACCTCTTATTAAAAAATAAATTAACTTCCCTTACCACACCATTCAACCAGACCAAACCAGAACACGGCAGCGCTTAATACTGCTGATAGGTAGAAATAGGTGTGTGAAATGTAGGAGGATACTATACCACCAAATTTTCATTTATTTTTTAACCGACTTCAAAAAAGGAGGAGGTTACTCAATTCGACCGTATATATGTTTTTTTTTTATCAAAGCAACAGCTCGCGTGCGTTTACATTGTAATCTCACTGTTAACGGTGTCGCGAGGGCCCTGCACCGGATACCGGACCGAGACCGAACTGCGGTCTTGATAAATATAAGTTACGTCTTGTCTGTTTCCGTGTGTGCTCACGCTTGATGATGATACTTGTAGTTGACATTTGATAATTTGCTTCTACTGATGAGTGCACTTCTTACCACCTAATAGGATTAAATTCTAGCTCTTTGTACGTGGATATCTATACGCCGTGATCTCGTACGCGTTTAAAATAATTGGCCAAGTGCAATTTGAACTCGTACCCGGGCCACCAAATTGTTATAAAAAAAATAATTTCGGAAATTTTACCCCTAGGGGTTAAAATCAGGGTCGAAAGTTTGTTGGATAAATTGTCGATTTTGAACATTATAAACTACGTACCTACATAA
Source organism: Epargyreus clarus clarus (assembly GCA_014595695.2). Taxonomy (NCBI): domain Eukaryota; kingdom Metazoa; phylum Arthropoda; class Insecta; order Lepidoptera; family Hesperiidae; genus Epargyreus; species Epargyreus clarus. Next base: position 354,345 of record JACTTY020000154.1, on the reverse strand, counting down.
TTTAAGTATTTGGCTTTTTGGGTAGAAATAATGAAACACCTATCTGTCCGTAGGTAGGTATACTGAACACAATATATTGTTTTACATAAGCATCCGTACATCGCAATATTAGTTGAATAACTACCGTTCTTTACGCCTTTATCCACATTTTCCTGAAACTTTTTTAAATACCCGAGATGGTATTCTTGTTACAAACTCCTATTTGGCATAGCTGAGTTTAACGTAAAACGCGACGCAGCCAAATGAAACTATTTAGTGTTTTTTGTACGTTTTATATGTTATAGGTATCATATCATAAAGAAGGTATGTCATACCATACCTATGTCATACCTTCTTTATGATTTAACTGCAATCGACCCGAAAACGAAAATATTCTACAACTTTAAGATTAGAATTCCATTTATGATTGATATATAAGAACATCTAATTAGACCTTCGATTTTAACACGTCAAGAATGCTTGATAAACGGCAAACAAAAACAAAAATCTCAACCGAATTTAATTAAAATATTGCATCTCGCCTTAAACGCTGAAGATATTTACGAGGTTCGAATGTTTTATTAAAAATAGTGATCGTATCTCACTGACATTAATTTATAGTAACAGTTTGCGATACACCGACAAAGGACTCGTCGCATTTTTCACTCTTTCGAAAGATTTCGGACACTCATCTTTTGTCACTGACTTTATATAATGATGGCTCGAAATGACCAAAAATTGCAATGTAGCGGCCCTTTCACAGATGTGTGGTAGCGATAGGCCGGTACGTGATATTTAAAACATTTATCTTGATAATTCGTGTTCAATAAAGCGAACTAACGAATGGTTTTTGCATGCTAATTAAGTTTACTTACATATTGATTTTCGTTCTGACGGGTAATTAGTGTTTTGTGTAATCGATACACGCATGCGTACATCGCAAGGTGTGGATGTCAATAGTAGAATAACTCACAAAAAAATCTTCTCACGAATATCTTTTCCTATCTGTTAAAGTTACCTTACAAAAACTAATTGTTTCTTTGGTAAAAATAAAGCTGGTAGCCACTTTTACCAGTGATAATAATTAGAAACCTTTTATTTGGAACTTTAAGTTTGAGATAAAATTGGAAGTAGGATGTCGTATAGAAGCGACATTGAAAACTTTGTAAAAGATACTTTTTATTAAATTCTACCGATTGCTGAATACTTATAACAGATAAATTAAATAGGTAATTATTATTATAAATAAAAGATGTAGTACCTACCTACCGTCTAAAGAATTGATTGATTGAATTGAATTCTCTATATACCTAATAGAAAATTCTCTCGAGTATCTTTAATGCAACTTTCTTTTAATTCTTTTAGATCGTATAACACAGTGTTATTCTATTCCTGGAGGGAAATTTACAAAAGAAATATAAAACAGTGTACGTAGCCAATACAAACATTTGTTTAAGCAAATGCCGATCGATCGAATGACTTCAATTGAGATAACAGAATGGTAACAAAATACCCTTTCATGTTACCTTTATTCCTTGTGGAATTTTAATTGAATTAAATAATAAGCCAGGAAGGGCATTAAACGGCGTATCTGGGATCTAACGAACCTGTAGATTGAGTGATCAAAATAAAGTCAGTGAAGAGTCTGTTGGATATATGTTAATACAATTTTTATTAACGTGAGAATCATTTACTCTATTTTTATTTTGTGAGAATGAGTATTCATAAAATTATAAGTAGATTTTGAAGAAGAAAACTAAAAATCCCTTACCAATACGCCAATAAATATTTGTTAGGTATATATCGAAAGTAGTTGCATTAAATTCTAGTTTTGGTCATTAGAAATCACAGTAGGTATAGATTTAGGTACCTATATTTTTTAAGACATAGTAGGTACCTAATTACAATTATTGAAAATAATAGATGGTAGGTACTTTAACTTTATGCACTTTAAATGCTAGGTTGAATCCTCCTTCAAAAGTTGAATCATAACCACGATACAAATTTCGGGAGGCGAGCACAAAAATATCTAGCCTGGATAACAAATGAGGAACCGGGGACAATAATACCAGTCACAATAGCATCGCTCGTAAATCTGTCTAGGACAGAATAAAAACGGACTTGAAACTCGAAATCCGGAATGCAATAAACGGTGGCGACGACACACGTAAGGTTATGGCTGTTAAGGCGACGCACATTCTATTATTTTCGGACGCAATGTCGACTGTGTGACAACTTCGTGGAAGAGTCGCACAGTTACATTATATAATATATGGATCATCGTCATCATCAACCCATTACTGTCCCACTGCTGAGCACGGGTCTACGAATGAGAAGGATTAGGCTGTAGTCCACCGTGCTGGCCAAGTGCGTATTGGTGAACTTTACATACCTTTGAGATTTTTTTTATAAATCTCTCGGATATGCAGGTTTCCTCACGATGTTGACTTCATCACTTAGCAAGTAATAATTAATTTCTAATATCCACATAACTTTGAACAATCAGAGATCCCTGGGATTTGAACCTCGGACCCCTCGATCGAGATAATATACGGACAGCTGCTTAGAAATCGTGAAATAAGCGTGAATTTAACAGGTAAGTGTAGTAAAATAATAATTTATTTTTATAAAATTAATTTAGTCGATGAGTCTCACTCTATCGCTTATACTCATTGTGTATACATTTTCACCGCCGTCTATTAACGACGGCAGTCAAATACACCTTGAATTGCAGTTGCATTTCTGTCTACCACAAATGCCTTGTTACTCCTGAGGACTGTTGAAACGCCTCGAATAAATGCCTCGTGTCTCTTCACAAAAATGATAATACAAATCCACATTTACCTACTTATTTTTTGTGCATTAGAAAAAGACACTCGAATTATCGTATCGAGATCTACTGAAACGCGTACAAACGGTGGCGTTGACACACGCACGATTATGAGCTTTAAGGCGATGACACATTCCATTATTTCGGGCACAATGTTCTATCTACCTAACTCTGCGTATTGTACTCTAAAATCATGACAGAATTTTGTTGAAAATTAAAACAATTTTTAACGAACATTTTAGCAAAAACACGATTCACAAAAAATAACAAATGCATAACATCGAATTACTGATTGCAAAAGACGTCTATGACATTTACGTCGTGATAAAAACACGTAACAAGTAACAAAAAAATATTTTTCATAAATGTGGAAATACTGGAAATTACACGCTTCAGAAAAATAGATGTGCACCTTAACCCCGTGTTAACAAAAAAACATAATGACAGGTTACTGATTGCCACCTCTGACATCTATTACACTAATGTCTAAAATTCTACGATCTATGGCCGCCGCCGACGGATCTATGCGCAACTGTTGTCCCCGCCAAAACGCTTCACGTTATAGATTAAATTTAAAATATATACACAGATTAAAAATATATTTATTGGCATACGATTGAAATGGACGCTATAAACATAAATATTTTAAACGAAATAAAATAATGGATTTTATGAAATTCATTGCTTTATTATAATAATGTCATAAAATTCACTTTACTTACTTTTGTTACATTATAAAACACAGTTTACACTTTACAGTCTATAAAACACTGCAATGGCAACAAAAATGTTCTTAAATATTTAAAAGAAAGATTTAAACTATTAACTACGACAAAAAATCAGTGCAGTTATATAGCTTGGATTTGTTCCTAAGTTTATTTATTTATTGTTCCGCTTCACTAACATGACGCAAGAGCGTCTAATTTGAGTCCGATAGGTCCCATTTATTATTATTTAATGTATAATAAAATTTCCTCCAATTTATTTTAATTAGCGCGCCCCGCCCAAAGTTTATAGCTTGGTCGGAGGAAGCGACCGACTGTTGTTCTTTGTAATGAAGGAAAGACAAGTTTATTTTTCCGGGATGTGATGATTTGAAAGAAGAATCGACGATGTTTTAAATAAAAAACAATATTTTATTCCACACTAAACGTAATTCTGTGAATTTGACATGTATTCAATGTAATTTATATCTTATTTTACATTACAGAAACAGACGTTTAATGTTCGCGCTAAAATAAGTAGCACCTACCGCTAAGTTTTTAAAATATTTTTTATCTGTGCTAAATACTTGCGTGACGTTTTCGGAGCGGCAAACGCTTTTGGGCGGGTTTCGTATTCCATTTTTGAATCGTTGTCAACACGTGTCCTAGCGGTGACTTTGACACATTTCTGTTCTAATTAACGTAATTAGATTTTTATTGGTAGAGATTTTTAAGAAAACACTATGCCTATAATATTACAAACAGGTAATTTCATTGACATGTATTAAAATACAAGAGAAATTTAGAATACCTATCATCTGTTTTTGAAGTTGTTTAAAAATCATTTGTATTTGTACCGGAAGATTTTCTTAAATCAAATGTTATTAGAATTTCATTTGAAAACATTTTATCTAATTTTGATATTAAAAACAAATCTGTAGCCATAATATTCTATCATTAACTTATTATGTCATCGCCTAGAATAAATATAATATGGCATACGTGTACGTTCGTATGGTATAGGTAATGTCTTCTACCCATCGGTACCTATTCTACTATATACCTCGTCAAAGTGCCGACACATCACGAATCCTGACATGTCAGGAGCCGTGACATATTCAAGATTCAAGGCTAATCGTAACAGTCAATTAGGATCCATAGGTATTACACACGTCGAAACAAAGCCGAGAAACGCACTTTCTCAACTTTTAAATCTTCCGATTGAGTAACCAGTCGATAAATCAGTTCGGTTCTCAGCTGTTCAATAAAGCGGATTTATCGGCGTTGCGTGTGAAAACAATCCAAAACGCGAATTTATTTGGTACAACGGTTATTTATTTGTTTATTTCGAAGTCATGCATGCGTGCTTAAATCGAGCAGACAATAAGGACAATGTTTCCGACGTAAATATTCGTAATGTATTTGTATTGTATTATTCGTAGATTCGATGGCATAATTTGTAAAGTAGTGCTAGGTTTTTACTGCGACTTTGTTTGTGTGGAGTGAAATCTTGTAGCTGTAATAAAATTATTCTGTCATTAATTTAGTATATTTGCATTGCTCTATTTACTGGCTACCTAGTGCAAGGACGACTTAAAAAGACCCCTTTCAATAAACATTAACACCTTATTGGTAAAAGCAATTGGAAATTTAACTGTGTGAATTTAGTTTTAAAAAATGTTACCAGCAGAAAGTAATACTTCATATTAGTCGTAACATCAAGCAAAACATCAAATCAATTTACAAAGCGTAAAACGAAACGTGAAATAAAACGCGTAAAACAGAGCACTCAACGGCCGACCACCGACAATGGCGGCAATTAATTCCTTGTTTAAAAAAAGAACAACTCCCACCATTACGTCAAACGGAATGCATCACGAAACGTCTTATCCTTGCAGTTCGGAATGGATCACGTTCCGCGCATTATTTGAACGAACCTGACCTGCCCTTCATTCTTCACGGGCTGAACTTAACAATAGTGGGTAAATACCGCATCACGAATATAGGGCTAAAATAAGCGAAACAACAATGAGTAGGGAGGGTAGTGAGATATATTGGAAGCGAATAAACATAGGCTAACAAAGCAACATCATTGCGCTCAAAAATCTGCTTATATCTTCTCCTAGAAAATCGCACCATTGTTAGTTATAATGGTTAATAAATAAATTATTGTTTGCACAAGCTACTGACTCGTAATAATTATTATAATAATTAAGACATTTTCAATCAATCTTTTGACAGAATATACCTAATCATAAAGTGTATTTTGTATTTTTTTGCGTTAAGTTTAATTATGATGCCCGTCGTTATTTCTTGATAAGTCTTTACCATTGTAGTACTTCTTAAACTTCGTTCTAACGTTTTTAAACGCGGACTATTCCATAATTTGGTAAGGGGGTATGGTAGCGTAAATACACAAAACAATCGGGAGTGTGGTAGGTATACGGTATTGCGCTGAAGAGAATGCAACAGAATGAATGCTTTTGTTTGCAACCTATGCTTTACATCTCGTGAACCGTGATGTAAAAGTACTGTTTCGTAAAATTTCTTTTTTTACGATTGCTCATAAGTGCGGAGAAAAACAATGTATTATGCATATGTATGTTATCTGTATGTAAAGCAATAGTAGGTACTGTTTATTTTACATTTGGTGTAATAAAAAGTGCCTAAACTTACCATATCGTAATGAAAATGGAGAGAAAGAAAATGTTTATTATTCATACATCACAACTTATTAAACTACCATGTTCGACAATGTGGATTCAAAATAAATAAAAAGCCACGTCCAAACTTAAAACAAATGTTCATTTGAGACACAAATATTTTGCCAGGAATCTGGGAGTCGTAGCGCAACAGCATTTAATCAGTCCCTATACATACACAAAATCACAAACCATTAAGTAGTTACTACTATATCTGAAAAAATGAAATAATTAGTCTTCTTTTCTATATTTATGTTCTGAACTTGCCTTTTGTTCAGAAATTAATATCAGACTAATTCCAAGTTGAGGAAAACCATAAAAAACTACCAGTAAATACAAGAGCCGCTGATAATGAAAAAAGTACGCTCAAAGCATTGCGAACCAGTTCCACAATTTAAAAAATGATTGCGAATCTGAATTACGAAATTAATCTTATCCTTTCTTTGCTAAAAGAAATTTCCATCCAAGATTCGGAAAATGGAAAATTGTAACAAAAATAAATAAGTCTGTTCTCATTCAGAGTCGGAACACAGAAGACTTTTGTGTATAGAAAATGATAAAAAGAAAATGGTAGGTCCGATTCATCCTGGCACTCGTTCGCAGCGGGGTTCTATTCAGCAACAACTTATTAAATAAATTAACCGCAAGTTGGTAGAAAAGGGAAAACTAAGCGGTTCTCTCATTTACTCGCGGACAAAGCCGGTTCCTTAAAACCGGCGCCATTCTGTTCCGCATTGAGCGCGGACTGTTGCGAAGAAAGCCCGCAAAAATAATTGGAAAGTGACGGGAACAAGCCGCTAGTCACGTTCCCGGTGAATATCGATAATTTTGAAAATAGAACGCCATTATTTTTCTATTGATGATGATGATTCTATTGATTATGATCTTGATGATGATGATATTTTTCTATTGATGATGATTTTTATTTTCATCAGACTACAAAATCCAGTAGAAGGAAATTATGTTATCATATAACCCAGGTCATTTTCTTCATTTTTTCCCTTTAATAGTCTTCAAATATACGACGTAGTCAAACTCCTTTTAAAAATAAATGCTAATCACTTAATTTACAATAAAAGCAAGTACATATATTCAATAAAATTAAATATTATTATTACATTACGATTTTAAGATGTAAACAAATATATTTTTCAGACATTATAATATCCCTAATAAATTATCGTAACTAATGATTTTAATTAACAAAATAGATAAACGTCATTTTGCATAAATATGATAATCGATTTATAGTCATATGAATAATAAAATAAAATATAATGTTTATTATGTCCTTGGCGTAATAAATAATTTAAGAAGTAGTTATCTTTAAGTATTTAACGATTTTATTATAAAATATCTCTTAAATTTAATAATTACCTAAAAGTATCAACTATTACTTATAACTATAGGTATCTACTTCAAAACATTATTTTGTAATGATATTACTTTATTATTGTCTAAAACTGTAGAGAAAACTCTACGTATTACGCCTTAAGAATAATACTCAGGTACCAAGAAGCATGATATGTTTTTCTATAAACACAAGATAAATTAATAAAAAAATTAAGAGAAAATATATTTAAGTGAAATTACGTACAATTTTCCTTAAGTATAAACTATCGATAAACCGGGTTACATCCACATCCCTATAGCCTCGGGAGCGGCCCATATTCCCGCCTTCCCGGCACATTGTGTCCGTGGAAACCTTTATTACCCCCATAGAAAACTGTGAAAGCCGCCCAAGGAAGCATTTGTGTGAAGGCTGAATGAAACTGACAAACAACCCGGTTTCAGTGATTTTGTACCGGTTTCAGGATTTACTTCGTGTAAGAAGCACATAAATAAGAAATCCGGGTAAATAAATAAAACCAACATAATCAAAAGAAAGCTTAATAGTAACTCTTTCACAGTAGCTATATTCATTTATTTTATTTATATAGAACCTATAGGTATAAGAACCTACCTACACTTATAGGTACACCATTACATGGTACAGATACACACTTTAAAAGAATGTCAAAGATATATAGAACATGTTCAAATCTAATTATACTAACTAATAAAATTCGAATACGAGTATATAAAGCGAAAAAAAACTATAAAATGAAGAACAGTAAATATACCAATTTGTCCTTAAAATATATTTACGAGTAATACTCGTCTAATCTATAGGTATATTATAAATAACGTCAACCTATATATTACCTATGTCTAATCTACGTTACCTATTCTATAATATATACCTTTCCTATCTTATATATACCTTAAGAAAGTCCACAAATCTAACATCTAGCGTCCCGTCCACACCCTACCCATCCCCCGTTGTGCCCAAAACCTTTATTGCCCACAGAAAACCGGTCTAAGAAAGCATTTGTGCCTGAATGAAACCAGCAAACAAAGTCTCAGTGATTACCGGTTTTAGGGTTCTTTTCATTCTATTTTCCGATTCAACCAGCTATGGGTTTTGTATCGGTAAATGAGTTTCGTTTTGTGGAAAGGTTAATTCGCTTTTCACTTGGATTTGTTGGCCCCTTGACGTGAAAAGCTTTGGATTGCGGCCGCCTTCATCAATATTGTGTCTAAGGTATTGGTTATTTGATTTATGTTTCGGTAATAACTAACTGTGCCCGTGACTCCATTCCGACGTACTGTTAAATTTACTTCACTCACTTCACTACAATTATATCACCTCACCGGATAACATTATCCCCATTATCCAGATGACACCAAGTCGGTATGAAACCTCTCGTAACAGAACGCGTACTAAAATATAAATTATGTATTCTTCATACTAAAAAGTATTATTTAATAGGGTTCAATGTTTCTTGTGTTATATGCACACAAATGGACTGACAAACGGACAAAGATACGTCATATTTTATATTAACTGTAATATAAAAGATATGATGACGGCATCCGTAACATTTTCATTAAATTCTCTAATCTGCGTAATATAACCTAACCTCATCTAACCTAACCTATATCTATAATATAACATCGGTTGACTACTTAAAACAACGTTTTATTGAACGTTCTCTACATTTCATCTTATTCTTATGTAGGTACGGACATTTCTTAAGGACTATAAACAAAACAGACTCCGTGCATATTAAAATAAAACCTAGAATCTCAGTTAATTAACGCCTTCCAAATAAGAATAATGAGACAAACTGGTAAATTAGTAATGGTACTTGCTGTTGCTACTCCGCGATTCACAATTTTCCTTACAAAACTTTTCTCGACTCCTAACTAAGCGTACACTATTTAATTATGAAACACCCACCTCCCACCTCCCACCTCCACAAAGGGACTAAAAATATGATTTTCTCGAAGGTTTCTCTCAACTATAGGTTATACTGAAATAACGTTGTGTTGCAGTCAAAAGATTAAGTTATTGATTTTGAACTATGACGTTATTACGTACTAATAAAGTGTTATAGAATCTCTTATTTTGTATCTGTACCTTCATTGAAAATAAATTATCTAATGAAATGGCAATAAATTATACCTACGTATGTCACTTTAGGGCATTTAGATGGTCATAGTAGATATAGAGTTGTCAATTATAATTCTGTTGTCAATTCATTATCAATAATCTATCCAATGTGTTGGCTACTTACCTAAGCTCGAAAATTGACAGTGTATAGTAAAAAAATCGTGGTAAGTAAAATTTAGATTCATTAAGTATTAATAATGGTCGTATGGAGGCAGATATATGCTTGTACTTATTTACAAGCATAGATGCTTCCTTACCCAACCGCACACTAAAACGAACATTATAGTCAAAAAATAACAGTTAGATATGTAGATAAAGATACTTAAGCGGCCAACAACAAAAGCCGATCATAATATAGCCGATATGGTCATAAACACGCATACGACGTTATCAGGGACTAATAGCTGTACACGGATTAATGTGGCCATTAAACCAAGTCGCTACCAGCTGACAAAGGTGAAATCGTGAGGCGCTGAGCACAAGAAGATTATTTCGCTTGAACTAAACCCATTAGAAAATAAGTGCTATCTTTTGCATTGCCGACTGACATTGGTTGTTCTGTACCCTTACCATGAGTTTTTACGTTTTGACAAATGTGACTGTTTTGGCATTTGTTTACGTATTTGCCCATACAATTTCCAATCAGCGCCCCTAGCGGATTATATCAGAACTTGGACTGATTGTATAGAAATGGAAATACCTCTGGCTCTGAACATACCTATGTCTTCAGAAATTTTAAGTAGCAATGTCCTTGCAAATTTCAGCTTCTTTACTATGAAGCATACCTTTGTTTTTTGTTAACGAGGGGGAAACCTTCAAAAGGTACCCGGTGCCGTGGGAGCGACACAGGGTTATGTGGGACTCTACCCGCACTAAACCAGGTGGCCGTCCTCGGCGATAGAGCGAACCTACCTACCTATTCAAAATATTTATCTTGGTCAGTACATTGGTTCCTAGTTCCTATATACTTTATTATTTTGTTTACGAGGGGGAAACCTTCAAAAGGCACCCTATGCCATGGGAGCGGCACGGGGTTATGTAGGATTCTTACTGCATTGAACCCCAAGGTGGCCCTCCTCGGCGCTGCGTAGAGGACTCCGGTATCTCCAAACAAACGCAACCGGAGTCCTCTTAGCGCGTTGCCCCATCGAGCTCCGCCCAGGTGAGCTTGACGCTCGCCACACCGTCTGGTGGGTACGACAATATGCGACCACACATACCGCCGTCCTTCCCGGGGTCACTAGCCGGGCACGGTCACTACTCTTGCCGCCCGCAACCCCGGAAACCCCTCTTAGTCGCCTCGTACGATAGACAGGGGATACCGTAGTTCCTATATACTAGGTGTCAAATTTCATCGCATTGAGCTACTCTCCATAGTTCCACCGCTAAATCTATTTTTATCAACTAAAAACGGTGTAAAGCTCTGCTTTATTTTGATTTAAACGGTGTACCTACTTTAAAATACTCAGTTATGGCGGATAACATCGCGACTTTGTTCAGATGGAATTTTAATCCCATTTGAAGTTGATTTCGTATTTCCATCACGAGAACAATTTTATATAACAAAATAAAACACATATTTTTGTACACACCGAATAGACGTAATCTCTATAGACACTTATAAGAAGTGCAAATCTAGAATCAACAAACAAATTACATAATTACAAAAGTGTGGCACAGTTTAACCGCCTCTGACTAACGTTCCAATTGAACGAGTTAATTCAAATATTGTTGGTAAAGATATAAATCTACACGACACGATACTTACGATAAATTTGTTCCACAACTTGTTAGGAGGCACTTAATATGTAATTCAATATAAGTCAACGTACCTCAGGTTACTACTGTTTTACCTGTATAACAATTTGTGGGTAAATTCTTCAAAATCTTTGACTTTGAATATGTATGGTACATATAGAAGCTTTACAATTGGCTTCAACAATTTTTGTGTACCCTCTGTTGTGCAACCCAAAACTGAAGATGTCTACTCAACCATACTGCTTCAAAGTTAATTATAATTAGCTTTTTTTAACCGGACGCCGTATCGAAATTTAGCCAACAACGTCACTCATACAGGTCACCCATACAATTACCGGATTTGCTAAAATTTATTTGATACCTATTATATTTACCATAAAAGTAATTAAATCTAAATCCTAATCTATCAGTAGCTTGTTCTCTTAATTCCCTTTATTTAATAAAGCATAGAGCTGTGCATAGTATTGTAAAGGAAGTCATGTATCGATAAAAAACATACGATACATAAAGCAATTGGCCATAATTTGTACGTCAAACTTAGATACGAGGCACATGTCTGCCACAAAACTGATTAGAATTTCGACATTTCGTATATGCCCAGGTGTTTCCCATACCCACACGTAATTGATTCAAATAATAATATGTTAATCGTTAATCTCGATGAGTAGTTTGACAGCCCTATTAGGTACGAACCATTCAACTCAGATTGAGCGACCATACATCATTCATTCAATATTTGCGTATTTAAACCAGGCACTTACGTGTTCCACACAAATTAAAAGCACGACTCCGAGATTATCTTAACTAGAATTTTAATGTACCTCGAACATTACTAAACATTAGTTTTAGTGATGTAACCAGATAAAAATAACGCGGTGTGGTATTATTACAAGTATTACGTGCAAACGTAATTAATTACGTAAATTAAACAAAATTATTCCCATGCGTGAAACATGACAAAAACTTTGTTTATACGCGAACAAATTTTATTTATCGCCGCAATTAAAAAGTACTAAACTTGAAACCTTGGAAATGTTTAGATAATTGCAAAGTTAATATTTTATTTGCGCAACAAAATATCCATAAAAATTAAAAAAAAAAAAACTAGTAGGTAACATGTCGTTAACGTATAGTATGTACCGTTATTTAGGTAAAGTTTCCTAAGATAAAATCGATATTAAAATTCCGCACAACACTACAGACTAGGAACTCATAAATGTAAGAATGTGGGCTGCCTTTGATAATTGCAAAATTTGACGCGAGTTCAATACTCGGCTATGCGAAACCGGTCGAAGAAAATCTTAACCGATATGAAAATATACGAAGTCTTTTACGATCACTGCCTTAACGTGCGCTCGTAAAATCTCTAATCTCCTGATTCGCCTTTAAACCCCGGTATTGCGTGTATTCAGCATTAATCTACTCGGATAACCACGGGGACATGCGCAGATGATACCACACGATTGAAAGAAAGAAAACGCCAAAACGCGGCGAATGGAAGGAAATCTCGACCACAAAGCCGTACCCATTTCCACATTGTGCTAGAACGCAATAGAACGATGCTTCCGTCCTCCTCTGACAAAGACGCCGGCGCGATGCGCAAAAGAGATAGGCATCGCACAATAGACAATTGTTATCCCTACCACCCGGTACTGCCCTAGTGAAAGCTATTCCCGCGAATTTGAAGCGTGATAGTACGAAAATGGGTGCCATAAGGCCGACGTTCGCTTGCGGTGGAACTAGAATAATGCAGCCAATAATTTGATTCGGTCGTTATCATTGGGAAAACAATGGGTTGAGCAGTAGGTATAAACCGTTATGATCCGGATTCGAAGTGGATTGGACGGGCGTAGGCGGGATTTTATGAGCCGAGATCACAGACCAAATGGGAAACAAAGCGCGCAGTTAGAACACTTTGGCAGCCTATAATAATGTTAGATATTTTGCGTCGGAAAATGTATGAGAAAAATTGGTGACGCGTGCAAGGTCTCGAGATAAAACAAGCGTCTACGGAATTTGATGAATCTGAAACTTCGTAAACACACACGAATTGCTCGGATCTCGTTTGATATATTTTATTTAGATTGATTAATTTTATTCGCAGTAGGTACATGCTTATACTATGCATACAAAGCTATGTGTTATCGTATAAAATGTTTATGAATTTAGTTCAAACTATCACCACCATAAACATTTCAGCCTTAGGTAAAGTCTATTGAAGTTTCAAAGTTTTGATTGAAAAGTGGTTCGACGTACTCCGGATTGCCGTCACCGTAAGTCGGTATCTAGTATCGGTATCTATCTAATGGCGAAATATAAGAAATTAAAATGTGTCTGGCATCTCAGATCCAAAAAGAAAACATTGACGCACAACTTGAATTTGTATGATGATATCATGAAAGCATTTACCCTCTTAATTACATGCGATAACATTGTATCTAGGTATGCGTTTAAATAATATTAGGTACCTAATTTTGTACCATTAAATTTTCTTTGCAAATGCAAGTGGTATAATTTGTTTCTAAGAGTGCGTTTATATATATAGTTTATATATGTGCGGTTATAGGTGGTAGAACCCTTTGTGTTTCGACTCCGGCGGCACCACCGCCACACCTATTTCTGCCTAATAACAGCAGTGTTAGGTGCTGCTGTATTCCGTTTTGAAGGGTGCGGTAAGGGAGACATACTTTTTCCGAGGCGTTCCAGCTTAGTCCTCAGGGGTAGTGGCGCATCTGTGGCCGACCGCAAGTAGGAATTTGTAATCCTGTCTGGGGTTGATTACAGATGTCCATGGGCGGCAGTAGCCACTTACCATCAGGTGGACTGTATGCTCGTCTGCTACTCATATATAATAAAAAAAAATCGTATACTAATAATTCGTACCTACTTATAGATATTAATAACACGTATAGCAAAGTTTGTCATCAATATCTATTTTCGAAAAATTTTTTGGTCTTAGTCTGTTACAAATTCATACAAATAGTACCTACCTACGTAGTTAATTGGATTTGTTTATAAACTGTCTCTAAATGTTAAAAACACGTTGTAATTAAAACTTCTCCTTTTTCTTTTCACGTTACGTAACAGATTAAAATTTAATATCTTCGTGAGATGACGAGCACGTTATTTTAATAAAGTCAAACGTTTTTTAATCAAAAACGCTGTCACATGTCCGTCGGTCCTCCAGTTTTCTTTCACCAACTAATTGGTGTGACACTTTAACCCTTGAAAACCGGGAAATATTTTTTTCACGTCAGCGCAATTGAAAGCTAGACTCGTTGACACACGATTTTTGCTTAATGTAAACGGCCGTCGACCGTTTAGTTCAGTAAATGGGAGGTTACATTAAAATTTATTTATAAGTATTGCGGTACGATTAACGCTTATAATGCATCATTTGACTACGAACTATTGCGGTTTAAAATTGTATATATGTTATATTTATTTACACGTTGTACATGTGTACAAAGTGTAAATAAATGTTTATGTATTTTTTTTACAATATAGGAGTAGCAGACGAGCATGCAGTCCACCTGATGGTAAGTGGCTACTACCGCCCATGGTCATCTGTAATCAACCCCAGATAGGATCAGATATTCCTACCTGAGGTCGGCCTCGGATGCGCCGCTTCACAGGTACATGTGTATAAAGTGTAAATAAATGTTGATGTATTATAATTCGTACTCGTCCTTACTTATCTATTTATATTAACTTTATTAGGTTGTACATAGGAATGTAGCATTAGATAAGTATACACCTGCCTAATTCAGGTAAACAAGTAGGTAATGTAGTTAGGTACTATTTTTTAATTAATTTGTATTGTAATCATGAATTAATTTATTAATACATAATTAAATCTTGTTATATTAAATTAGGAGTAGAGTGATGAAATCCCTACAGATGCTTTAGGTTTTCCTCAGTTGTAGGGTCTATGTACCTACAAAATACCTACATACTGTAAGAGATATGTAAGAGACATTTTTTAGGCATAAACAGAGTTAATTAGCTCGCAGTCCATATTATATAAGTGGTCACTGCCATCTATGCATCTCTAATCAACCCCAGGTAGCATTTAAACCTGTACCTAACTAGGTATCTAACACTTGAGGTCATCTGAAATTTATTGTTACCTACCCCTGTAAACTAAGTTGGAATACCTAAGTATCTCTCCCTTATCACATCCTTCAAAACAGAACATATCTATATAACGAGGCGGTGGTGAAACACGAGGAGGTGTTCGTTCAATGACCTTAATTATTAGTTCATTATAAAATAATATAAACGTTTAATACGAAGCAAATTAGATACATCTCAAGTCTCGACATAATGAAGACAAGCGATTAGAACTTGTTTACTCACAAGAACACAAGTTCAAT
Organism: Epargyreus clarus clarus; assembly: GCA_014595695.2. NCBI lineage: Eukaryota > Metazoa > Arthropoda > Insecta > Lepidoptera > Hesperiidae > Epargyreus > Epargyreus clarus. The sequence goes on along the minus strand of JACTTY020000154.1, from coordinate 338,500 downwards.
TATACCTAGAAAGTAATTTTAAATCAGAGTGCTTAATAAGAATGCCGGGACGTATGTTGACATGAAAAATAAAAATAAAATCATTAATACACAAAGCCGGATGCACGCTAAAAGCTATCCTGTAATATAAAGTGCATGTAAACCTACCTACATACTCGTAACACAACTGAATGTCCGTACGTCAAAAACAAAGATAAAAATGCCCACCCCGTTAATTTATTTGTCTTTAATTTTTAAAAACAGAACGCGGGAGCCGACCAATGAGACGCATCCCTCGACTGATTGTCAATTAGCGACATCAAACGGGCTTTTTGCGAATTAAGCGCTTGTTTGTGTTCATTTTTTGTCCGGCTACCGACGAGTACGGACGCTTCATGCGTTTTTCCGTTTCGATGTTTCATTTTCATATTTCCGTTTGTCTGGTCGTCTGGGGGAGGTTACAATGGGGTGTTTGATGTAGTTATCAACGCACTCTCCCCATTTATATTCTGATTAATTTGAATGAGTGCCCTTGCAGAGATTAAAGTATTTGTTTTTGTTGCCAATCTGATATTGTCCATCCGAGCGCAGTCAAATGATCTCTTTCATCGTGAAATTTTAAACAGATTATTCATTTACGTTGTTTGTCATCGCTCGGTAATTTTAGACTCACTCACTTTCTTTTAAAATAAAACCGTATAACGATAATAGACATACGTTTATAAGTAAGTACTATCCTTAATCCAAAATAGATAATTTGTATACGCTTTCATATTTGTGTTCAATAGAACGAGTGAGTTTAAAAAGTGAATGCGATGCGAGGTTTTCCTTTACATAACCTATGCTTTGAATTACAGCCTACATAATCCGTACAACCAATCGACAGCGCACCTGAATCTAAACAAACCCGTCTGGCTGGAGAAAACAACGAATGCGAATTGAAAAAAAAAGCGAGTATCGAACGCCTATTTCGAATGGATCCGGAACGAAGTCAACAAAGGGACGTTCTGTATTTGAAAAAAGCGCGCGAATGCGAACGTGAGGCTGCCATTAGCCGTTCCCATTTGCAGCGCATCTATATAGCTGCCTCTTCAATCTCTACCGTCAACAATTACAGGGTTGACGTAGCGAGTGTAACGGTAAAGGAAATAAGAATACCAGGATTTTTGCGACCTTTTCCCACCTATCTAGTGCAGTGTGGGGCTTTTGACGGATCCGGCTTTGGGAGACACACGTATCTTTTGATACGATCGCATTGTGGTTGCGAAACAAGAGCGCAGCGTATAGTTTGCGGATAAATGCAATGTAACGACACCTTTTCTAACCGGCTTAGTTTTTGATGTTAACTAAACTACCAATGCACTTTATACAAGTATCTAAAGTCGTTTTATGTACGAGTAAAGTTTAATGTCGTTTATAAGTAATATCATAAATCGAAGATTATTCAACTTTCGATTCATAAAGATATCTACCGGTTCATTATTACCTGCAATACATTACTTGTCTAGTCAAAGTTATATAAACTTAAACTTGTCATGTTGTTGATCGCTACTTGAAAAATCTTGAAGCATATTCTATTATAGTTTACCTATTCATAACTATTAAGAATCCCCTAGAAAAAGAAACACAATTTCTTTCAAAATTCTATGATATTAAGTGATCACTGCCACCAAATTCCATAACTATTTATGGTTATTTGCCATTCTCTGAACCACAATTAGGATTATAATCTCTTGAATTTGACCCTCACAACCTCAGATGGCAAATGCCTCGGATACCAGATATCGAAGTGCAGTTGGTTCCTCCGTCGAACCACAATTCTACCATCTCAATCAATTCTTATACATCATAAAATAGAAAAATAAACAGTGCATCCGCCATCGGCAGCCCTGGCGTCATGTGATCGAGTGTTCGCGTTTTTATCGGTGATTCATTAGTATGAGAGAGTCTTTGTTGCGAGCGCCCTATACCAATGGATATACCGTTGGTATTCATGAAAATTGATTTGAGATGAAAGGATTTCCATTCCCATTGTATCCGCGATCAGAATTAAAGACAAATTGCACGTTCAAACCATCAATGGCGTATTGGTATCGGTGAACAAAGGTAATGAATTTTCGCGTAATTCTTTGAAAATGATTTTTTTGAGTTTTATAGCGTTTGGATATCAGATTGACAATGTTTTATGTACGTGTTATGGAGTATATTTTGAGCTGAGCTCTTTAATTATATAATATTATGCATTTTTATTTACTTTGTTGAATGAAATAGTAACTGTAGCTCATAAACACCGGGAGTGATCGACTCCAAATAGGATTAGGGTCCTTGAGAAAGTCGAGTCTCCAGAGTCCAAAAGAAATGAAGGGTTCTACAATATCTTTTACAGGATGCGTAAATTATTTGGTCGAAACATTTGCTAAATCCGGAAAATTACCTTAAAAAATTATCTACACGATTTCTCTACCAGAAATGCACACTCGGAATTCGGTATTTGTTAGTGAGATATCTACGTCACTTTTTGATTAGACATTCATAAAAAACATAAAAATGTTTTGTGAAATTTCCAATCCGAGTGGCATCGCCGCCAAAGAGCCGTCTTTTTATTTCGTTTCAAAAAAGACCTGACGTTTAGATATTGGTTATTCACACACGTTGATATGTATAAAAAGGTGTACCTAAATAAAAGATTTTAGGTATACTGTATACACTGCGTTGAAAATATAATTATTAAAGGAATCTACGCCTATTTATATATGGTAGTCTTTCAGCGGATTCGGCTACACATTTCTGCTTTCTTTTCTGCGTTATGTATGGTAGATATGGTAACGTGACCCATACAATTAATTCAACTTCCTCGGGAATAGAAAAGTTTGAGACCAACCTTAAGCAAGAATCCAGTGGTATTTGGATGACTACAGACGTCTAGATGACAGCAACCAAGTGGACTAAATATTCTTTTTACTTAGGATTCTTCACTTCACTTAGGATTAAAAAAAAACGCTTAGCCTAAACGGGCGGAATTAGAATTTATAACTAAACCTATACGAACACTAAGAATATATTTCTAAAAATTCATCTCGTAATGCCCATAATTAATAATCAATCCATCCAATGTTTCGCCAAAGATCAAAATTAAAAAATTCTAATAGGGAGAAATTGTCAAAGTTCGGTCACTTGTAGACAAAAAGTCTTTCCGATTGATTTATAAACCGGGAGCTATGTAAAGTTTGTTTAAAATAAATTCATTTTATAACCCAAGATCCTCCATTCTAGTAAAGGACGAAGCAAGTTGTTCAACAATGAGGGCCTGCATAAAGGATTAAATCGAATTTTAAAAGAGTGGAAATACAAGAGGGTTCTTAAAACTTGGCCGTTCACTCCTTTGGGCGGATTCGAGGCGTAACAAACTTAATTTGCTGAAGGGAAAACAAACGAATGCCGAGAATTACAATGTAGGTCTTGTTTTTAGAACAAAGTTTATTCTGTAGGTTCTAGGGCGTATATAGATGGCAATATCACACAGATCCAGTTAGGTCAATGTAGGAGGTTCTAGGTTCTATTCCGGGACAGGAAAATATGACTTGTGTACTCTTCCTTATGTTTGTACATTGCAATCACGACTTACTAGGTCCTTTGTAAAAGTTCCACTGTTGTATAATTTTTTTTAAGTTTTTTGTTAAGTAGGTATTCAGTAGGTATTAATTTGATTTCGTGAGATTCAATTTAAAATTTGAGACGATAAAAAATTATTACTTTGATACCGATAAAGACTACCTACTTATTTCATAGATAGATATAGATCCTACTCATTTTAGCACTTATTTCGCGCAGTAGAACTTATAAATAAGCACAGAATGCGTTAACAAATTCCGTATAAGTCTCTACCTTCTTAATAATCTCTTCTGTAATTAAACCATAATTTAACCATAATTTAAATTTTAAGGTACAATATGTAGCGGGTTATTTTATATTTATTGGCTATAAATCATTGACATTGCAGCCACTTTGCACTGACAGTGATATAAAGGGGGAGGTCCTTGTTATTCAATTTCAGTTAACCCGTGACTGCGCATGCTAAGTAGCCGTCTGGACATCGGGGGATAAAGGTGTTTTGGGGCACATCTGTACCTAGTGGCATTGTAGGGTTATGTTTTGACGATTCATAATTTATTGTGATTTTCGTATTCTAAAAATATTGTCTAATAATAATAACGAGAATCCTAATAATAATGTAGTTTTTATATTGAGATTTTTTGTTCAATAAAATAGCCGTTTAGAACTATTTGAGTAGAAGGTATTTTAAGAGACTTATCATTCTCTTATGAAATTATAAAGATTTATAAAGCTAATTTTCTAGTCTGGTTTTGAAAAATAAGAAAATACACGCTTGTGTAACCGATGAATTCCCAAAAAACAATAATACCTATAAACTTTTAGATTAAAAGAAATTTCCTTTTATATATTATGTTTTAGATTAAATCTATTATTTTATCTTTCACAGAGAGGATTCATGAACCACTTAAAAAGAGCCAATATCAGCTTTATAGTACTGGAATAAAGAAAATATTTTGACTGATTCGACAATTAGCCTCAAGTGTACAATACCTATTCTTATACTGCAGGGATCCTATATCTCTTAACATAAGACTTACCTTAGCATGCTCCTGTTGCGCCAGAAGCTGTTCCCGAACCATCTGGAGCTGTAGAATCATCTCGGAGAGCTGCCTCTCTTTCTCCAACACGCTCTCACCAGCCAGGGCTTGTAGAGCCGCCGCGTCGAGCACGCCTCGTCGCTCGCTGGGGGCAAGTTATACTGGTTAGGTTTTGCTCTTTACATACATTTGGAAAATTAAGCGAACATAAATAGAAGGATACAAATGACATATATTCTCTTATAATATTGTATATTACAATTCACGATGCATGAGTACCTACTTATTAATATATTTTATGTATGTACATAGGTAGGTTCTTTTAATGTTCTAAATGATGAAGAATAGGCATGTTTTTATTTTGCACAATACTAATGATCAATCTGAAATGGTACAGGGTGATGATGTAAGCTGAAAATGCCATTTGGAGGGAGGCATGAGCAATGACCATAAACAGTAATCTTGACAAAATTTTGAAAAAAGATAGAATGAAAGTAGGAGGCAATTCATTCGAAATAGTTAAAATAGTAGGCTTATTAACTTTCTGACCACTAACATCTAAATATATATAACTCAAAGGTGACTGACATAGTGATCTATCAACGCACAGCCCAAACTACTGGACGGATCGGGCTGAAATTTGGCCTGCAGGTAGATGTTATGACGTAGGCACCCGCTAAGAAAGAATTTTGATCAATTCTACCCCCAAGGGGATAAACTAGGGGATGAAAATATTACTTCGTAACGCGAGCGAAGCCGCGGGCAAAAGCTCGTTATCCATATCATTAGGCACCACAAAAATAAGTAACCTGACCTACCTATAACACTACTCAATATAAAATGATACAACTATTATAAGACAGCCACTGTTATTATAATACCGTCATCAGGCAAACATGAAGTTCGGAGCACTAAGGAAAGTTTGAGAGTCCCCGGTAAATAATTCATAGCGTCAGTATACTGATACTCTGCGAACATGTTGACTAACAAAGGTTGTTATTACATGTTGGAGGTCGTTACTACGGGTACTCGAACTCCATTTTATTTTATTAGACTTTTTGCGAGAAAAAGGTGTGATATGTTTTAAAGGTGCAAAGGTAAAATGACTGTACAGTTACAATATTGTGATACAGGAATTAAATCTACTGTATTCCTTTCCACACTCTTCATAACAGAACATGGAAGCGTTCTCAGCGTCTCTGCTGTTATAAGTAAGTTCGAAGGTGGTAGAGCCCTTTGAGGTTCGATTCCGGCGGCACCACCGCCAGACCTATTTCTGCCTCATAATAGCAGTGTTAAGCACTACTGTGTTCCAGTTTAAAGGGTGTGGTAAGGGAGACATACTTTTCCGAGGCGTACCACCGTAGTCCTCAGGTGTAGCAGCGCATCTGTGGCCGACTTCAGGTAGTTTTACCTAAAGTCACAGGTGCAATAAGTAATAATTATTTATAACAATGCATCATACGTATACTCAAGTAAGTAATACTTAGGTGTTACTATAAGGTAGCAATTTTAGTTAACTTGCAAATTAAGCAAAATGAACCAACACAATATACAATTCGACTTAGTCTCACTGAACACCGTAGTAAGGGCGGACCACAAACAAGTGCTCGACGGATCTGAATTATTAATGCCTCGTCCCGAGCTCAAGATGCGCGCTGCACTCATTTGTCTCTCAACATATTGTGTACGTGAATTTAGGTTAGTGATTCTATGCTGATTTGGTGAAAAGTGCAGGTTATGTAGGGAAGGTTAGGTTAGGTTATGTTATACTCAATAATATAGAGCGTTTCAAACTTATTGTTTAAGAAACAAGTAGCTGTAGAGATTAAGTATTAACTAGCGCGTATTGTCTGACTGGTGTCAAGATGTTCGGCGGGTATTTAGTAGGCTATGTACGGGCGTAAATAATTAACTGATAACAAATTAAAAAAAAATGGAAAAAATGTTTCATAAAAATGTGCCGCTATTCATTCATTAACATCTTGTATAACAAAGGTGCAACTGTAAATATCCCTTGTCATCAGGTCCATCTTTAAGATCTACTCATAAAGAAATTTGTATGAAAAACACACAAATATTTATTAAATTAAAAAAGTACCAGGGGCCTATGATTTGTAGTTACAATTATCCAGCTCGATCGAAATGTCGTACAAGCCAAAAATAATGAAGTACCTAACTTAATAAAGACTTCTAAAATTTTCTTAACGATTGCTAACATTTATTTATTAGGAATAGCATTTATGATTCTAAATGAGGTGGGGTACGTAACATTTCCTTTAGATTGCCTTTGGAAAATCGAACAAATGCATTGCAGAAGAGTAATGAATTATTAATACCTTGTCCTGAATTCAACTATAAGGCTCTATCGCGAAGTCGACGGTATCTCAAAGCGATGTTATCTAGGTATACTAAATTGTACGCTACATATCAAGCCGAGGCGTTCGTTCCATCAGTTTGCACAACCACAGTTACAAAGATCTTTATTAGCCATTTTCACATAGTCCCTTCTTTTGTCTGTGCGTATTGATGGTAGTAAAATGTAAAATTTCATTTCGTACAAAATATATTTCTTAGCATTCTCAAGAACTTCTTTATCAATATTATTTTCATTTCGTATAATATTTTTTTTTTAAATTAAACCACCATATTTTTATGATTTTATGCAATAAAGTTAGATCATAATTTCATGTTTCGTGAAGGTGAAGATTCCTTCACAAACCCGAGCAATATTTTTCATAGTAAGACAGGACCAAGTACAGGAACTAGAACGGAACTGAATGTTTAATGCCTCGTTTTCTTCCTTTTTTGAGACAGAATATAAAGGTTCTGTGACTGAATAGATGAATGTGAAACCCTTTGTGCTTGGTATAATTGGCCAACTAAGTTCGAAATCACCCTTCTTTTTGACGATTATCCAGATGTATAGATATAGGCGGTAATGTAGATATTCTTAGTAATTAGAGTTTACTGGCAGTGTACTAACAGTAGTTTGAAGTGAGGGTGTCGTAAAGGGAAGTGTTGAGGCTTTCAACTTAGTCCAAAGATGTAGAAACATATCCATAATAAAAACTAAATAGGACATAAGCCCTTGGTGCCTACCTGAGGTCGGTCACAGAAGAGCCGCTACCATTGAGGACGAAAACGAAATGCGTTTACGCCTTCAAACCATAACACGGCAGCGCAAGAAAGTTTTACATTTTGTTCTTAAATGTTTTAGTGATAAGCTAATTTAATACAATTCCACTTCTCACCACATAAAAACTTAGTTATTCATGTAACATTGTAACTAATTAACTTCTCGTAACTTATGTAGGTATGCGATCGGCGATACAAAATGAACTCCTTTCCAACAAGTATTAATGAGGGTACATTTAGTATTGTATCGGTGTTGCACCTTCAACAATTGGACATTTAAAAGTACAATTACAACTTATGCCAAGCCTTTATTTTGGGTCATGTACAGGGCCGGATTTGGGGGACGGTAGCAGGGGCCCCCCATAAGGGGCCCTTGCAATGGAGAAACCCTCCAAATTTTACAGGTTAGCAACTTTATTGCTCAAAATAGTATTATTTCACGTTTTAACCTTATAGTAACTAACTAATAAGTACATTTTTTCTTAAAATTATTTTATTTGTTAGCAATAATCAATTTATAATAAAATAATTAGGGGCCTCATTTATTGTCCCAGGGCCCCACATCCAAATCCGGCCCTGGCCACGTAAATCGTTGCAACTAGGGCACTTTCTCTCGGGCAAAAACTGACCAGTTCGCCGCCGCTAACGAGAGCTAATTAACAAACGAAACTTATTTTTTGTCACGGCGAAATATCAAAGTGTAACTCATCAAAAATAGCCGAATTCGAGAGCGGTGACATGCGTTTATTTTAAGGCATATTTGTTTAACACAGTATCAAACGTTTGTTTTTATAATATAGGAGTAACAGGCGAGTGTACAGTCCACCTGATGTTAAGTAATTCCTGCCGCCCATGGACATCTGTAATCAAGCCCAGATAGGATTACCGCTACCCCAGAGGACTAAGCTGGAACGCCTCGGAAAAATAAGTCTCCCTTACCACACTCTTAAAACCAGAACACTGCAGCGTTTAACGCTCATAGCGCACTGTGATATACGGATAGACAGATAGACTTCGGAGGCTTAGTGATAGGGGTCCGTTTTGACACTTTAGGTACGAAACTGAAAAAGTATTTAACTGTTAATATTTTCTGTTGCTGGAAATACAAGGCATGGGTTGGATATATAATCCCAATTTGTGGTTAATCTCCATATTTTCGTACTTGCAATGTCGTTTGGAAAAGATCTATTTTTCTTTAGAGATCGAACCACAATCTACTCGTACAAGACCGATAGAAATTTATCACGTGGATCATTTGTATCCCAAAAAAATATATGTACTACGAAATGTATCTATTATTCTAGGTACTTGCATTTTTCTTAACAATAACTTAGAATTACATATGAATTATCGATACATCATCATCACTAAAAAACCTGTGACGAATAGCTGTTACATTGTCCGGTTTTTTCCATTTGCACCAGTTTGGAAAGCTGCGGTCTATGTTCTCGTAACGAAAATGACCATTTCCGTCGCCTTTCTAACGTAATGAATTAAGATGCGGCAACCGGTTATGCCGTAACTGCTGTTTATGAGACCATTTTCCCTGTAACAGGAAAATGCCTCATGATACGAATTTACAATGTTCCTCACTACTTAATGATGATGGTATTAATAGTTGTATTAATAGATAGGAATCTCAAGTTATGTAAATAATGGTTGTAAAATCTCTGGTTTTGAATAATCGAAGAGGTATGATTATAATATTATATATCGTGCTAAAGGCGGGAAGAAATAAAAATTAGACAAAAATACCAAAAGTAACTTTGTCACAACATAAGACACCTTAAAATAAGTATTAAACTTTCATTTGCATATAGGTCGTCATCAACCCATTACTGTCCCTATGCTGGGCATGGGTCTCTTTTCAAAAAAGGATTAGGCCATAGTCCACCGCGCAGGCCATGTGCGAATTGGTAAACTTCACGTACCTTTAAAAACTTTTTTTAAGATTTCTTTTCTATGCATGTTTCCTCACGATGTTTTCCTACACCGTTTAAGCAAATGATTATGCGCATTGCTATTTCATTAATATAGTGTACCTACTTGTCTTCCCTTTTAAAAACAATATTTGTAAACTGGTGTTTTTTTTTTGTTTTGTTGAACAGTTTTATTGGTTTTTACTCAAAAAAATACCTGAGTAAAAATATATAACAATTATGTTGTTATTGAAAATTTTCCCCGTAGAGGAAAACTAAAACTTGATTCAAACAAACTACTAATGAAGATCGGTTTTTTGCCTATAGATACTTATGTAACGGATAATATTGATAGGAAATCTTTTGTAACTATTCTGTGGTTTCCCTAAGATTAACGCAATATATGACTGGTCTGTGGTTCCCCTTAATAGAATAAGGCAAAACCATAGGTACCTTAAGACTTATATCATGAGGTACCTAAAACGTAAAAACTTATACTAAGGGTACAGAATAAAGTGGCCAACTTCAGGTAGGAAAATCTAATCCTATCTGGGGTTGATTACAAATGTCCATGGGCGGCAGTAGCCACTTACCATCAGGTGGACTGCATGCTCGTCTGCTGACCCTATATTATCATAAAAAAGAATGAAACCAGCAAACAGTATAAGCCCTGATAAGATTTCTATCTCAGTGCGGTGCTACTCTACTTTCAGTTCGAAATGGGTAAATATTAAGGTTCATAGACCGAACTATAGTCACCTATACGGCAGGAGAGCCTTGTAACGTCCGGTACTTCCGGTCCGGTAATTGCATCGCCTTGCACTCTCCGAACCGGAACCCAGGGACGTAAGGCTCTATACACAAGCACTCTACATGACTCTATAAGGAACTAGCTGCCATCGTACTCTATGAAGTTATCGGAAAAATTGACATCATATGGATTTTTCAGTCCCACTGTTGGGTAAGTCTCTCTTCATAAGTGGAGAAAAGCCTTAGGCGTACTTCACCATGTTTTTCTACTATTTGTTTTGGAAAATGTAACTACCTATTATGTAATAGGTACAACAATTGAAATCGATAAAAAAGATGTCCAGTAGAATATAATGTATGTATAGTTGCATATGTATATTATTTATAATAGTACCTGTGGAATGAGGAGAAATACTACATCTAAACTAAGTTCATAAAAATTTTAAAAAATTAGGTAGGTTTACACAATAACAATTTCTTAATTATAATAGAAGAATGATACCTACCTAATTATTCAATTAAATTCCCTTAAGCTCCAATTATGAACTCTGAAAGATAATTAGACAAAGAAACCCTGCAAAGATAGTAGACATAATGAGATTTGCAAACGTGGACATTTCAATTTAATTGAAAGCGAACACAAAAGAAAATATTGGAAAAGAAATCTTCAAACGAGAAAACGTATTTTCCATTCAATACGTAATTAAACAGTCGATTAAAATGACAGTGATCAGTCATAATACCTATTAAGGTTGGTTGGTAGGGTTAGCACATTTCTTTTATAATATATCAGGACACAATCTCCTCAGATTTTAAAGTACATCAGTAGTCAGTACCGAGTATAAATTACGATGAGGGTAACATTGTGTTTAAGGTTTCACTTTAAATTTATTTTAATTTTGAAAAATCTAGTTCATATTCTGTACTTAATTGTCTGTTTCAAACTACGAAAAAAAATAAAGTAGGTGGTACATTTTTAAAATTAGGAAAATCCGCAAAATCCCAAATGTTTGGCAACCTGTCCCGAGCTTCTGAAAGCTCCGCCGACGGAGAAGCCCCGCGAATAATGCCGACGCAATTATTTTCTCATTTACTTCCTTCGTGGATCATTTACAAGTCACGACTAGACGACTTTAGCACCAAACAAATTGAATAGTATTCGGAGTAATATATCTACGAATACTATTCAATTTACTTGCTAGTTGCAAACGAGCATGCAGTCCTCTTGATGGTAAAGAGTCATTGCCGGACATTTGAACTTCAACTCACTTAGAGGACTTAGAGGATTTAGAGAGGTTAGAGTCCGATTAGAGGTACTCTGAACACCTGATACACCAACGCTGAACACTGCTGTTAAACGAAATTGATTTAGCGATGTTATTACCGCAGTTGAAATATTTCTACCACAATCACTAAACTTCAATCACTAGACTTCAATCAAAATCTGATCGTGACCGTGTCGTGTCGTAAAGAATAAATTTCGACTAACGGAGCTGTCACGGCGACGAGAATTTTGATCGAAATCGACGGGAGGAAAAAATCAAAGCGAACTTTCCGTACAAGAATAAAGTTATAAAAAGACGTTTTTACAATTATGACATCGTCAGGTGGGCGTGACGGTACTATACCGTGGGTATTGGTGTTGCTACCGTGTTTTACACGCTACCGAAGTTTGCTACAGGATGATCTCAAAAGAAACTTTCATATCCTTATTTGATGTCTTTTTTAATTTTAATATCGTCTTTTGATGGGACTGGGAAGGAAAATTTAAGTGGGTTTATACTTAAAATGTATACTGTATTTGTACTTATGGAACGTTTTGAAGAAACGATAGGAAATGTTAGGACAAAAGCAGCAAGCTAGGTAGCTGGGTAGGTACTTATTGCAAAAAAAAATTACTAAATTTTCGTGAATTCAGCCGAACTCATAGTTATTTCAGTATCTCTTTTGTATATTACCAAACAGGCCTGAACCATAGACAATATTTGTCTATGGTTGATCAATTCTCAATTTTATGTTTGAAGAGAATATGTGCGAAGTGTACCTACAACTATTTATTTATAAGAAATTATTTTACTAAACCATATCGTTTACCCAACTATAACAAGTTAGCAAACAAAGCTAAAACTACAGCAATATAAGAGCTAGCGCGTACAAATAAAAGAAAAGAAATAATAAAATTTCAAACACCCTTTACAATGTCAAAATCCATCTCGTCAGGCCGTTTGTGTTAATGACGTCACAACCCTTACGACGCCGCGTCAAAACGTCACACTTTTGTTCTTATGTTTCTTATTACCGAACGGAATAAGTTGAAAAAAGATTCTAAAAATTGTTCTTACTTCGGTTATTTTATGTCGAATCTTTGTTAAATGCAAAAAAAATATTTTGTGGCTTTGTTGATTACTTATTTTGCTCGTATTTACTTTTTTGATGGTTGAAAGTTTTAACAGACACGATGTATCTACACATCTCTTCATGATTCGATTTCGGAGTCACCACCGTCACATCTATGTCTGCCATATAAAAAAGTGTTGCTGTGATCTGATATAAGTGACTACTGCCTCCCATGGACATCTGTAAACAACCCCACATAGGATTGGATTCCACCTGAGATCGGCCACAGTGACGCTACCCCTAAGGACTAAGCTAACACACCTCGGAAAAGTATGTCTCCCTAATCACAACTTTAACCAGATTCCTTTTGAAATCTTTATGCATCCAACAATGCGATCACCCAAAATTTAAAAAACAGTTGCTATACCTACCCATATTAGTTTTTTAGCTGTATAATAAAACTTCACAATCACTTCTTTGCTAAACAAAGTTAATCTAAAACAATACATTACGCTAACAACATCAGGGGAGAGCGGGCTAGGGTGGCTAATAGAGCAGTAACTGCATCGATTCGTTTATTCCGACTCACAGCACTACTAGTTTGGTTCTCTCGGTTATATTATTTGGGAATTTAATTTGAGTTTTTTTAGGTACAAAAGTGAATTCGAAACAGGCTACATAGAGGTAATTTTAAAAGTTCTGATTATGGAAGTCTTTTGACTGGCTACTAGATAGCGTTTTTTAATAATAATAATAATAATAATTTAATAATAAAAGTAGCAAACAGACCACCTGATGGTTAGTGGTTGCGGCAGCCCATCGGCACGGTACATCTGTAATTAACCTAAGAAAAAAAGACCTACCTGAGGTGGGCCAAAAATGCATTACTTTGATGACTAAGTTGGAATGCTTCTGATAAGTATACCTCTCTACCTGCTGCCTTATAACAGCAAAGTCACTACACATACAGCTTAGAGGTGTATTTTATAGGTAATCGGTATATAGTCATACAAATATAAGTGACTTTTAGGACTGACTTTTTTTCTCTGATTACACCTATCTATTACAGGCGTATCAACTAATAGAAAATGGCCACCATGACGACATTTGTTACATCGAGAAGTCGTTAAAGTGATTCCTCCTGACATAACATTGCATCCCACCTATAGTTCACCCACACCAATGATGAAATATACTTTTAGAACTTTAATCAGAAGCAAAAAATATTTTCACAATAATCACTTCAATACTTTATCAAAAAAAAATGTAAAATGTTAATGTTTAAAGTACTAACACGCTACCAATGACGCTAAGTATTAAACAAACTCCGCCATAAAAAACACCCAGTAGTCGGGTAGAGCACAATAAAAGTCCGCGAGAACGTAACAGAACACTATAAAGGGCTCGTAAGTCAACACGCATCATCTCAGCGTAGGGCTGCCAACCTTTATTTTATTACATTTTTAAGATAAAAATATACATTATATTGACATTTCATTTTACTAATATGTGTGTTTGTAACTTGTACCTATGTGGAGAATAGATCGGATATTATGTAAAGTACCTATGGACCTATAGGCATCAGCTATAAGAGTACATATAAGAATAGGTCTTAGGATACAAAGTAAATAGGTGTTGTGATACAATTATACCAAACTAATTATACCAATTATAACCAACTGCTAAGACAATTTAGCAGTTGGTTTCCTTAAGTTCACGATTGTAGCTTTTTTCTACAAAACTCCAAAATTTACCTCTGTACGAAAGTATAATCAAAATTTAAAAAAATACTCTTTCGACACTCACAACTCCACACAAGAATTCCCTGTATCGTGGGTGCCATGGATACACACAAACAAATATACAAACACAAAGACTCAGAACCAGAAATTTAAATGCATCATTTAGAATTTAGATATCTGTCTGGCCGGGGATCGAACCCGGGACCCTGTGCACTATGGTCACCAAACCGCCACATGAGTCTTCGTATACTTATTTTTAAATAACTATCAATATAGGTTTTTCATATACAAACATTTTCTTTACGTAGTACTTTAACGATATTCCACATTTAAAAGGTAGTTCTTTATCGTAAACAATATAAAGCAGCAACCCTAGACGGCATAAAGTATGCAGCGGTAAGGGTTGGCAGCGACACAATTTGTGGGCAACAATAAAAAATCCCTTAACGCAGACAACGGAACTTGTTGGGGTTATCCGTCTTGTTCTCCCCTCGCGACAGGTGCGTTGGTGTTATATGGATACGACATACTTATTTCGATAGTAAAAGATAAATTCATATTTCTGGCTGCCAATTTTATGTTCTAGTTGGGCAGGGATCTCACTATTGTAGAAAGCCTGGAGCATACCACGCTGCTCCAATGTGAATCGCTGGAGGGACGTATAGATTAGTAGCTAATTCGTATTGGATTTTTAAGACTGCTATATAATTAAATTAATTAAATAAACGCTTTCTACACTCACAGCCCCACACTAGGATTCCCTGTGTCGCGGGTGCCATGGGCACACACATAGACAAATACACAAACACCCAGACCCAGCAACAGAAATCTAAATTCGTCATTTAGATATCTGTCTGGCCGGGGATCGAACCCGGGACCCTTTGCGCGTCAGACCGGTATGGTGGCCGTTCCGCTATCCAATAATAAAAAGCGAGACCGACAGCTAAGTGTGCTCTATGAAGTTTAGAAGCACGCATGAAATTTAACCACTAGCGGTCACCCATCCAACTGCCGACCGCGCCCGATATTGCTTAACATTTCAATTTATGTGAAACACACTAAATATAGCACTTACAACTAATATCATCTGGATAAAATTTACGTTCATGTTACATATTGTTCTTAGGTTAAACTTCAACATTTCATTTTGTTCTTCCCTCCCTAAATCTAAAAAAAACTTAAAATAAAATAAGGATTTATTGAAATTTTCATAAGGTCGATGAACCAATACTAATAGTAGTAGCAAAATAATAAAAAATAACACAAATCATTTCATATAAAAGTTAAGGCATGTCCACACAACCCAATCCACCGACAATGCACTCATTATTATTTTAAAGGCAGTCGCCGCCGGTCGCTGCGTTTTTATTGAGCGGTACTGAACAGGGACTGATAGCATTTTAAATCAGGTTAAGGTCAGAGTGCTGTACGGTTACTTTTAAAAGAAAAAGAAAAGACTGTATCTTTTCTTTTACTTTGTAAAGCGTTCGTCCGTCGAGATTTAGGATTTTCTAGGCGTTATTGAGCACTGATGGCCAGTTATGTCAGCATGTTCTTTATAAATAATATAAGACAAGTTGCTTTGCAAATGTTGCTCCTTTTATTTTAAATTAAGTATTAACCTCTCTTTTCTTTCTTTCTTTGAGAAACAATAATTTCTTTAAATCCTGTTTGTCGAGTTTCGAAAATTCAAAAGTAGATACACTTAAATTCCTTCTTAAATAAACTACTTCTTCGTAAGATAGGTCGATACCGTCATGATAGGTACCCGGAAAAAGGTTTTAATAAAAAGATTAGGTATTTTACATCTGAATAAAATTGGCCAAGTGCAAGTCGAACTCGCACACACATGGTTCCGTACCACATACATTTTTTTCTTTTAATTTTTAGTATTTGTTATTATAGCAGCCACTGAAATAAATATATTGTGAAAATTTTAACTGTCTACCTATTACGACCCCCTATGGCGACCCCCATTTTTTTTCAACTTTTTTTATTTTTAGTATTTCTTGTTATAGCGGCCACCGTTATACATCCGCTGTCAAAATTTCAAGTGTCTATCTAATACGGTTCCAGAGATAGAGCCCTATGACAGACGGACAGACAGAGAAGTCTTAGTAATAGGGTTCCGTTTCTACCCTTTGGGTACGGAACCCTAAAAAAGTACCTTAGACTGAATCGATCATTTAGGTGCCGGTTACCATACCGGTTTATCATGCGATGTTGGGGACTCGATCCCGACCGGAGAAATATCTAGATAATTAAATTGACATTTTGGTCAAGGATGTTTTTCAGTTCAATAGTATCAAAGGAAAACACGAAAAACATCACATGGACACTCATCTAGAGAATAGTAAACATACACTATATAGATAACTATAAGACAACCTTTGCCACAGATTACTTCTTTCAGAGAACCTTAGAAGTTATACCGTGAAACAATATACTAGGTATAGATACTATGCCCTTTAGAGGAAGAAAGGGGACCCAGTTTATTGAGCGTGCCGATCGGTTGAGGGGGACTAATAGTGTTTTAAATTGGGTTAAGGTCGGAGATTGAGTCCACTTTTGTTCCTCTACTATAGGATTCAAGTCTTAAGTTGAAGGATCGTAAATAAAAAAATCGACAACAGCAATAGCCTAGTGGTTAAGAAACTCGGTCTCTCGATCCAAGGTTCAAATCAAAGTTTCAAGGTTATGTTCGTGTTGGAAATAAATGATGACTTGCTTAAACGCTGAAGGAAAACATCGTAAGGAAACCTGCCCACCTGAGAGATTCATAAAAAAATATCAAAAGTATGAAGTCTACCTATACGCACTTGGCCAGCGTGGTGGGCTATGACCTAATCCTTCTCATTATGAGAGGAGACCCGTGCCTAGCAGTGGGACAGTGATGGGTTGATGATGATGATGAAATTGGGTTAAGGACGAAGATTGAGTCCACTTTTGTTCCTGTACTATAGGATCCAAGTTTTAAATTGAAGGATGGTAAATACTAAGAGAATCTAACAAGTAAACAACTTACTAACAACTATAAATAATACAAGTTATATGTAAAGTTACTCGTGTGGCAGTCGACCTTCAGTTACACCTTAGTTCAAACAATAGCATGTGTTGTACAGTATTCTTCAAAGTACTATATGGGACTAAGTAGGTAATAGTAGGTGTAGGTAGCTAGTTATAGGTAGGTAAGTAGACAAATAGGCCCACTTTGTGGACGAATCAGAAAAATAATCTAGTATTTTCATTAAATATTTATTAATGTGCGTAAAATACTCCGCATAATAAGATACACTGTGATGACGTAGTAATTTTAAATTAGGTTTCCAATACGGAAGGCTCAAAATTCGAATGCAAGAATCTTTAAATTTTCAAAATTATGTGCATAGTTACACATAATTATCACAAACTTTGTGGGCAAAGGAAAATATCGTGAGGAAACCTACATGTACCAAAGAGGTATCTAAAGATATGAACATTAGCAGGTTTATTGCTATTTTTAAGCTTGACCGTTATTAATATTGCCAAACAGTTAGTCCTCAACGTAAATATCAACGGATATAGGATATATCGGCCATTAAATGTTTTGTGGATGTCCGCATCGCGTTAAATAAACTTGACAGTGGAATGTCCATCCAGGTTTTATTCCGCAGTATATCCGTATTTATCAAACGTAATGGCCAATGCCACGAATTTCGATATTTTACTACAACCCTCTCAAAGGGGTACTGTTCTGGACATATAATAAAAACCGTTTTAGTAGAATCGCCCCATAAACGTACAAATATCGGCTCAATAAATAAAATGGACCGGACCTGCTCAATTCTGTGTGTTCAATAAAAATAAATAGCAAATGTAAAGCGGAGTATTGCATGAATTCTTCATTTCAAATTGTATGGTCATGTTAGGGCATTATCATTTTTAGTGCTCGCCACACTAGCGGTATATTCAGATGGAATTTTTGATGCACTGGCGACACAGCCGCGCTGCGATTGGTCGCCCTGAATATTGTATGAGCCAATCACCGTAGTGCGCTTAACGCTGCATTCCAATTTCAAATGATGAAGGCGGGAAACCGTCGACAAAGTAGCTTTTGCAACGTAACACCGATGCAATGGGCATAATTTGAAACACAGTCACATCTGATCGCGGTAATGTCGGATATAGGTATCTACCTACGCTCGAAAACCTAATTTTGTTACCAATAGCACATAAGTGCATTTAGGTTACTGATCGTGTTATTACGTAGGTTATAGTAAGGTCTTTATCATAGTTTGTTGCTTTTGTAAATCTAAATTTACATTTTTTTTAATAATATAGGAGTAGCAGACGAGCAGTTCACCTGATGGTAAGTGGCTACTGCCGCCCATGGACGTCTGTAATCAACCCCAGATATAATTAGATATCCCTACCTGAGGTCGGTCACAGTTGCGCCTCTACTCCTGAGGACTAATCTGGAACGCCTCGGAAAAGTATGTCTCCCTTACCACACCCTTCAAAACGGAACACAGCAGCGCCTAACACTGTTGTTATTAGGCAGAAATAGGTGCCGCCGGAGTCGAACCACAAAGGGTTCTACCACCTTCAAATAACTATTCATACTACTATGCTATCACAGCTCAATATGCCCCTTTTACTTCAATTCCATAAAAGGTACTAGTCAATACAATGTATGTAACACAACTACAGATAGTTGTGAATCGTTACATCAGCGTATGACCAATCTGTTAAAAATGTAGCGCTGATATAAGAGCTCTAATTTTTCCAATTTCCTAGAAAGTTTGCTTCGTAATAAATAGATATAAAGGAAGCGACTTATTTATTACGTTGATAGCAATTGTGAATCATACAACGTTTTTGATAGGGATGCACGATATATCGAAAGTTCGATAATTTCGAACGAAAAATATCGATATTTAACAGTTGCAATCACTTAAAAACATATTGAAAAATTGTAATATCAATATAAAACCCTTATTAGCTATAAATAGATGTGGTGGTGGCGATTCGACCTGCAAACCTCAACCTCAAACAACCATCGTTTTATTTGCAATACCATGAGATCGGCGAATAAAAATGTCGTCGGATTATTAATTTTTTTGAGTCGGCGAAATTAGGTCCTCCCACTTGAATGATCTTTTTCTTAATTTTCAGTATCGATAATATCGCGTCAAATTTTTCGATAAGTAATATCGGTACCTAAGTGCATAACTATAACAATATTCTAGTTTTATTTATAGTGATTATTGTTTTTATTCCCCCTTTTTTGTATATATTATTATGTACATAAATATAGTTATAATATAGTTATTGTAAATATGTTTTTTTTTTTATAAATAATGTAATGTAGATTTAAAGTTTGTTGCAATAAAGACTAAAATGATAATATTCTAGACTTTCGATAAAATATCGCTATTTATATCGATATACCAACTTACAACCCTAGTTTTAGGTTAAGTAATAAAATCTACATAATTAATTCGAAGCAGCCTTTGCTTGCGCGGAACTTCGTTTTGTAATTTTGCTGACATTTCTTGTTTAATTACTTTTTTATGTTCAGCGTGATTTACCATCGATTGGCATTCGTCATTTCCATTTGTATATCTCGTGCCTGTTTTTTCTATGAGATAATGCATTTCTTTGCAAATATTACTGAATAAATCTTTGAAATGTATTTAACATTGAAAACAATAACTCTTGCAAGCATAAAGACGGTCATATTTTTACGATTCCAATTTAATTTGATTTAATTGATAAAGTAGGTAACCTTATTCCATTTATCTTAAAAACTGGTCAAATACAGAAATAAGCTGCATATAAAATAAGAATGATGAATGTTGTAAATAGGAATTGCATTAAAAATAAAAAAATAAATCTAAAAAAAATGTTGAAAATATAGGTACGCTATAACCACCATTATGAAAACTATTTTTCCCTAGATTAATCGGAGATATGGAAATATAAAAAAAATCTAAGACATCATCAAAAAATACCTGAACAGTTAATACGCAATACCTAGGTTTAGGTACAAAACGGACCTAGGAGAACTAACAACAGATCATTAGCTCGAGTAACTAATGACAATAGATACGGCTGATCTTAATTAACGTGGAGATAACCCTGACAACCTGCTTTAATTCCGCAACAAATGCAGACTATACAAGTACCTATTGTGAATGACATTTTATTAAATGAAATTATGTATAATACAATTTTATTAACGAGATTTGCCCTGCGGTTTTACCCCTGTGTAAAGTAAATACTCGGAAGATTTCTGTAAAATAATGCGCAAATCAAACTATATTGACCAGGATTACATAGTAATTTCCATATAATTTACATTTACCATTTACATATAATTTAAAATAACAGAACGGTAGATGAATACTAAAGAACAATTTATAGAACATGCAACAATCATCATAACGTCACCAGACAATTAAAAATGCTTACACAATCACTCAAGCATATTCAATGAGCATAAAACATTTAAATAGAGAATTCACAACAGCGCATTGTCTGCGTGTGGGGCAAATCTTTGCAGAATGCCACTTTGTTAACCATAAAGAGTTATTGTGGGACACAAAGACATATTGTGTTGTGTCTGTCAATTGTTTGTGCCGGCCCTGTCATGCGTTCGCCCTGCCCATCTGATTTGAAACTGTTTCTAGTAATAGAATAAATTTTGTTTTTCGAATTATATTTTCAATTTTAAGATCTTGGTCGCTTACATACTTTTTCTATACACTCGTATTCCATTATAGTATAGTTATAAGAGCATGTATAAATGTCATAATTTCTCTACGTATTTCTGTATGTTCTGTCTTATAAGTAAGTATGTTTAAATGGATTTTTCTTTTCGTCACATCTGACTAATACGCAGTGGAAGTATATTAAACCTTACATAGATATAATGATATAGGTAAGTGTGTAAGGTATTCTTGCTCCTTTGTAGAATGTTTGTGTATCTGCATTGATTAAAAAAACCTACAAATACAGTTTCATTTGCAATGATTCATAAAATATGTCATTGAATTTCAAGTCTCGCATAACACAATATTTTGTTAGCCATTAGCCAGCCACAAATTCCGTAACAAAACCAATAAAAATAAAACTGGCAACCCTGAAAAACTAATGCAATCAGCCTAAAAAGAAAATACCCCAAACAAACGTTCGAGCATTACTCATCTATTTGGTAAACTTGCAATGATAATTAGGCAGCTTACAACCCTGACACGAATATCGAACTGAAAATATTAACTGTTTATGTTGAAACTACCGTCATTTGAATAAACTCTGCCACCGACAGCTCTGAGTACCATCAAGATATTTTTAACTGAATGATATTATGTCTACGCTAACGATAATCACTCGAGAACTTTTAAAATGTTTCGCTGGAACTTCTGGTGCGGTTTTCGTTATTTTATTCAAATGGAATAAGTATTAAGTACTGTTAATACCAATAATGGGTTTCGTTGAGGACTTAAGCGGGCAGTGTTTTAATGCAATCAGTAAAATTAAAAATTGTATAATATCAGTAATATTTTCATAATATTCACGAATTAAGATCCAACGATATGCTTGGTTCCGGGTTCGATTTTAGCCAGCTGCTTACATGGTAAATTAAGATTTATTTATTTATTTAAGATGTAAAATTTATTTATTTTTGTACAATTGTATTCTTAAGTGTTGTCTAAGCACCAACGCTGCAGATAATTTTAATGTTGGTGGTAGCTCTAGGTAAAGGCGAAGATAGCGCTAATTCATACATATGTGGTATCTTCTAGATATTTAGAAATTTAAGAATTTTGAAAAACTTACGATACTAGCTTTGAATTTTTTACCCTTTGGTACAAGAATATATGCTGCTTCGACGGATACTTCTAGCATTTTAATAGTTCCTGTTTTCTTACGAGAAATTTTCAGTTTTTTAAACATTTTATTGTTGAAGCCGCATAGTTCTAAAATATTAACACTTGCTGATTTCTTAGCAAAAATTGCATCGTTCATCACTTCCATTACATCAATGAACTCGCTTTAAAATTAGCTAACGATAAAAGATACATACGAAAGATACTTTATCTTCTATAAAGTTAATTTCGGATACAAACACCGCCGCAGGTTACCCATCAGTCAGAACAATCGTAAATAAGTTATTCACATTAACTAATGTTGCTGCCTTTATAGTGGTATACTTACATTGTGCTCTCAAAATATAGATATATATCATCGTACAAATTACTCTTTGGCCATTGTTAACGTTTTGGTTGTGATGTGTGGTGCAAGTGGAACGTTATAGCGATTTATTTATGGCTTATTTAATCAGTGCCATATGTATTCGTACATGTAAAAATAAAATATCCGTAAGTTATTAACTTTATACTATTTCGTTATATTAGTTGTTTGACTATAAAAATGGGTTTTAAATAAAGCTGTCATATATTTTTTAAGGTCCTGGCGCTTATTGATGACAACAATAATACACGCGTTTCTGTTTTATAATATTTCATGTCAACTATCAGTATTCATTTGTGCAATTATCAAACTCATGATGGTATACCTAAGTTATAAAAAACACACAAAGATCTAAAGTAACCTTAAAAAATACTAATAACTGCGAAGTAAATTTTCTTAACAATGAAGCGATATAACTTTGTCTCTAACAATAAAATAATACTAACATGTGTTCCGTAAAATATTGGATATGTTTCCAAAAACATGTTCTGTTGTATTATTCTGATCAGTATTGCCACCAGTAGATCGCTAGTAACTTGCGCCAACCACCATTTGAACCGCTCACAACAACCATAACGTAGACAGATTGCGGGCATTACGTACGCGCGTCTTAATCTGAGGGCGATTAACATGGCGTTTAATTAGTGGCCGACAATGGCCGCCATTCGTCTTCGTACCGAAATGTTACACGTAATGTCTGTTGTTCTGGCATTGTTCAAGCTTCAAGTAATAAAGATTGAGCAAAGTCCTTTTAAATTACACCGATTTTCTTTATAGATAGGTATGTATGAAGTATTTGCAGGTGTTAAAAATATGTAATTTGAAGACAAAAAATCTACATGCTATGTCATGAGGCGTCCATAATGTTGTGATTATGAAGCCCATCTCCATTTTCTTATAGGACTGTACTATGAAAGTAACCTATAGAATCTGCCATAAGTCTGAGGAAATATTTTATTGTATGCCTAATATTGTTTCTTTTATAATAGGTGCAGAAGTAGCATATGTTTCTATATGCAGTCTACCAGACGGTAAGTGGCTACTGCCACCCGTGGACATTTGTCAACAACCCCAGATTAGATAAAATTCTACCTGAGGTCGGCCACAGATTCGTTGGTATCCTTGAGGACAAAGTTACAACGCCTGAGAAGTATTGAACGTCCTTTGCCACAAAAACATTCATCTACTTCCTCTGCGAATTGAGAGAAACTGCATAATCGAAAAAAATACCTAACATTTTGTTCTATCTAGACTGCAGCACTAAAGCATCGTACGGTTCATACCATCGTTACCGTCAATAGCATGGAATACTGATGTATTTATAAGGGATTATTACAATAAATCAGTATGGTCACAGTGACCTCTTGGGTTTAACCCCGGATTTGTACATCCGTATATTAATCGTGGACTATCACATTTACACATATTGAGGAGAGTTCCACGCCCAAATATGGGACAATATTAGTGAATAGTTTGTTTTTAAATTGTAGAGAAATATCAAACAAGCATGAAGTCCACCTGTGGTAATGTTCGTGATATCCATAATCAACCCCAATAAGATTAAATTTTCATCTTAGGTCGGCCATAGATTCGTTGCCAGCCCTGAGGACTAAGTTAGACCGCCTCAGACTAATATACTTATCACTCTTCAACCCGGAACACTGCAGCGTTTAACATTGATGTTATCAGGGCATGGGAAACGTATATCTCCAGTATTGGAGAATGCCAAAACGGAACACAGCAGCGTTTAACACTGCTGGTATCAGGCAGAAAGGTGTAGCGGTGGTGTCTTCAGAGTCGAATCACAAATGGTTCTACCATCTTCAGGACTTAATGGGAATTGATAGGCCTTGTATTAACATCAGAACATGAATGTCAAGCTATAAATAAGTCAAGAAGCGGAATAATTAGATCAAAACAATGTAATCCTTAGTAACTATCACATCCGCGACAACAATCATTATTATCAGACTATTAATTATACAGATAATATTAGATATCATTGGAAGTAAATACAAATATTGACAGTTGGCGCTTGACACCGCCTTAACCTTATTTATCACCTATTATTAAATTTATCTGCATCTAATTTTATTGTGAATTGCATCCAGTGTGATAGACCCCTGATAATGGTTACAGTTAAAAGGCAGTGATAGCCCAGTGGTCAAGAAACTCGGCTCGATCGGGGGGTCCGAGGTTCAAATCTCTGGCACGCATTGTGGATTTTTCGAAATTATGTGCGTATTAGAAATTAATTATCACTTGCTTAAACGGTGAAGGAAAACATCGTGAGGAAACATACCGTGCATACCTAAGAGATTTATAAAAAAATCTCAAAGATATGTGAAGTCTACCAATACGCACTTGGTCAGAGCGGTGAACTATGGCCTAATTGTTTTCATTCTCAGAAAAAGAAGACCCGTGTCAAGCAGTGGGACAAAAATGGTTTGATCATGATGATGATGATGATGTATGGTTACGGTCCTTTTGTATGATGAAAATTAAAATAAGATGATCGTACGATAGGGATCTTGATAGATTGGTAGCATATTGCAGTTAAATAGTATGTAGATTAAGTTACTCGGCTAACAATAATAGGTAGGATATGATACGTAAATTGATCATTATGCGCTTCGATTGATTACCGTTCTGTTCTATGGCGTTATACCTACATTTCATTGATGATAATAAGTTTTTAGCTGTCTGATTTATAGCGGCAACCTTGACAATTAGGTATTATCCATCTGCATTTAATTATTCAACGATCCCCTACAAGGTAGCCATATAGTACTTGGTTTATATGACCATTGTCAAGTGTCGTAACATGATGCTGACGATTTTCAAGCTTCCCTGAGTGCGGTAGGTCGGCCGCTCGCATAGATGGGTTTTCATGAGCCTTTCCTTGAATTGGGAACTCCTATCTTACATTACAAGTATAGAGTACGTCACAACTTTATCATCATCGTCATCATTATACCGATTTTATACCTACTGATCTCGTTCGGCCACTGTCACCTCCCTTGGTCCTATGGTCCTCGCCTTGACAACCTAGAGAGGGTTCTAGACTACATCTGTTTATTCGTGGTCTCTAAAACGCGTTATTAATTATCGATCTATCCATTGTTTTGTTTACCAAAGATCGACATATGACAATTTCGCCATACTACAAATTGTCAAAATTTGATGTTAGGTAGGCAAAATTTGGATAAATTAGGCATAAGTGTATATAAAAAATTATGAGCTAGTAAGTCAAGTAAAATTAATGAAAAGTAACTTGTGTGTTAGTTCAAAGATCTACTATGTATAAACGTGTTAACAAACAAACAACTGACGACCTTGAAGAAAATTTTCTAAACAATGAAGTAATAAAACTTAATGTCTCTAACAATAATGCTAACATGTTTGTTCGTGAATGACTGAATATTACTTCAAACTCATATGTTTTGTCTTTGACAATTGTCTCCGCTATGCATGTTAATTGGTCATGGTTTGTGGTGTATGGCGATGTAGGAATAGAGGTCGAAGAATGAAAGTGAGGATGAATAGTTACACGTGTTTAAACGATAAAGTGTTCTTTCTCTTTCTATTTTCATTTTTGACGGAAAACTTCTTAGGTCGCGTGATGAGTAGAGAATAATGTTTCTTACGGAACCGGTTACGCTTGAGCGGTACACTACGCTATAATTATTATGGTACGCTTTGATTTTTATAACAATATTGTTTTTTAATAGTTTGATTTCTTGGATTAATGCATGGAGTTCGCTAGACTACGCAACGCATTATAGTTGCCAATTTTTTAACAAGTTTTTAATTTAAGTGCAAAATTCTAAATAATCCTAAATACTACTCGTCATTTAAAATTAATTATATTTTCTTGTACCTTCTCGTACTAGTTTGAAGTTTAAATTAGATCCACGCTAATATAGTTATAAGTATTTTAACCATACCATTTTTTTTTTAGATAACATTTTTTTTTCTTCCTTACTTATCACAATCATTTTTATAGCCTTCATCACTTACTAAAATAATGGACTACTTAACATCGGTAACATCTAAAACCTTATGAAATTCATGTTCACGGTAACATAACATGTAAACCGGCGTAATAACCACAAATGGGGTCGTAACACTAAAAATTAACTCCTATTTATGTAATAAACTACACTATTACTTAGTAAAATAGTTCTAGCCCGTTACTTGGTACTTTAAGCACAATACTATTAATATAAGTGCCGCATAAAACAAATGTTCTATACACAATTAAATATAATTTATCCTTTAATAAACTTCCAACCTTTATGTTCAGGGCGCTGAAGTTGCTTTAAATGTAAGAGTGATTCTACACTAGTATTATTGGAATGTTTAGCAAATTCAATTTAGAAATAAAATATTTTTAACGTATACATAGATAAGTATAGATATATCACCACCTTGTAATTGAAGGAAGCCATTAAATGGCTTAAACAGCTGACAATTCTGTCAGCCATTTAATGG
Organism: Epargyreus clarus clarus; assembly: GCA_014595695.2. Taxonomy (NCBI): domain Eukaryota; kingdom Metazoa; phylum Arthropoda; class Insecta; order Lepidoptera; family Hesperiidae; genus Epargyreus; species Epargyreus clarus. The sequence goes on along the minus strand of JACTTY020000154.1, from coordinate 311,254 downwards.
CTGTCATGGTGTAATTTACGCGGAACAATGCCGACATGCGCAGTTAAGTGGTGCAAAAACACTTAATCGAAGAAAAAGTGCGGAAAAATATCGTTTCATTCGTAAATGATCTAAAAACTACATTTTATTTTATATTTTTCAAACGAAAATAGATGACAGTGACAATTTCAATCGTCAAAACTGGTTACATTTTCTTGTTAGAAGTGAGTAATCTTTACTAATCTATGAACGTATATAAATTAATTCAATATAAATTGTAATTAGGGAGAGAGTTATGAATAATGGAGAGATGAAAAAAAAATACCTACTATATTTTTTATTAGTTTTAATTATATTCATTTGTACGTCTACTTTTAAGAATAATAAGATAAGATTTGGTTTGACTAAGGCTGAAATGAGAGTACTGGTTCCTACAAGATACCTATAAGATCTTTTGGATCGATCCTTCTTAAAGTTACTTTGTCCCTATAAACTTCTTTGTATTAGAAGTCTTTAGATACTTTGCCTATGCTTTGCCCTCACAAAATACAAAAAATATTAACCACACATACCTTAAGAAAGTTCATAAAGGTGTCCACAATCTGTAGCTATAAGCTATCTAAGCTTAACGGTTTCACGTAATGGCAAACCTCCGGGTTACTAATCTTTAAACCCTAGTTAAATGACTTTCAACGTGTTTATAGGGAGCCGCGGTGGTCTGTCCTCTACATTGTCGTTAATGACCCATAATACAGCCAATTAAATACAGTGGAACGACCTACACTATAGTAAATAGTACTACTCTTAGAGTGGACAAAAATACTATGGGTACAAATGTCTAATTTTAAGGGTTTGTTCAAAGTATAGCGAACGTAAAGCGTAACGGAAGCAGTTATAAAAGAGAAATGTGGATTAATTTTAGATGTGCCTGACTGAGAATCGAACCCGGAACATTTTAAACTTTTAAACTGATTTTGTTCCTATACAGGTATGCTCAGGTATGTCCGTGGGTGGCAATGAACATTTACCATCAGGTCGATTACATGCTCGTTATTATTCATTTTGATAAAAATACGATGGAATCAATAATTCAATAAGCAATCATAAAATAATACGAGTGACGAAATAATTGCATTATTCAAAGAAATATTCAACCATTTACCATTCCACAAAATAAATAGAAACACTGAATTAATTTTACTGTAATTTAAATAAATCACCTTTATAACTTTCAACGGGGATACTTTGTCACGCATAACTATAACAAAATAGACTGATTTATCATTAATGAGGATCGTAATAATATTAACTGGAGCTGAAATAATGATTTCCGTATCGCTTTAATAACACTATGGAACAAAACAAGCGATTAATGAAATGCGAGGTCCGGTCAGATAGATGGCGATTAACTATAATTATAAATGTTTTGTTCGCTAATTTTTATTTTGTTTTGTGATATTGGCGATATATGTACATGTTAAAAAGGGCAACGGTCTAAATTGAATTTTACGTTCACCAACAGTTTTAATAATAATAACGACGGTATAGTTTGTACTACGGATACGCACAAAAACGCCAAAACTTATAAACTGATATGTATCTATATCCAAAATTAAATATTCTGATGACCGTCAGGCCGAGAATATAATCTATATTCTCTTAATAAAACGAAATATATACCTACAACAGTATTAGACTAATTACGAAGAAATCACTGATATACCTTTTATGCTTTTTTTGCGAGTGATTTGTGTCAAAGCTGCGAATGTAAAAGTTATCTAATTAGATTTATTGTACCGATTGATAGGTCATAGAAATGCTTCATAGAAAAGGAGATATAATTGCCAGTATTGTAAACGTTTTCATTCTCTTATTTACTTTAAATAAAAAGTAGTATTATATTAGACCATCGCTTTATTCGTTATTCGTTTGAGGTGAGACACTATCAACATATAGGAAACTGCCAATAATAACGGAGATAATCCGAACACATTATAATGTATCATTAAGTGACCGTTTTCAAAGATTTATCAAAAGCAAAATCGACTTCATCATTTACTTTTATTGCTTCCATAACAATTATAATAAGAATTTTATATCAAAATTTTTGGACTTTTCCATTATTTTATAAAATATCGTTATTAAAATTCAAATTGCTATTTCTATTTTCCTCTCATACTACCTAAAATATTGAATTGTTGGCTTAATAGGCTTTCCGAATTAACCATATCACACGATTGTGAGCAATAGAAGAGTTTTCGACTGTTTATATCTTAGGATATGTAAAAGAAATTCTACTTACTTATTCTGCTTAACTGGCGTCGTAGACGGCGTAGGCCTCTTCTCTTCCTTGATCGTGCTGTTATTCATTTTCGACGTTAACCGTTTGAGGACGTCGTCCATCGACCGCTTATGCGGCGGTGCTAACGACAACGCACTGTTGTGGTTCAGCAATGAATTGTTATTGTTGCACAGTCCCAAAACCTTTGCTTCCGCACCAGGACTACTGCATTCTGAGGAGCCTCGCCTTCGATTCTGGAGATCGTTGACTTGATGCAGACCTAAGAAGGACGATGGGACTAGAAGGTTATTTGTCATGTCTATTGATTGCTCGAATCTTTGTTTCTTGCTCGGTCTTTCGTCTTCGTATGTGACAGTGTCTTCTTCGCTAATAGAGCTTCTGGTTGAGGAGCTGGGAGAAAACTTGTAGTAAGTCTGCTGTTCGTTGTCGTCGGACTCGAGGTGGTCGGAGAAGTCCAGGTTAGCTGGGCCGGCTTCTGCTTTCTCTGTGTCAGCGGCTCCTTCTTGCAATTTCGACGGAGGCGATTTTCGTTTAGATGACATGTTTCTGGAAAGAAAAGCTTTTATTAGATTTCAACATTCAAATAAGATTTCAACAATAATTCTAATAAAAAATGCAGAATCATTGTAAGATATTAAAGTCATTATTCAATTCTTGGTCGTTATAAGATTCAGTTGCATCTTATAACTTACGAACAAAATTGTTTTTTTTTGTAAAATAATTGTACTATTGAAATAAAGAATTGATCATCCAATAGTCGTTGATAAAATCTTCAGAGTATTTTAAAGGTTTGTTAACAAAAACAAATATATCCCGGATGATCCGAATTTTGCCCAGGTCGGACGTCAAACGTAGTATTTGTCAAACTCTGACTAGTTGCCAAACTCGCTTCGTTAAGGCACCTAATTGGGCTCTACTAATTGTGCTAATTGCACTACCTCCTTTGGACTTAAGGTGTCCGTTCGTTTTGTAAGCCACTCAAAGAGGAGCTCCCATCCCTGCGTCTACTTCTCAGAAAGTCTCTGTATTGGTTGGAAGTGATAGTTCAAACTAAATTGGTATACAGTTGGAAGCTAATAAGATTTCGTAATGTGTATGTGTGTGGTAGCCACGTTACTCATCAAAGGGGTAAGTGTTGTGATTGGACAGTATTATGTGTGAAGACGATATAAGGAACTTGTTCTACTATGGTAAAGAAACGAGCAGAGTTTAACGAGGGCCATAGTGACGAAAAAGTTAAACACTACAGTAATATCAATCAAGGTGATATTACTGTAGTGTTTAACTTTCAATCAAAAAGGTGAATCAAGAAAAAAATGACAAAAAAAGATGAATCGATGCGGTAGCTAAATATATTTCCTCCAATAGTTAGTTTTTTTAAACAAGTCATCCAATTCTTTTTTATAACTGAGTCCAAAGATTTGATTTTTAGCTCTTTATTTAGTACATTGCCTAGTGTATTCAATACCTATTGTATTGATTTCTTGCAAAATAGCTTCATACGTATCGTTTGCTAGTCTTCTGTCTGACAACTCGATATCTTTGGTAGTGTGCTTATATGTACCAATCGGTTGCCGCTCAAGTTAATGTCAGTTTCAGCTGCCGTCTTCATTGGTTGAGCCAACAAACGAATTTCTTGTCAAGGCACCCAATGTCTGGCTTCTCTTTGAAGTCTGTTTGTCTTTACAACTTGTACTAGCTCAGTTAATTAGGCTTCAAATTCTGTCTTATTTCATTATCTCGTATTATTATGTAAGGTTGTTAGTTCGTTTTCTTTGAATTACTAAACCAATTTGCTTTTATGTCATTAGTTCTTAATTATTGTAAGTTCAGCAAATCAATTTTTGTGAACTTGAAATTTAAGTGATCTTAAAAATTTAGATATAATTTTTGAAAGTTATGGACAATATTTTGAAATGAAAAATCCTGTGTATTTTCAAATTTCACTACTTCTTAAAAAGTCTAACTTCGGAAGGAACATTAGAATCAAAATACCTTATATCTTTTGATTTGTTATCTTTAGTATGTAATACTTGATTTTCTAACTAAATACTGTCCCTACTCCTACCTATAGGTAAGCCAATTTGAAATTTACTCTTCTTTCCAATTCAATTTACTTAAAAATAAACAAATGTTTTCACGTCTAGGATTTTAAATCAAATTACTAGGCAGACAAAGATGGTCCATAAAATGGCTCGATAATGAATATAATAAAAGTCCCGATAACACAGTGACTGAACAAATTGTGTTAGTGGCGGGCAGCCTGTCGACAGGAATGGCCCTCGAGTTATAAAGATTGGAGTTGTCCAAAATATACCTTATTTAATTTGAGTGAAAACCGGTATCTTTGCTCGCTAATGAAATATGCATTAATGTAAAATAAAGTTTGCTGTATAGACTAAAACAGGAACTAGAGTTGTAGCCGATCAAAATTACAATGCGTTACGTTGGAAAGTCCTCTGAAACACGAACATTTTGTATTATGAAGTCCTACTGCGGCGCTACCATCACACTTATTTCTTCTTTCTATACGTATGTAAGTATCGGTACCTTATTTACAGCCAATAGCATGGATACATTATACATTAAACTTCAAAAATAGTAAATTAATTACAATCAAAAATATGTGCGTAAAACGTACCTACAATGGTCTTACTTCGACAGTAAACAAATATTCTAAAGCCAATCACTAAACGAATCTCAGTAATTGAATGTACACCTTCGATCACGTACACTATAAAATAGTAATCATTTAGTTTAATAATCGTATTCGTTAACATAAATCGTAGCGTAGCGCGGTGGCGTTAAACCAATTTATACAGACTGTCGCCCAACGATACGATGTCAGATACTGGATAAGGTCGTGACTACATTGGTTCAGTTTATTATAAAGGTAGAAATCCTATCGTTATGCAAGCGCCTTTATATAATATAGAAATAGCAAGCAAGCATGTAATCCATCTGATGGAAAGTGGTTACGATCCTGTGATCGACCTGTACGCATTTGTATGCGTTACTACCTGTGAGGATTAAGTTAGAACTACCCGAATCTTTTCATCTATCTGTTCAATCCAGAACGCAGTTCCGTTTAACACTGCAGTTAGTAGGCAAATAAAAGTGTGGCGGTTCTGACTCCGGAGTCAACCCACTAAGGGCTCTACCACTTTCAAACGCTTATATACTCCAAGTTAAAGAGTGCCAGAGGAACATATGAAGCAACCTAACCTAATCCTCAGAAGTCGCAACGCCTCTGATCTCAAGTAGGTATTCAATCCTATTGGGGGCTACAAATGATAATGGGCGGCAGTAACTCTGTTACTGATAAAACAGGGGAAATAAGCATCCTACCATACCAAATCCACTAAACTCCAATCGATCATAAACTATTGAATGGCATTCAACAAAACAATCAACACTCATGTATTTGACATTAATAAAGTAAAAACAACAATAGATTTACAGTACGATTCGAATAGTCTATTCAACCCTCAATAGTTTTCCGAACATTACAATATTATTTTACAACAATATAAAGTAAAACCAACTCTGTGTCGTTGTAATAAAATAGATGTGGATGCAAAATTAATGTTTGTTGGTTGTAACTATTAATTTCCTTTCCATTACTCGCACAATGACATCACATGGAGGCGCGAACAATATGGCGGGTTGGCGGGAAAATTACGTTCGGAAAATTATTACACATATTGTTTAACGTGATTGTGGAATACGAATTGTATTTTAGTTAGTATTTTGTAAATTCCATATGTTTTCTTTTAATTGGCAAGGATTTAAAGTAAAATTTTAACTGCTTTTCTTTGTTATATTGATTTGAAGTTAACCATAGATATTTTTTTCTTTTTTTCTGTCGTGTTGCGAGATTAATCATAGAGACGTTTTTTATTATTTTTTAATCCCTAAAATTTTGAAATACGTAATAATATTTTTTTTTTTTTTAAAGTGGGGATATAGTGGATATATTTTTATAAGTGGGATAATAAAGTATTTGACCACAAATTTATTGCTTATAAATTAGCCATAGACATTATTTTATTTTTAACTCAAGTGTTTTGTGATGTACAAGTCATCTGTGTTAAGTGAACACGCTACATTGTCAATTTGTAGAAAAAAATAAAGGGTAAGTCACAATGGGGTATACGTCGTAGTACAGCTGATTTCAATTCGCGAGGGGAGCGAAGTGTAACAATGACGTAACCAAATCGAACCCAAATTGCTTTTATTAAACGAAACGGAAGAATACCTATGAGATTTTATTCCTCTCTTTTTTCGTCTCATTTTTTCTTGACAAAAAATAATTGAATGTAAGACGCGCTTAAAGCTCGCACAAAAACGATAAAATAAAAAGTTTAGACAACCACCATTGTTTCTCTAATTTAGGTTACATGTACCTAGATAAGTAGTAGGTGTATAAAAATTGAGAAAATTTCAGGTTATATGTACCTACGTAAGTAGTAGGTGTTTAAAAATTGAGATTTTATTGTATTTTTATTTACTTTTGAGCCTTGTTGATCATAGATCCATGAATGTCCCACTGCGGGGCAGGTATTTTCTCTCAAAATGAGAAGTGGATTTACTCCACTACGTTAGTTAAATACAATTTAGTAGATTTCACAAACCTTTGAGATATTTTTAGAGAACTCTTAAGTACCACGTTTTCTTAGGCCGTTAAAAATATGATATTATTCATAATTCAATTAATCAGAAACTAAACGATATATCCTATACCTTAGGTTGTCCCTACCTACCTTACGATACTTTACGTTCGCTTCAAGACTTAGTTATCAAGAACTAATCAAAATCCGAACGGGTTCCGTACAGAATTTATATATTAACAGGTGCTTCCGTTTACAAATTAATCGCAGACGGACAGACGGTCCAAGTAACGTCTGCGTCTATTAGTTGAAGGAAATTGCTTACTCGTCTTAGATGAAGGTCTCAAATGTAGGTACCGAAAATACGGTCTTAAAATTGCAGGGAAAATCTTAGCTTTAGTTAGCTACCTACTTCTAGTTTGTCTTATTTGATGTGAATTTTGGTTGTTTTTGTGAAAATGTAGTTGCATTCAAGATTAAAGACATGAGAGGAAATGACCGTAGACATCTGTTATCAACCCCAAAAAATAAACTTTTACTTAAGATCGCCCTATTTTTATTAAGCTTTTGTCTTGTGAAACTGAATTAAATAAGGAAGTCTGTAGAAAGATTAAACACTATCATAATTGTATCATAGTGTATCGCAATAGGTAATAGGAATATCTATTAAAGTAGATAATTAAAATAAAATAAATAATGTTTTCTATACACCTAGTTTTATACTCTCATATCTGACTGAACAAGAATCGAACTTGAAGCCAGACTAGCCAGAAGATTACTACTTACCGTCATCGTTGTTATAAAGTGACTATTTAGTTTAAAAGTCGAATAAAATAAAGTTCTGTGCAACCTTACTGAGATAAAATCACATAATCAGATAAAGGACCTGGCACGTTCCGAGGCACAATAAAAGATAAAAAAATAAATTAATACAAATATTGTGAGGCGCGCGTAATTCAATGAGGAATGGAAAACATTTCGTTTCCTTGGAAAAAGGCTGTTCTCCTACCAGTAACTGAATTATTCTATTCTATAACAAGTTTATTCACAATAAGGAATGAATATTTTTATCGCAAATGGAGTTTGCGCTTATCGAAATGTCTTTAGCGGTGGCATAATTCGATTTTATAGCGAATTATGGACAATTGGTTGGAAAATATTTCATTATTTAATTTGGAGTCATAAATATGACGGTATCCGAATGATATATGTTTATTTGTCCGTAATACGTATGTGCACCGCATATTATTTTCACCATCTGCTAGATTTCAGTAGCACCTAAGGTATATATATCCCTTAGGTGCTACTGAAAGAAATTACTGAAATAAATAAATAATTAATATATATTAATTTTACTTTTTCTAACATCTTAGTATGAAATTGACATCGGAATATCAAGGCAAACTCTTTCTCCTATTATTTTAAAAATCTCATATAATATGAAAAAAAAAATGGTTTGGTACCTACTTAGGTATGCTAATGTTTAGGTTCATTTTGTATACACAAACACAATTTTTATGTGGAACGCAAAATTCCTTAATTTAGGTTAAAAGTTATGACTAACCAAAATATATTCTGTCCTTCCTTAAGACAATTATATTACAATATTAAGGAAATATTAAAATATTTCCTGTCAAAGATTGTAATCACCACTGACTCAGCACGTCTTAGTCACGTTAAAGAATAAGATACAAATTTATTTTTCCTTTCAAATAACAAATTACAATCAGTGAATTAATTTAACAGAATACTAAGTAGGGTACTTACGAAACACCCTCGTCTTCCCATATTTGATACACAATGGGCAATTTCGAAACATTTCAACAGGACTCGTTACGAATCTAATAAAGTTGGAAAAAACAGAAAATGACATGTCAAAACAGCACGACGTTACAATTGGCTGGCATGAGGAAAGGGGAATGGGATTATCGGAGGAAAATTATAAGAAAACACCCCTTGTAAACTCACAGGACACGATGTAGCTTTTGGTAGAGAAAAAATGATAGAAAAACTAGAAGTGGTTTAAGACGTGAACATAGTTGATGATAAAGAATAGTTAACAGTTAATAGAACAGTTATTATCCCTTAAAAGTAATTGTCTAAAGGACAATCTTAGATATATTATTAACATAACTTATAACATCTTAACTATAGAAAAGTAGAGAGTAGGTACGTATCAAATTAAGTTACGGTGAGATAGATAATGATTATACAAATCCATCCTGAAATTGCTTTCTGTAAGATAGAGGTTATTCTTAACATTTTATTAGACGCACGAATTATGTAGCTACACTCTTTTATTTATCAAATAGCTCTATAATGTATTCATATAAAATCATAGGTCGTATCCAGCAAAATAAGATCGATGTACGAAAGATTTTCTTGCTACTGACAATAGAGAAAATTACCCATCGGGAAAGCGACAAAGCGAGCCAAGTGGGCAGGAGGCACAATTGTATGGAAAATGATTTTTATCCCTTATCTTTTATTGTTCATGTTCATATCCATTTTCATGTCAGAATATTGAAATTAACTACTTCGAATTATGTACTAAAGTCACTCAAATTAAAAATTCTAGTAGGTCGCAAATTATTATAGTACCTACCTACTTATAGTAGGTATAGCTTTGTATAACAAACATTTACTTCGTTTTTAAATAAATTCCATTTGTATTTAAAACTTTACTGTATTTACGTACGTAAGTACTTATTAACATAAAAAGCGACCCCATAAAAAATAATTTCAACTTCTTCCATCTTAAGGAAAACACGCTAAATACGCATAGTAGGTATTAGGTTAATTAATCAAATAATCATTCAGTTCATTTTAATCTCTATTACCTAAATAATTCAATGAACATTTCTAATAATCAAATTCCAAAGCCTACTCCATATTTTGTTAGCCACGAACTCCGCCCGCCCTAGAGGGTAATAAGCCGTCGTTATGATTATTTCGCAAACAATACTGTTAATGCGAGCTGAACAATGCGCCAATCACCGTGAAGGCCTTTTGTACCGACCTTATTACTGAAACTCCGAACTGAAACACGCGTATAACATATATATACGTGTGTCAAATGTAGTAGGTAGGTAGGTATAGTCCGCGTAAAACTGCTAGTCCGCTCTGAATATAAAAATGAATCTACTACACCTGCTCGCAACAACTTCAGAGCGGACTAGCAGATTGGCGCGGACTGTACTACATCCAATAAAGCACAATGCAACAATATAAATTCTACATCTTCTTAAATAGTAATGACCCTAATTATCTTTATAATGTCCTTTTATAAGCCTTTAATAATGAAATAACCACCAGAACTTTTTGTAACTAATAATAGCAATGTTAAGCGTTGCTGTGTTCTGGTTTGAGGGGTGTGGTAAGGGAGACTTACTCATATGAGGCATTGTAATGTATTCCTAAGGAATTGTTAGCCTTCTAGCACATGAAGAAATCTAATCCAATTCAGTCAAAAAGAGTACATTTTCGTTTGCTACTTATAATAGGTATATGAAAAATGGCCGCGACAACCAATAGTTCTGTACCGAACTTCTAATACTTAAATCAATATTCTGACCGAAAACAAACTCAAACTGGGTTGTTAGTTAGTTAGCTAGAGTGTTAGTTCGTAAACCTTAGTCAGTAAACCATAGTTAGTAAACCTTAGGTTAAGCTTTAGTTAGTAAACATAGATCCAGCGTCACTACGCCTACAATAAAGGGCGGAAAGCCCTGCGTTTTTCTTCGCCGGATGCAGCTCCGAAAACAAATTATAGGGTTGCGAACACTTAGCGAGAGATTTAGCAGAACAGTCCTGCATTAGGCACATCCTTAGTTCGTTTCGTGCAATTCATTCCTGACGGCTAGTGTCACCAGGTTGGTAGGAAACTGAGAGACATTCCAATTTTTCAGACATTGCTGTAAAAATGTTAATATTTTTGAAAATTTTACAACTGAAATAAATTATGTCTTGTACTGAAGAAACGCAAACTAAAGATCATTTTTTAATACCCGTAATGTTTTTCGATCGTATGTCTCATTCTTTGGGATGCCCTACAGTCCAAAAACTGTCATTTTTTTAATATTTGAACTATCGTTGTATTCGCCTAATTATAGGAGTGAAATTTATTATTAAGCATTAGCGAATTTATTTTATAATAATTATGTAGTTAGCCTAATGTGCCTAACGAAACGAATGATATTTTATATATCCATAAAACCACATCCCGTGTTAAATAGACATCCGTTTATACACTTCATACATAAATAATTAGTATATAGCTATACTCAAAAACCATAAGACTCATGTCGTCGAGAAAAAAGTGATAAATTTTATATAATTCAATGTAAAAGTAATAAAGGTTATTGGTATTTTAATTATGCAGACGAACTGGTCTAAATGGTGGGTCTATAAAACTTTGGCACCTGGCTTAACTACTAATTATTATTTATTAAATTTAAATGTAGCTCACTGATTTATTATGATGTAAGAAAAAGTTTATTTCATATCCTCTGTAAATATATCTATTATATATCTATCCATCTCTCCAAATCATAAACATCGGTTTCATGATTTAAGATACTAATTTTGAAAATTTAAAACAAAATGCATTTTTTTCCTCAAAATCCGGCAATTTTACATCTTAATGGCAACACTAGTACTGACCTAAGGACATGAACACAATAGCGAACTCATCAGTCCCTCTTGTTTAGGATAATCGCCGTCTTACTTTTATGTGTGTATGCCTAATTGTTTATCTTGTAATGACATAGTTCCACAAAAATGTATAGAAATGAATCTTTGTGAATGTGTACGATATTTTCTCCATTATTCTAAAGGTATAATATAAATAATGATAGCCTAGTGTTTCAGACACTCGTCCTTACATTAAGGTTCATTCCCAGGTCATCTCGGATTTTTCAAAGTAATGTTACTAACATTAGAAAGTAATTATCATTTGCTTAAATGGTAAAAGAAAACATCTTGTGGAAACCGGCACGCCTGAGAGTTCAAAAAAAACATCAAGGGGGTGTGAAGTCTACCAAGTATTGTCTTGGCATGCGCGGTGGACCATGTCCTAAACTCCCCACTCTGAGCCTGACCAGCAGTGGGATAGTAATGTGTTGACAACATTTCTAAAAGTATAAATAAAATAATAATAGTAAATATAATGCTAAATACTCACTTCATATTTCTTAAAATACGAAACGAGATTAAAGTTGCGAAATAATGAAGTGTTACAGAGAACCCGCTAGAGCAATCACCAACAAAAGCGGTAATTAATTCAGTGATAATAGTACCGTAAGAGACATACTTGTAAACTGAACGCAGTTAACTTACAAATTAAATATTTGAATTAAACCGTATTGCCATTATGAAACAAACGGTGAGCTTACAGAACTTTTGCCACGGAACAGTGGAAATAAAATGGCTGGCTCATAGTTGAGCATGAAAATGCTAGTAAGTACTTGTATCCGAGTCAAGATGCCTCTACAATTCCGCGCAGTTGCCCTCAAAGGAAGGCTTTCGATTGAGGAATTTTGTTCTGAGCTCTCGTGTTTCTCCATCCTGAGGAAATGTAATATTATAAACGTAATGTAAGTCAAGGTAACTCCAAATGTAAGCGCAACTTCAAAACTGAAAGCCTGAGTTTTGTTCAGAAATTTCTAAATGCCTTTTTTAAACTCGAAAAGCTTTACACAGCTCCCGCGATTCAGTTTGTCCTATTTTGTTCGACGCTGTAATAATTTACTCATTCATTAAAATAAAATACAGAATTACTTCATAATGTTCAGCATTCAGTCTATTACAACGCTTTTGAGACTGTTTAACAAGTAACTACATTTAAAAATTCATCTGGTTATTCAATCGACGGTTCCTTTTTTATTCCATGGTAATAACTGGTATCATTATAAAAATCCTCGATCGTATAAAGTATGTCATTGTTTATACTTCCCCGCTCTCCCTCTGTCAACTCATAAAACAAACAAGTGCACATCCTTTGACAGAGCAACACAAACAATTGTCCAAATCATAAACAATGGTGTACATCGCAAATATTATCTGCGCCCCGTTCAAAGTATCCCTACGTATAATGAACCATTCATACTGCCAAACAAACTCCGACCAACCATATGCAATAATTCCATACGGTCGCAATCAGGACGGTAAAGCGGTAACCCTCTATCAAATTACAAAGGAAACCAATACCAAAATAGAAGACAGTAAAACACAGAATCAAATGACGAACTTTATAGATATAAATCCTTGAGCCGCTGACAAAGAACAGAAGCGATTTCACGACATCAAAGTGGAACACGACATATTACGCTTCAAAATAAACACCAGAATAAATACATCGAAATGTTTGTTCGGAAATATTCGGCGATGGGGTGATCATAGTCTAAATTATCTGGTAACAGAGGGCTTCGCAAACCCTTTTGATAGTGAGGATTAATTTGCTGTTTGTGCATACTGTCTGTCGGGATTTGCAATTAATAAAGAGAATACATGTATAACGACGCCTAAACTTCTATCGTATAGTCACAACACATCGTATACGACGGGCTTAAAAACGATGGGAGTTTACAATAGAGAATCATATTAAAACTTTTCTAACGAAGCGAAATTGTTCACGTCGACAGTCTCTGAAATTCGAGCTCGCTTAAAAATGGTAGCCTATAATTTGCACATAAAACACATCCTAATGCCAACGTACGTGATCACTTATTCGGCTTACAAAACGAGACATCTTCATCTGAAAGCGGACTTTGATTTAAATACATTATTCTTGTAATAACAGCGGCACCGGACGGAGGGATCCCATTGAAGTCGTAGAATACATTATTTTAATTCGTACCACCTCTTTGTGACCCCATCAGAGAATTAATGGATTCAAAGCCTTCTCTTCCGTTCGACAAAGAATAATTTGCTAAGTAAATGAACAGACAATCCTGTTACGATCCCAAGTTTTGTTTCGATGGAAGATTAAAGAGTGGCGAATCATTGAAAGGTGCCCCTTTCAATTCGGCCCTTTGTAGCGTTATCTCTGTTAATTTTGGAAGGTCAATGAATAAAGTACACAGTACGATTTTATTATTCATCTCAGTTTTGATTTGTTCGTTTGGTGATTAAGGTTGTTTTTGCTAGTGTTTCGGGCTTCGTATCTCGTATTTATTAATGAATTAACTATAGTTGTAGGAGTGCTGCATTCAACGTCCAAGCAATATTCTAAATTGGAATAGTTGTCTGAGATGCACGGAGTCTCAATTCAGTATTCATTGGGAGCGGTAGAATGGCGCTATCGAGAATTATTGTCAAATCTCAGGGGCATTTCGGGACAAGATCCCTCAGAACGTGGAGTTAGGAAAAGCAATGTACCAAAATTGATACGCTACTTTGTTGATTTCTTTTTGACTTGAAACAAATTAGACATCAGGAAGCTATATTTTGTTTGAATATATATTATTTAGGCTAAAATCCAGTACTCTAGATACTTCATACGTCGTTCGATACTATTAAAATTAGATAACGTTGACAATAAATTAAATACAAAGTAATTTATGAAGATATATCTTTTTTAAATTTGCTCACATTTTTGCAGTACACTTAGTAGTAGTCCCTATCCAAATTTTCGTAGCTCAAAATACACAATTCCAAGATGTAACTGGAATGGCTGGGGAGACCCCAAGGGCGCGCGGTCACTTATTGTTACACAAACCGCCGTCGCGTCTGAGCTGTTGACATCGTAGCATAAATATACCATTCTGATACTTATCGACACTGATCGAATACTGGTCAATGAACGAAAAAAGCTCAAACAAGATCTGTACCGATACCAGTTTGCAAATAAACAAAAACAGATCAAAGGATACAATAAAATAATGCCTGCGAGCGTTTATATTAATGGCAACAAAACAAACAGGTTTACCAAAGCCGAAATGAGTATGATGTAAAATAATTCATGTTAAGCCCGAAATTGTGTGGACACGTCAATTTCCATAGGAAAACGCTGAAGCTCGCATCGAATAATATCGAATGTTGTATATATAATTCATAAGGTCGCCTCGGCAAAGCCACTACACCTTTGTGAATAATTTAGATGTCAGACACATATTATTTTTGCAGGGGCCGCGGTCTGCCCCATGTTTGTCCTATAAAATATCATTTGGGCCATAAAAGGAAATGTTGTGGAAATCTTCTACGTTAATCCTTTGGCTGACCGTTAAGATGTTTTTCTAGCTTGTGAAAACACAAACGAAGATTAACTTGTAAAAAAAGAAAACATGCCTGGAAAAATAACTCGACATCTAATACGAAAGTTAAGTTTAAATAAACATACTCTAACTATATAACTCATTACATAGAATTTAACTAGAGATTTTATGTGATACGAGTAGTACTGAGTTTCGTAACAAATACACAGCATTATCAAACAGTTAATTTGTCGTTTCCAGATAGACGCGATATCGATTGAGTCTAAAACTATTAATCCGTCGGCACCGAATCCGAGGTGCTTGTTTACCAAATTCGCTCACAATACCTCAATCTACGTGCAAGAGTCGAGCTTTCTAACTGAATTACAACCAGTCTCTGCACAATCCCACGCCATCAAGCCATTATTAACCCTTTCAAGGAGTCACAATCACAATTTGCGGTTATTTGTCAAGCCGCGTAATGCGCTAAAACATTTCGTTTAACATCTCGTTTTAGACTAAGATTTTCGGCTTAATCTCTTAATGTTTTTGTGGTGTCGGTGTTGCGGTGTTAACTGCGGTAATTGGCTTGTGTAACGCTTGTTTGAAGTCGTACAATACCACTGATGTGTTTGTGGAGGTAGGATTTATTGTGTTTAAATTACCGTGTTCTCACGAGCGTGTTGGGGTAATTTTTGAACTTCTCTCTTTATGTTTATTATAGTTAAGTCTTTAACTGTACTTTGTTGCACAAATCTGCTAATGATTTGTCTCAATTAGTTAGGTACTTGATTGATTAGATTTGTTCTTGCATAGGTATTCTACCTTATATTTACATAATGCTTATAAATGTCAACCTGTACTTTACTAATACTAAGCTCTTTTACGTAAAAGTGAATATTTCAAATAATGCTACTTGAACTATTAACCGAGGCACTATTCATTCGCTATAATGTATTCGTGACGTCTAATTTAGCAAACTCATAAATAATCTGTCACCTCCACATTACAGTGCTATTGTGCTCAGAACAATATGGTTCCAAGGAGTATTTTGGGTCCAATTCAGGCAACTCAATCAGGTTCGCCACAATGCATTCCCACGCACGAGTCAGAGGTCGTGTTTTGTTTACCGGTAATTTTGACATCATTTTGCTTTCTCCGTGAATACGTCGATGCGTGCTCACGATGTACGTTTCGGAAATTTCAAAAGGTTAACTTTATACATTAGTGTTTAAGTAATTGATGGCGTCAAAACCGTTGCAAAATGTTTCGTAAAATCAAACATGCCGTCTCGAAATTACGTCTCGTTACATAATAGTAAATGTAGATCAATTTGTTTAGAAGAACTCAAATAGAGAAACCGCAGCTTTTATGTTAATATTGTCAAACGAGTAATCGTCTTATTCATTACCGTAACATTTTCTGACGCTGTGTCCTAACAATTCTAATAAAACATAATATCTAGTAATGATGACAATCAATCACAAAAGCTTAATTACTTAATTTGTATCATTAATATTGTTATTTTATTTCCCTATAGGCACAACCAATATACTACATTCCTCTTAATTAGGTAATACTATGAAACATACGTCCCTGCTTGGATCACTACTGCCTTGTTTGAACCCAATAAGTGAGAGATGAAGCGGAATAATCGATTCGACAAACAAGAGGGCTCCGCGGTAATGCGTCTCGATACATCGATACAACTCGATGGATTCGAATTGGAATCGATTCGCGGGACGTATTGCGGCCGTATTATTCTTGATCATGTTTCCCTAGTGTATTAATGGGATGTGTGTTTGAATGTCATTATGTGGAGCTCAATTCTTAGTTCTTGTTCACTTTCATATGTCTATAGAGTATGTACATAAATCAACGGATATGAAAAATTTATTAGGTGTTCATATACTGTTCATGTGATATACTGTTACTATTTGGATGTTTTGATTGATAAAACTGTCATAAAGTCGTTCCTAATCTATATTTTTCATATTCCCTTCATCACTACGATTTCTAAACATATATATCTACAGAACAAGCTCATTTAATATCAAGAAAGCATTATGATATTTGTTGGACCACAACTTCGCTTTCGACATCAAAAGAACTGTTTCTGGCAATACATTGATTAGTTTCTCTTGTCACATCAAAGGGTCTATTGTGTGACCTCTAATAATGATATTTCCATCAATTTTTCTGTTCGCCGCCTCTTTAATGTTTGTTATAGAAATATCCGACAGGTTTCTTTTCGCGGGATATTAGCGTCAAATTTATTTCGTTGCGTAAACAGAAATGTGTGGGCGCCGTTATTGTGATGTTTGTTGATGATGATGAGAATGACACGGTGAAAGATGAATTTATTGAGCTCTTGATTACGGTTCGTAAAAGTGTTTTAATATCAAATTTCATCAAATACACATTTGTCTAGATTTATGGGTGCTTAACCTTACGCAGTAACCTTTCGTTGAAGAGTGATATTGTTAAGGTAATATTAAATATCATTTGTAATTTATGATTATTTCGTAAACACACCTTAGGGCACATCAATTAAAACAAACATCATCCAAGAAGACCTTGTATGTAGGTCCAAATCAAATAATCCATGATTTCTTGGTTTTACAATATCATTGTTTCATGTCGTATCTTCAAAAACTTTAAAAATAGACATCAAAGAAGACAATCACAGTGCATTGAAAAATGTAACAAATCAACGCATATCGTGCGCAAGCGCAGTGCCAAATTGAAGAGAATATTATTTATATTATGATGTCTTATTAACGAGTGATTTACTGTTGACAGGATATTTTACTTTTTTTATCACCCCGCAAATCTTTTAGCGGCTTTTTTAGATGTGACATAAATATTGTCTCAAGTTTTACCGGTTCACGTTCAAGGAAAATTTGAGTTGACTAATTTTATTGAGAAAGTGCGTTATAGTTACGTAGGTATATGTTTATGGTTAGTTGGTATTGAGTAGGTACGTCAGACCTCATGTTATACTTTTTGTATTAGAGAAAAATCTAAGATAGTGTTATAGATGAGATATGCGTTGCGTCACATAATCCGATACAATGTTTCGTGACTTTTCGTTTAATTAAAAACAATGGAAATATTAATTGTATAGAGAGAAAATCTCTGTTTTGTCATAGTACTTTCAGCATTTGTGCTATTCTATGGTAATAATCTTGCAATCACTAAAAGGGCGGCTTAACGGCAGCAAGGTTATTGCTTCCTTCCCGCATTTTTCCTTGATGTTGTTTTGCGAAACTTAATTCAAACATTTTCTGTTGCATATTTGCACTCATGATATCACATCACAAATGATATCAGGTTGGAATAAAATAAAGATATTAAAAGGAAAGTAAACAATAGATATTCTCTAATGGATTCTAATAAATTAATCCAGAGTAATTTCAATACTAATAATCTGAGCTCTTGGCACAGTGCTGGTCAGGAAACAAAGCAAATGACAAACAGAGTTGCGTATGCGCACTCTAGTGACATTATGTTATTGATTAAGAAGTTTCAACCTTATATTCCTAGGAATAAGCATAATACGATTGAATTCAGACAAGTATCTCCAACAATGTATTTATTGAAAACATATGGCGAGGTCCACAATGTAGTCATAGAGTTAATAATTCTAGAATATTCATTGTTCTCTTTATAGATGATAAAATAAGAGGTGATAAAATCCTAATGCATAGTCTAACCGTTATGGTATCTCTGTCATTTAAATTTTCAAGAAGAAGTTTTGTTTTAGTGAGGACGAGGTGAATAAAGTAGATTTTATAAATGGGATATTAGTTGGTTATGAGTCTATACCATCACAGTTTTATAAAATTGAAGTTTTATGGAATATAGTTCGTAATATTAATCTGTCAAGGTTAGACAGGTATCTGGTCAAGCAAAAATCTAGCTAAATTATTAAATTAGGTTTCTGAATTGTATGTATGTGTGAAAATCGGGTGTGAAGGTTTGTGTTGGTAGGTACCTACTCATTTTATTGTGTCCTCGGCACTGTTTCTAAATGTACAAATCCTTATTAACTAATTATTAAAAAGTGATAGCGGCAATTTTTCACTGGCAAGCGGATCATAATTGCATTAATTCGCTCATAGTTTTGAACAACCAAAGGATCCCTTCTTTGGTTGTTCAAAAAGGTACGAACCCAAGCTTTATGCTTGGGTCCGTACCGCTTATTTTCACCATTAAAATATCATTGTCTTTATATAGGGGCCATAAAGTTATTTAATAGTTTGTTAGTTAAATATTTACAAGTGTGATATCAGTAGATCTTGATTCAGGTCATATAATAATCTGCGTAGATTTTGTTTTCATAAATAATATACAATCGTCAGTAAGGAAACGGATGTTTTTCATTTACTTTGTAATGTGCGAAGATATTTTCATAATTAAATCAGACATTGCAAGCAAAAAATATGTTATAGCACAAATAAAATATTTCTGGACTTCTAAATATTGTAACAGCTGGAATCCACATTGGATTCACATTACATATTGTAAAAGAGATTATGATTTTTAATATTTGATTGAATCAAACCCTGATATAAAATGAAATAATGAAAACCTTAAATCAAAATTGATTAGATCTTAAATTTGAGTACTCGATGTAAATCTTAATCCACATGCTGATTTTACATAAACTTTGCAACATCATCCATTAGATGATTCGAAAGCACAAGTTAATTCCAAGTACTTGGCCCTTATAACTCAGGTTAAAAAAATATTTTATAACATGCAAACAATGTTTTAAATTTTATACACTGTAATAGTCATTATGCCCACGTGAAAAAAGTAATAAGGACAAACTTGTTCTTATTACTTAACACATACTTATTCAGACGTTTATAAGTAAGATTCAATAAGTATCCTCGTTTCCCTAGTGACAAAATTAATTAAATTCATTCACTAACTTAACATAAGTAAATAAATGACGAAAAAGGTATAAAGATAATATAAGACAACTCCACGTGTAAACATGTTGAAAAAGCGAAAATAGAATGTTTTGTTCATAATAATTGATAACCGTTACATAAAGCGCTATTGTTATAAACAACATACCAAACAATGCAGCACAAAAAACCCGATAACATAATGATAACCCCACAATGCTCTTTAAAAAGTATAGGGAAATAACACACACTGATAACCTAACGATAGTTTATATTTGAGGGGTATTTTGCAATCTGTCTGGACTTTCAATTAATGAAATGGGAATTGTTATCACTACAGAGAAACCGGATGTTTTCTGGAGATACTTAAATAAAACTTTTAATATATCGGAAGATAATTGACCATTTCACAATTATTAATTAATAACGTGAATAAGAATATGAAGTAAAAGTAATAGGAATCTAAATGGTTTCCTGTTTGAGAAAAAGCTGAGACAGCTGTATACCTACATACGTACATACATAGGCAGCGTATAGTAGATACCAATTTCATTACCATTTTCGAGAATTTGTAATATTAAAATTCTTCGAAGACAAGAGTTTTAGAATACGAATGAACTAATCAATAAACGGGCTCAAAAAACCAAGATCAAGATTTAATAAAACATTGAATTATCCTTATACATCTGATAAAAACTTAACAATACATCTTACTCATAATAGCCAAGAATAAAATTAAAACAATCAGAATACTTAAGAAAAATATATACCTAGATAAGGAACAGTGAGCATAGTTATAAGATTATTGACGAACAAAATATTTTGATTGCTAAGTTATTATCTCGAATAACCTAAATTAACAGACACAATCAATTGATAATACTGGAATTGGAAACAATAAAACAGTTCAAGCACAAAAAGTTGATAATCTTGGGGTCAAATTGGCCGACCGTCTGACCTATATCGCATTTGTTTAAATTGAGACACATTCAACGGTTATCTATTTTTCAATTTGTGTTGTCACGTGAAAATATTGAGAGAAAATACCATTAATGAAACTGAACACCATATGAATCATACTGAAAATAATTGCAAAACCGAAAAGTAGATATGTATAGGATTTATGTTTAACTATAAATCGCTAGTCCGCTTTCGTATTGTCAATAGGAACATAAATGCAATAGGAATAATTAAGTAGAATGGCTATAATTGAAAAAATATACAACGGTATACAAAGCTTTTTTTTTTTGTTAATTTAGAGAGAACACGTATTTCATATGATTCAAGTATTTCAAATTAATTTATCGAAAAATAAAAGAGAAACGAATTTTGATTACAAACAAACCTTGTTTTAAGGAAAAAATATACATAGTAGGTGTCGGTGAGGGGACAAAATTTTACTAAGTAAAACATTCTTCTTTACAACAACTAACAATCTCGTAACCATAAGAGATAATATATATGTATCGATCCAAGGACACGAGAATACGTTGGGATAAAATGGGACCATTCGGGCACACACGAGCAATCTAATAAGAATACCATCTACCACCAACAAAAGCATTGTAAAGAAGATGTAGCATTAGCGTCTTTGTTCACACCCCAGCACGTGTGATTCGACTACCGAGGAATTCCTCCTTTATACCCATTATTTGCATACCAACTGGTTCCGTCTATACGATATTAATCAAAGGTTTTATTAGTGAACATCAAAGAATAAACACAATGCTAAGATCTCTTATAAGGTACCCTCAATACCATTGTTACTTTTGTCAGAGGTTGATTTATGAGCGGCCACTGTTGTTGGGCCACTCCGTATTGTGTTGTCAGTTTTTGTTTGGACCTCGCCGACATTGTACTACCCCTTTGCTCCGGTCCAGCTTCGATGCCTTTATTCACGTTGATCTCGCTGATGCTTCTAACTCGCACAATGCTCCAAACGACTGTGTGACTCAGTGTACAATACAGATTTCGCATAATACGAGGCCGTATATTATAAACCTGCGATCATATAAGGTTATGTATCTATAAATTTTTGTACCATCTTATTTACGAGAAGCGTTTCGCAATTTATTTTTTAGAGTAATCTTATTTTTTGATGCAGCTGGATAGCATGATATTTTATTGCGTATAAAAAATCTGTAAAAGCAATCACAACTTAACGTAAAGGAGATATGATGTCCACTTTAAACACGCAGTAAAATTCAGATTAAAAATCATTTAGCACACGCGAAAGAATCAAGCGAACAGATAGACGAGTAACTTGGGTATTCTTATTCACAAAAAGTATTTTACGAGAATATGTACCGAAATTCAGTGCTTTACCTCATCTCGCAACCCTTTTGTCCTTCACGGCAAGTCCTTGACCGAGCATTATGCTCGCATTGTCCCACACAAAAGAGCGGCTGCGATTGAGCCTCGCTTGTAATGTTCATGCTCCGTTCCATACATTCACGTTCACGTACATCCACTCTCTTCCGAATCATTACGTTCTTTACCACTTTTGTCTGCTCCCCCCTTTATTACGCTACGCATTATGTATATACCTCATTCTTTAATAGACATCCCATTGTAGCCTCCTGCACCTTGATTGGCTCTTAATGTTTTTTCAAAGTGTGTTTTGAGATTTGTAATATTTGCGTCATCAATACTAATGATTGCAACGGCTCCACAATACACATTGTTGTGTAAGCTCGTTCGGTAAAGGTTTTTTCCGACGGATTCCACTCCGTCATTATATTTAGTTGGTTACCTTTGTTGCGATAGTTCAATAACAATAAAATTATAATGGATGTCAAGTAAATTGCGCATCGCTACTCAAATATTTGTTGTTAAAATATATACGCCTAATAAACTCGACGTGAAGATGAAGTTTGAATAGACTACGGACGATCAATTAGTGTTAAATATACATGAATGGGTCGTTACAGCAGGCGCTACTTTTTTGAATGAAAACATTGTCGAAATGCAAATTTATTGTGTAATTAATGTCAATTTAAAGTGGTATTTTTTTGTTAATTTCAAAATTTCTACAATTTCAAATATAATAAACACAATAATACATGCAACGAATGCCATTTCCTTTGAATATCCATTAATTTATATCATATTGCTTTCATCGTCTCTAAACTTGAGTTGATCGTGAATATCGCAGTACGTTACATAGATAAAATATATAGCAGAGGCAGAACTGTTTGGTCATATCGAAACTGAAGCCATAAAAGTTTCATTATAATCTCTGAGATAGCGGAACAGTCGTGTGATTGAACACTACGAACGGAGTGCGCAATGGCGTCTTAAAACTTAAGAGCACCTACACACTATACTATCTGTTTTGCTCTTTAACGGAAAATTAAAAATGGATAAATTTATTTTTAGTAGAAAAAATCTTTTCTTTATAAAAAATACACTGCTGTCACAGCGGTCCTCTTAAAGATGTCACGATTGAAAATGTTAGAAATAAAACTAAGAACATAAACTCAGAAATTAGTTTACAAATACAATTATGCGAGTTTTGAGGCTATCGTAAAAAATAGTATATGTAGTTACAAACAATATAGGTACTTTGGATTATAGTAATAATTAAGCATTCTACAAACAGTCTAGGTACTTTTTACAAAGATATACGTGAAGAGCATATTGTAGGTTTTGTAACTGTTAATTATCATCTTCAGAATAAGTTGAAAATTTATACATAGAGAATGTCTTTATATCAGAACATTTAGAGAAAATATAAAACCTAACGAAATAAACATAATTGCCTCCTAACGTGAGACGATATAGAACATAGATAGTACGAAAATAATAACCGCTACAGATGCTACCAGTGGAAACTCCTCATTATAGTCTATATCCGTACACAATCCAGTCGTAAAATATGGCCCCAACAATAAAACAGAAGTGGTTCGCTCTACTTCAGCTGGCGAAAGTGCTGTATTCTTAGAAGGATGAAGTTTTTACTGGGTACTGGTTAATTTCTTCTAATCTGACATACGGCTTTTTGATGAACTCGCAAAGTTTTGATCGCGTTATACTGTATTACTTCAAAGGAAAATAGAACACTTAAAAGATTCTACATAAATTATTGATGATATTTTTTATAGGAGCAAACAGACGTGCACTTGATGGTAAGTGGCAATTGTTGCCAATAATATGTGTAGAAATACTACCTCCCAGATAGAGCCTTTGAAGTAATATGAGAGATATCTATAGCTCTTTGTCTGTGCGATAATTAAACGTAATTAGAGTCGATAGTAATTAACATTTCAGTAAAGTAAAAACGAAAATGAAATAATATAAAAGCCACAGACAGAAATTAATTTAATAATACAGGTAATGCGTATTTAAACACTGACGAATAAATTAATGATTGAAATCGGGGTAATGTAAAATTCATAGAACAAATTGATATTCAATGCAAACGACTAAACATTGTCACATTCACACATAAAACCCAGCAAAAATGTAGAATAATGTAACCATTTGTTCTCATTAGCTCGCAGCGCCTGGAATATATCTCTTAACACAATTCATTTGAATATTCTATTACAGAGAACAAAGAGTTTTTAAAGAACGTTGGATTTGCGCCATACGAAAATAGTAAATTATCTGTCATTGTTTCAATATCTTTACACATTCTAGTGTTGACGCAAATAGTTTCTAACATTTTATATCGTAGTAATTAAATTAAGCAAAACACTACATTTCATTAATTTGCAAGAATATTTTATTATGTAGCCAGAGAGTCAGCAGTCCATATTTCAAGTTGTACAATTTTTAGTGTTTCTGACTAGATGTATTATCTTGCGATAAAATAATTTGAGTATCTCGTGAAAATCATGCTCATTGTTTTATCTGTTCATTAGTAATATATTAGATGAAATGGAAGACTAGTCCTAGTTTATCTAATACAAAAAAACGTAATATTGATAGACAAAAGTAATACATAGAAAACTAGTCTAGTGATGAAAGTGATTAATCAACGTAAAAATGTATATAAAAATAAAATCCAAATTACATTGTCTACAAGCTTCGGACATCAGAGTTCTGATGCTAACAGCGTCCCTAAATCAACCGGGAACAATGTTATTCTGAACGAAATTACCCCTTTATTATTGTTTTTTTATGAATTATCGCCTACATCTGATCTCTTTTTCTTTTGAGTCCGCACCGGTAGCATTTATCATGGTCTCGCTTGTTATTGTTCCATCTTTTGTGTACGATCCGAGAGAGATGGAAGATGACGAGACATTAGTCATCGGATTTGGTTTTGTTTCATGGGATAGCTCGTTTGTGCGGATTAAGATGCTCTTGATGGTGCGATGTTTGAAGATGTTTTAGAAATAGACTTCGGTTGTTCGTGTGCCTTTGAGTTCCGATCTAACAGCGGATAATCAGAGATCTTGATGATCAATTTCAATGTTACAGTGCCTAAGTATTAAATATAAAACTGCAAAAAAAAAAAACTATGCAGCCATCGGTCTTGACGAAACGCAATCATTAAGTGAATAGAAAGGAATAAATCTGATAGTTAGGCTTTAGATACATCAAGATTTTTTGCGTTAGTAATTTCAGACGACTTGATTACATTTAATTATTTGTTCGTACACATAATGATAGTCTCGCAATTCGTAGTCCAGTAACTCATATCAATTAAAGTTAACACAATATTATTGTTCATTAACTCCTAAACACGAATGAGCATTAAACTAAAATCTTGCGCTTAACGCTCGCGTGAATGAGCGTTATAATATTCGCGTCTACAACCAAAATAAACTAAAAGCCGAACGGAAACGGCCGATATATTATTAGACACGACAATTCTATTATTTTTATTCGTAACACATCTCGGAGATTTGCCCATAAATCTGTGATGGCAGACATTTCCACCTTTAATAGTATGGAAATGAGGATTCCTAGAACACAAGGCGACGCTTCACACCCAATTAGTAAAGACGGTAATGGGAGACTTAATTTCAATTTGAATATTGTAACCGTTGGCCATATAACAAGACTTCCACACCGCTTTTACGTGTTCACGGGCGTAATTTATGCGGTAATAAAATACCTATCTTTTACTCTTGATTGTTTTATGAAATCAAACAATAATAATTTATCTAATTCATTACTTGTTGCGCAAACGTGTATTTTTGTTGCGGATGTACTATTTACATACATTTGTTGATTGTAACTTTGGTTTTAATTAAGAAGATAAATTATATTCTGTCCACTAAACTTTTACACTGAGATTTCATGTAGAATTTTGTTGATATATTTTATAGTATATATATTTAATTACATCTGATTGAAAATCCTATGTTTGGTTCATGAAATGCTACTCAGAAACGTTCTAATGTCGTTAGTTATGTCATTTATTAGTATTCCTAACATATGTCCGTCTTTACATCGCGGCGGTAGACCGATGTCGCCATTATGACCGGGCACATCTCTCATTCGAGCCGCAACGCATTATTTATCAAAAACACCATTCTGTTCATTGTTTCATAATAAAACATTAATTTTGTCAACGGCCTCTACGGCTGAACGCGATATTCCAATATTAGAACTTCCGTTGACATTACAACAAGAAAACGCCGCGGTCCGATAAATCTAATTCTTTATCTTCCTGAACTGAGTCGTTACTACGGCAGGCTAAGAATGCAAGTAGAAAATAAATTGTCATTTATAATGGCATGCTCACAATCCGTTGTTGTTTCAGCAACCGTTTCGAACACATGCAAATCTTGTACAATCTCAATAAAAACAAAAGGCCCTTCCCAAGAGCCGTCGCAAAAAATTAGAACCACGTGCATTTCGAAAATGGAAGGAAAAAAAGGTCAACAATATGCCTAATCTACAATCCATGTCACAGGCTAAAGGTTACGGAAGGTTGTACAAAAAATTATCTCAAAACGAACTGTTCTGTTCTTATGAAATCGACCGTACATCCTATATAGACTACGCTAATTTACGTTCTAAAACGTCACTCTAAAGTTGAAATTGATTCAGCGAAGTACGCAGGATATAAACGCACCATTGTTCGTACCTTAGGGAGTAGTGACAACAGATTTTTGTCTTTTTTTCACATTTCACATGTGGCATCGCAATCCTGGACGATATGTGTCACATGTGTCGGTTTTGGGTTACTCCACAATAAAGACTGGCTCTTCAAAGTTTCTCATATCTCAGCGTCCATTACATTTGTGTTTTAGGTTGATTTTGATTTCTAAAAGTTGTGTCAATGTACTCTTCCGCTTTGATGTTCAGCGTTCGGAGTTTTTAGCGGAATACGATCCCGTTCCGCTCTTTGAATGTCATTTGGTTATCAACAGGTGACGTGGGGGCAGCTGTTTTCTTTCCGCCTAATTGAGCGTCAGGTAATTCACGAAAATAGCGTCAGTATTTCAGTGATCTTCATTATCTCCTCCGTTCTTTTACGACCAATACAAAGGCTATAAATCGTGCAAGAGACTAAGTAATCCTACACCGAGTAGCTACTGAAACTTATCTGGTCAATAAATTCGGTTGAGCCATAAATAGAACTATAAAAATTATTTTACGATACCCGAGTGAGATACATTAAGACAATGTTAGGCAAGTATTTCACAATGACTACATTATGGGTTAATTGATTCGGCCACAATGGTCTTTGTGCGGGCACTCGTGGCTACAACGATATTATTGTCTATAGCCTGGCAGACGTCTGGTAACACTTGACCAGAGACAAAATGGCTTTGTAATGTTTGCCCGAAAGGCGCCATCCGTAATTTAATATCGTTTCTAATTAATACGGCTTGATTTTGGAACAGAAGTTCGTTTGGCCGTTAGTTGAGAACTGTTTATACTGCGAAGATAACATCAGATAATACATGATCGTTTAATAGCGATTAAACATAGGTATTTGTGTAATAAGCAATAAACTAGAGAAAATATTTAAGTGTTTTAAAAACTCGTTTTGAAATATTTTCGTAAATATCCAAGCAAAATTTAAACAAATTTTATTAATATTACGTATAAGATAGGTGATATTGACCTGGGGCTTTACTTGTGTTATATATGAATTTTAACTTTAAAACATAATAGGATTCTCAATAACTTGACTAGTGAATAAGTAAGTGTAAGAATACTCGTAATTAAAATCTGTACGCTTCTTGACGAGATTGGTCTTATGTGTAGACAACTTATTTATTATATTCGTATCACAAAGGATCTCATAAAAACTCACATTCGCCTTACAGCACCCAATAACACTATATTTTACCTGCAACAAAAATAAAACATAAGTTCGCTTATTGTTGTACTTTTTATACACCTTATTGATTAAACACAAAATGATTGCAAAATGAGTTTGCAACTTTAAACCTTATTTCAAAAACCAAATGCAATTACAAAACAATAACCCGATGTACTTTCGACCTTGCGGTTGCAAATTTTTTATGGGCCACAATTATTGTGTTTTGGCGAATAGAAAAACTTATTGCAAGTATAAAGGAATTCGGATAATAGGATTTGTAAACGTATCAATAGTTAAGTTTTAGGGTTGCCACTTGTAATGCCAAATGGGTAAAATTACTTCCAACTTTAGGGTTGCCAATTGTGAATCTTTGGATTTCTTCGGAAATTACCATTCCTATATCTTTTTCTTCGATGTAAAATCTTGATAAAAAATATTCAAGACTTCCATCGTTGAGTAGAATTCAACGAACAAGAATAGCTTTCAATTTTTTACGGATAAAAATATAAACGAGATGTCTTTTTTTTTTTTTTTGAAAATTATAATTCACTCTATAGACAAATAACTAAGTCATATCACTTTAAAAGAACAATCCTATTTCTTGCCTCTCACTCACAAAATAAAAACGATATTATTAAAACGTACTCCAATGAACCTATTTTAATTATTATCTCAACCAAACTAGTCTAGAACAAAAAAGTGATTAAATCTGCCAATGGCTAAATGAATGAAGTGGACAAAAACGGTAGGCGCCACTCAAGCAAGCCCGATTTTAACAGCTATTTTTTACCACCTAATGAAGTTATGAAGCCCACATACGGGTGCAAAAAAAATGGCAAAGCATTGAAACATGATATTTTATGAACACAGATGCGTTGTGCATGTGTGCGTTGGGCTTTTTCAATACATTTAAGTGCACCCAGATTGGAACTTACAACACCCATTGTATTTTTAGATGAATTGGTATATTTCATTGTTGTATTTTTTTGATAACACGTATTAAAATAATACGGGAATTTCCATAGAGATAATTTTAGTGTTTAGGTATCAGTGAGTTTAAAACCGGAATCCGTTTAACCGAATTTTTCCCACTACTGGGCAGTGGGCACGGAACTCTCCTAACTCTAAAGGTAAGTAAGTGTATTTTACCACGCGGTTACAATGCGGGTTGCTGGACAAGGTAAAGTTTAGTGACCAACCTATTTCAGATATTTTCAAACCACCCTTAAGACATGAATTTCTCAAGCAAAAAGTTACTTATACGTATGGGCATCTTAGATTACTTGCGCCACTATTAGGGTCGATAACAACCGGAAAATTTATTACTTCCGCTTGTTTCCACCCTAATTTAGCGTGACATTGTCGTCACAAAATCGGGGGTAAAGTCAGGAACAATGGTGTAATTATGTGTAAATGAAAAGGCGTGCGAGGGGACAGACGGACAGACATTAGATATGTCAACGGGGACATAAAACTGGGCAGATACCGTCTTGAGTTTCAGGAAGTCGAATGGAGATGTGGATACTTGGTTTAGTTTGTAGTAGCTGTACCCATTACTGTTTCATTGCTGGGTATAAGTCCGTTCTTAAAGTGAGAGAGGTTAAGCCAAATGATATGATCGCTTGGGTCAAATGCGTATTGGTAGATTTCAGACATCTTTCAGATTTTTTAACAATTTCTCAGACGTGTAGATTTTCGCGATATTTTTCTGCACCGTTATAGCGATATATATATATATACTGAATTTCTAAGACACTTATAACTTTGAAAAATCAGAGGTTCGTGCCTTTGTTTTGAACCTCGAACCCCCTAATAAAAGGTCGTCAAGTTTCAACCACTACACTATCACTGCTTTGTTTGCATTTCGCAGTCGATACGTTTTACGTTTCTTAGCTCTCAGCTGTGTTCCACTCTGAAGGGTGTTAGGGAGACAGTGAACCGACGCTCGAACTTAATCCCCAGGGATATCAACGCATTTGTTAACTTTAGTTAGGACTTCTATACTAAATTGGTTACAGATGGGCATTGGCGATAATGACGACGTCATGTTTAGACTGCACAGTAAATCTGCATTAAAACAATTTTGTAATTAGGACACTGGAATGGTACAATGCTTTTTAAAAATAGTACCCTTAGTATGAGTTTTTACGTTTTTAGCGCCCCTAGCGGACTGTATCAGAACTGATTGGAAATGTATAGGAAATACGTAAACAAACACAAAAACAGTCATTTTTGTAAAAACGTAAAATCTCATACTAAGGGAAATAGGTCTAGAAGGCAACATTACTTTCATCCCACGAGAACTTGAAAGAGCCTTTATCGCTTGTTTGTCGATCAAACCCAAATGACACTTCTCCG
Organism: Epargyreus clarus clarus; assembly: GCA_014595695.2. Lineage (NCBI taxonomy): Eukaryota > Metazoa > Arthropoda > Insecta > Lepidoptera > Hesperiidae > Epargyreus > Epargyreus clarus. The sequence continues at coordinate 280,661 of JACTTY020000154.1, read as the reverse complement.
AAACGTCGATACAAAGACCGGTTACGGAAGTCCCGAAACAAACGTTTGATTATTATTAAAACATTCCATAAAACGAACTATCGCTCCGCTCATATTTATAATAAAGATTTTTATGAGTTTTTGGATCGAAAGTTTCTAAAAATATCCGCAGCCACAGGATGCTGTACATTCAAGAACAATATGTTTGTTTTACAAGAATACCTTTATAGTTATAGTTTTTATATCGCTTAACTTTCGTACAAAGGATAGGAAGATCATAACGTATGAAGAGTTAACTTCGAGATTAATGAATTTAATGCACCAACGTGTCGTAAAAATATGGATATTTTCTTTTCAAATTCTTTGAAAATTTTATTAAGGTTTTGGATCTTTTACATGCCAATTTTCTGATAGAACAACTTCGATTATGGTCATTTTAGGACTATGCGCTTGTATAATAATACTTTACGAAATTATAACACTATAAACTTTCACAATCACAAGAAATACGTAATTTTTCAAAACAGCAGTACCAAGCTAAAATACGAGCCATCAAGCTATACAATTTTTGTGATTAAAAATTACTATACCTAAGATAAATTTGGTCAGTTTCGGATAAATGTATAACATCTACAATGAAACCATCGCGTGTAATGGCAGTCATATTTGTTTGGTTTAACTGTCAGCAAGATGCATACGCCACGTATTTATTAAAACAATGCCAATCAGTTCCGTTATAATTATAATTGACTCGTCCTAAATCAACATAGCGAAGAATGTCAATCGTGTTGTTCCTGATACCATTTTTGTCGAACCAACAAACACATGTCTGTGTTCGAACATGTTTACTTTCGACTGTCACTTTCCGAACTCTATTATTACGGGAAATTTTACTTTTGTCTTTGTTTGTGCTTTCGAGCTGTCTACAGATTTGCTTGTATTATGTGCTTTATAAGTGGTCACTTAGTCTCTAAAGGTTTACTCTGTATAGACGAAATATGTCGGTTTGTCCGAAGTGATGGGCATTTTCTACTCATTGGAGTAAAGCATCAGCTTTTATGAATATAGTTTAGATTGGACTTAGTAGGTAGATAATAGACGATTTACCAGTTCAAATTATTCTGTGTGCATATATGCTCCTCCGAAAAATTGGAGTAGACAATTGTTCTATCGGATCGTAGGATTAAGTTTCATAAAGGTTATACAACGAAGGACTTTTGGACAGAAACGATTCTTCATCAAAAGATATACAGAATAGGACAAATATTTACAGGGAAAAATAATACGGGAATGTTATTTGAAGATAACATAATTATGCTTTATCATCTCCGTCCCAACAAATGTACCTCGACCTGTTTCTAAAAGGCTAAATGCGAAACTATTTCAGTGTTGTCAGTCTAAATTTATAATGCACGAGCCATACCAGATCAATATCTTGATTGGACGGATGTAATAATGTACCGTTTCACGGGACAATTCACTTGGCAGGGTTTTGGATCGGGTTGGCATCAGTTGTTCTGATTTAATTTAGTCCCTAGCATTTACAAATTATTCGCCATTATGATACAGTGACAAAAGGCCGTAATCCATCATGTAGTAAGTGGCTACGTTGAATTGAGAACACAACAACGGAATTTGTATATGTGCCACAGGTGTGTTGTGTTGGTTACTTAATGGTTTTATTGTGAAGATTTTGGTGACGCAAATGGTTTTAGCTAGATGGTCTGAAAAATATTTATGTTCAGAACTTTAAGACATGATGATGATAAAATGTAATGTGCTAGGTTCAGACATAGCAGGACAATGCTCTTGAACAAATAGTAGACGTTATTGTCATGCATGTTTCCATATTTTTCTCTCAGTAACTTGGTACCTATATCGATACCTATATTATATAGGTACCAGCAGAGGCTGTCGTGCCATTAAATTTGGTCATTGGCAACAGTAGACAAATCGCCAGTATCATTAACATTATATAGAAAATCTTTCTTCGCTATTTTGGTACCACCGTCATCTAAACTATCATTTCGCTTATTTCCAATCCAATACTCACATTACCACCGTGAATAATTATGATTGTAGTCTTCAGTATTATACAATTGAACCAAAATCCTTTCTCACACACCGTAGTACGCACGTGCAGGTATTGTACGATCATAATGCGCGTTTCCTTCGGGTCGAATGTCGTTTGACAAAACAGGAAGCGCTTTATTGTAGATCCACTGAACTATGGCGACGGCACGTAAACTCAGGTGGGTTTGTGCTCTGGTAGAATTAAGGCAGAAAGTTTAGAAAATATCACGCTCGCTTGTTTCGAAGTGACTTCATCTGTAACTCTTTCTGTAAAGTGATACGCAGGTTCGGAACTGATTCTATCGATATTTTCACTCAGCAGATCCATTGGGACATGACCTGTTCATGATGTCAGAAGGAACCATCAGTACAATATAAGTCTTTGGCTTCGTAAGGATTCATATCCTGTTTAAGTTAGTTATGTATCTTATACCTTGTATACCTTGGTTTATGTGGACTCTCGTACCTCTCGTTACAGAAAAATTAACCAAATCTGGGAACATATGTAACTGACTTTATTAAAAAAAAACCTTCATTTATCATCCTAACTGACACTGTAACACTCAAAGGATAAAAAATATCACTTAGATAGTTTACCATATCACAGGCAAAGATATTGTACAGATTAGTTTTACTCCTCTTTCCGTTCACCTCTCTTTCTTCCACACAATAATTCTTAGACAATTCTTTCCTATACAATACTACTTCCTCGGCATTCACCCTTCAATAATTGTCCTATAATTGCGCAATAAAACACGTGCTAAGCAAACGAAGGGTTCACACAAACAATGGGGGGAACTAAAAGTGCGTAGCAGAACTGCGATCTGTGAACGATTCTGATCTAAGTTATAAGAAGTTAGAGGAATTACTTTCTTTTGTAGGGTTCCGTACTCAAAGGCTACGCATACGCTGGCCGTCTATATGTTAAAAAGCTCGAAATAGTACCTACTTGAAACTCTTAAACAGAGTTTACCTATAACGTTAGCTGCTATATCAATGCAATACATCTCTTTTTTTCAGCGGTTTTCGTATTATCCATTAAAACGGTATTATATACTTAAATTTTCCACACTTTATGTACTTTCTATAGCTATGATAACAAAACTAAAAAAAGCAAAAAATGTGGTACGGAATCCTCTATAAACGTGTCCAACTCACACGTAGCCAATTATTTGTTTTCTTAATTAGCTTCATTTTTTCTGCATTTTATTGCATTCCTACCATATTGGTCATAAGTCTCGTGTATATTATGTATTTCCGAAATAAAATTATGCTAATCCGCAGTTAGTGATACGTGATACGATCATATTTTGAAGCGAGATTATAATAACATGATAATGATGATATCGGATCCTAGATATTATCGGCATGAAAGTGTCCTCTGTTGCTACCTAATGATAATAGATAATAATCTACGTTTGCAGGAGAATAAATTAAAAAAACTGATCGAATAGTTTTATCTTTTTTGTAGGTTTTTGTCTCACATATAAGCGTACTCATAATCCTAGTTACATATTTAAAATGTGTGACAAATTGTTACAAGAAAAATCAATGCCACTTTTTTTTGGTTTTGTAGGCCCGACTTGGCGGAGGCACTGCCGTGCCTCCAGATGATAATTTATATACAATCACAATAAAAGTGAAGTGAGAAGAGAAAATAAGATAATTATAAAATATTAAATGTATAGACAGACAGATCATTTACTTCACATGTTTGAGCAAGAACACAAATTACAATATAATAAACAATATAAATATGTACAACATACAAAAACACAACTAAAATTATTTATAGAATAAATTAAAAAAATATGTCAATCTAAATAATCAAGTGCTGTACCTACCGAAACTTAATAAAAAGGGTTCCGGAATAAGTTCGTAACTTAGACCAACCCGAACATTCGTCTTTCATCGCAACTCAACTAAAGAAACGGATGGTCGTTGTCTCCTAGACTTGACAAATTATAAGTCGGGGGTTCGATTCCGGAGGGTGCACTATTGTTGCAAGCGGAATGAAGTTTATTTAGTATGAAAATCGGGAGTGAATTTGTTTTAAAGGGGTGTAAAATGAAATTACAATTTGGAGGGCATCGGAACAATAATTGCCCAATCAGGTCTCATTCTCGATTAATCAATTTATTCAAGTGAAAATTGTATTATTTATATTTCTTTACGGATAATTGTTAAATGTGACGTCATTTATTTTTCTCTAGTATGGCAATGGAGCTACTCTAAAATTCAAGTTTGATAATCATCATCACCAACCCATTACTGTCCCACTGCTGGGCACGGGTCTCCTCTCAGAATGAGAAAGATTAGGCCATAGTCCACCGCGCTGGCCAAGTGCTAATTGGTAGACTTCACATACCTGTAAAAACTTTTTTTTTAAGATTTCTCAGGTTTCCTCACGATGTTTTCCTTCACCGTTAAAGCAAGTGATAAATAATTTATAATACATACATAACTTTGAATAATCAGAGGTGCGTGCCTCGAATTTGAACCTCGGACCCCTCGATCAAGAGGCCGAGTTTTTTAACCATCAGGCTGCTTATAGTTTGATGATAGGTCAGGAATAACATCTAATAAAAAATAAGTTTACTTTCTTCTGGATCTGGGTATTGTCCAGATGTCCAGATCACAACACTAGGAATCTTAGTGTTAGATAGATATCTAAATAAATATACTGCAATATACAAACTTTCACACACACGACAAAACGTACCTATATGTAGACTCACACATATGGGCCAACGAATCGGCGTTTCAGTGTTCCTTCCTCACAATGGGACGAACAAACGTGTAGAGAATTAATAAAAATCCCACCAAATCTCGAGTAACACTGCCAAATTACAAATTACGTGTCACAATGGTAACGCGTTACGTGACCGACCTACCTGATTCGGGAGCGTTACGATTTGTCTTGCAAATCGCTCTCCGTACAGCATAATAACAATACTTCCTTCAAAGGAAGTGAACGAAGTTTGAAATGAAAAAAAAGTGTTCTTGTATTCAGATTTCGTTACTTAAATTTTTGTTGAGTTATTATTATTACAGCGGAGAGTATTAAAATTATCATAATACTGGGCCAAAGATGTGATATCTCGAATAAGAAAACAATTTATATATTATATTAAATATCTTAATTAACCAACTTATACTCATCTCAATTCCTGCAAATACATACCTAAATCTACACAAAATATTGCGACTTATTTAACAAATAAGGTATTGTTACTTGACTTTCCTGTCGCGCGAGCTATGTCCGTGTGCGGTCTAATCCGCATGCGTGGTATGTATAGTCCGAGTAAAATTACTAGTCCGCTCTGATATAGAAATGAATCGCGTCGCCATAGCAAATTATATGACTTTATCTGCTCACAACAACTCCAGAGCGGACTAGCAGTTTGGCGCGGACTATACCTACTTGAACCATAATGTTTTATGAATACTTTTCCTGACATATGACGGCCACGCGAGTCACTAACGTACTACAAAGGATTAATTCACGCATGCTAGGAAGATGCGTGCGGGCGTAGTACCGCGTGACATGAAGAGGCCCTTACTTTGTAGAACGCACTTCTGCCGCTTAAAGTAACTAATAAAACCCAAACCAAAGTTGCATCTAAGGATATTGCAATGATATTACATTTTAATAAATAAACACGAGATATCAAACGATTAAGATTCGAGGTAATGCGTTACGACGTATGGAGCTAGCAAAATTACCTAAACCATCATCGTAAACCTACTTACGGCTTTCAACTGAATTCCGATAGAAGTTTGTCTGTTTGTGTTATAAATCTATAGACACCATACATACATAAGTGTAATATACTATACGAGTAAGTGTATAATATAAAATAATAAAAATCATATTTTTAAATATAGGTAGATATTGAAATAGATATTATTTTGTAGTCAAAGGTCGAAAATGAATCCCGTATAATTTCGTTCTTTCCTTCTGTCTTTCCTTCTGCTGTCATTTTTTTATCTGTGCATAAGATATTAACTGAAATGAATCACAAACCTATGCGTTATCACCTTTGAAGTGTAAATATGACTGCATTTTGTAAAAATAATCATTTATTAGTAACAAAACTATCATACCACCGTTGTATGTATCTATAAAAAGTTACATTTAAAACTAAAACCAACGCTATTCATAGAATTCGAAATTTCATTTCTTTAAGCAACATACGAGTTCATAGCAACACAAGACATAAAATACAATTTTATTAATTATTCTTTGCAAAAAATGTCTGGAAATAAAAGTGTAAGGTGACTGTGTCTTAAAGACTGATGAACCGAATAATGACTTAATAATTTATGTGTCAGAACCAGCTCTATAGAGTAGGTATCTATAAATTAGCTTGTTTGTCTAGGTACAATTCCAAATTCAAAATTTGTTCTTGAAAATTTTGATGCAAATAGGAGAAGATAAAAATGCTTTGGTATTCATTGGAGAAACAAGAAAAAATGATACCTATTCCGAAATTAGAAGAATAAGTAACAATACTAATCACTATCACGAAAAAATGCTAATTGTTATTTATAACTACCATTTAAAATGTAATGTGATAAATATATGAAACGTACGTACTTACGATTTCATATATGTACGATTCTGTATTAATAAGCTTATAGCAATTGGCCGTACAGCGTCTCTAAAAGCGTTTGTCGTTAAAAGGAAAGCTTACACGAGTTCATGTTTGCAACAAAGCCTGCAGAATATCAAAAGACCATATTCACTATTAATAATTCTGTTGATGAACAGCATCATTTGATGAAATCTATTTTGGGCTATGCACCATTGAGAGTATTGGGCAAAGGTGACAAATTTTTCAGAACCTAATCATACGAATAAAGTCGAGTTATTGACTTTGAACTATCATTCGTCTTAAAAGTCTTGTCACACGATTCTTCTGTTATCAAACCGTGTATGTATCCTTGAATCGTTATCTTACTGGAAGTGCTTAGCCCTGAAAGAGTTTTTCACGAGTACATAACAAACACGTTTTTTATTATTTATATATTATAGGCATATTGTTTTTTATCCCAGTATTTCATTACAGCTCCATGTGACCATTCCGAGGCACGAATACCATACCACAAATACATGCATATACGTATTAACACACACACACACACACACACACATAAATGTTAAATATTATTTGTTGCATAATGTGCATAAGCAATATAGAGCAAATTAGCGAAGCGGCGATCGGGGAATGAACTCTTCCCTCCCAAATAACATCTCAGGGAGAGGGAGAGTCTGAAAAACAGCGCTGCACGAGGTAACCCGTGCTAGCACAAGCTGAGACTCTTCCTTTGCTCACAACAAAATATTATTGTGTGAATTAGATTTAAGTTTGTAATCATTTCTTTTTTGTATCTTGTGTGGCAATAAATCATTATTATTATTATTATTTAAAATCATATTTTGAAAATCTTAATAACATTAGCTATAATTTAAGAATTAGCTTATTTATAAAATCGAGCTGCATCATCTTCTCAGACATGTCCTACTTAATCGTCTTTAAGGGATGAGGCAATACCATAAAGTTTAACTATATCCTTGTTAGATACACAGCCGTTATCAACTATCAAAAAGTCGGCACTCGAATCAGCCATTACTTCATTGACTTATGAATCGTAAAATTTTAAACGCCATACATTAACCACAGTGTTTGATTTTAGCGTCGCCATCCTACCGTGACCACATCCTATCAAGCTTAGAAGTCGATAAATCGGTTATTAAAGATAACCGCATCTTCGAACTTTACTGCTGTTTTAACTGTACACGTTTTTCAAGTTACTCGTTTCTATTTGGTTAAATGGATACAATTTTTTCTTTAATATTCATCGCATCCGGTGCACAAGGTTTATATTCGATTGGATTTACGACTGTTTTCATTGCGGGCACTGTTTTATATAAATATGTTAGACGGTTTCCGGTTGGTTAATAAGAAAAATAATATCTAATAAAAACAATTGGTGCGCTATCCTAGATTTTTGTAACGGTGTCAGTGCGGTGTTACAAGCAATTGCTATTTTATTCATATTAATGACGTAATGGGTACCAAATCTATTAATGTAATTTATATTTAAGTATGGATTTGATCTTGGTTCCATAATGCATTAGATGTTCATGTTATCATTATTTTAGTGTCTAGGGTTGGTTTCTATAAATTTCTTATTTTTCTCATTCTTATGGTACATTTAGGAATAAGCGAGGTGTGGTAATTAAAAAACTACTTTAGAAACTCATGAGCCAATATAAGGATCTTTGTGTTGATAAAGATAATTTTAACACCCAACTCAGACTCAGAACAAAATTTCATCATACAACTGTAAAATTGGTAATCAAACCTGGATCCTGTCAATTGTTTTCAGTTTGGAACAACTAAATAAATATAACGTAATAAGACGACACTGTCGCAAATAATGCATCGTGGTGGGTTAATTAAAGTAATAAATTAATGAGATCTCTGGCAATGGACTGTATCCAAAACGATTAAACGTTTTCCTTGTTCCAATATTACTTAAACAAATTAAAACATAATTTAGGACTAATAAAGTTTAAAGGTTTTTTGGGGTAAACGGTTTTATTGTTAACCTAAGTACCGAACAACGGTAGCGGTTATAAAATATCCCAAATTGTTTTCGTAAATTATGGTCACCGATTGGCACTCAATACTAACTTTGTGGATCGTAAAACGGCTATGTCGCTAATGCAATGGATTGTTCATATTGCACTTACAATATTTCCCGAGGGCGCTTACGACTTCCTTTTTTAAAATGAACTTTCGTCAAATTGCATCGATATCTCAGATATTTTGCTAATGAGGTTATGTATGTTATGCAATATGAATATTCGCATTCCCTGGGCCTCAAATTAATATTTTTTCAGCTTTTTCATTTTAAGTATGTTTTTTTGATTGGACCGAAAAACGCCGCGTATCTCGATAAATATAACTATTAACTATTTTTAACTATTTTTTTGCCTTAAATATTTGCATTACGAGTCCATTAAATTACTACGTCAATGGCACGCGCTTAAGGAAATTACTACTTTAAAAACACGTGTCAATTATTGGCGCCGTGAAGGACATTAATCGTGAATTATACGCGAATAAACCATTAATAAATCACTCGATTCTATCAAAGTTGTAAATATGATAATCGGCATTTGTTTGATATTGGTGAGGTCTGAAAATGTCAAAATGTTAACAAATGTATGCAAATGTAAAGTAAACCAGATCTAATCACATGTATAATCAGATATAGTGTATTTTAGTAGCAACATGGCGTTTTGTTTTTACACCTGCGTGATAAAAAATATCTTTTTTACCGACTAGGAAACGACCACTTCGTCTGATAATCATTGTTACTACCTCTATGGATCTCTGTAACTCCATATAGAACAGGGTTTTTACCTGAAGCCGACATCAGATATCAGCTAGCAACTACACCCTTTAACTGAAACGCTAGAAACTTTAGAAATAGGTAGGATAGTAGTAGGAAGCCCAGTCGAACTATACTGGTTCAGCCAATTTCCATAATATCTCCTAGATTTCAGGTCTTCTAGTATCGAGATGTAATGTTTCAGATTAAAAAGCTCTTAATTCTTAAAACGACTAAACCAACCTCTCCATAAAGGGATCTTTTATAGGAATTTGCTTCGGATGCTCCATTGTACTACTCGACTCGTCGTACTCGACTCTATGTCCCAAAACTAAAAGTGATTTTCAAAGGTCTTATTTTTGTATACATATTACCAAATTTGCGGTAGATCGATAGGTATGTACCATCTCTAAAATTGCTTCTTTGACCTCGGTTTTTGGACTTAAGACCTTCGAGAACAAATATTTATTGGTGCAAGAGAATTATTGGCAATCAAATATTCATTAGCATTCTAATGATGGTCTTCAATTAATTAGTCAAAAAACTAAGTTTCTTAAATCATTCGATAGGTATTATAAATCTATTATTTTTATCAAACCAACCTCTGAAATGTAAAAACCACAAAAAAAATTAAATAAAGTATTTCATTAGGAATAGAAGCCTATTTTATCAAAAACTAAAATATGTGAGGCGACAAGTTAAAAAATATGTAAAACTTCATTTGGAATGCGTTTGCTATAAAGTACCTACTTAATTAATTCTTAACTTTATGCAAACATGTGCCAACAACGCCACCTCTTATCACACTGAATAAAATAAAAGTAGAAAGATTTTTTTTATCAAGTTCTTTAAAACGTTACTTATACCAATTGTAGCGACATTTGACACTAGAATAGTTTAAAATGGTAGTTTGGATATTTGTAGAACAATTCATTCCTCAAAATTGTTCTTAATTAGTAATGAACAAGTTGGACCATTATCCACAAAACATGTATCATAAACTATGTCGCAGTAACTAATTAAAAGAAATCAGTAAATAAGAAAAATCAGGAAATACCTAGATCTTTACCATCTTTTTTAGAAAACTAAGGGCCTTATTCCTGTCACGCATATCTGTATGGTGAGCATACATTCTATAGTTTCATAGGTAAATACTTTTTCAATCATGCGTGCTACAGGCACGTGGCAAGCGAAGATACTGCAGAGCGTTAATTGGCGAAAGCGGGTGAGATACTCGTATACGTGCGAACGTAGACCCGCGTGACACGAAAATGGCCCGAAAGGTTTGCGGACAGACTAAAGCATTTTTAAACACAGCAATCCCCTGAAAATATCTAAAAGCTTTTTAGCATCAGACCCAAAACCTGAATGTCTTCTTCATTTCAGTTCAGTTTAAATAAGTAAGCCTTTTCAAGGCATAGAAATTCCTCACAAGAATTGCATATTAATGCATCACGAAATAAAGAAACGTACGAATTTACGTTTTGTTTGTACCATTTCAGTACCATACCATTTTCATTTACCGGATTCTGAATAACCGGCGTCGTTAACGAAACTCTTTATTGCAGAATACTAAGGACATTAAATGAAATTTAAGAATGAAATAAAGTCTCACGCGACCGAAAAGCGGGCGTATTTCGGCAAACAACAGATCGGCTTGCGTTAATTTAGTGCCTGCTTCATTTTAAAATTTAAGGCTCTTGTTGTATATGCAAGGGGTAATGAGATGCGTTTTACCAGCAAATGAGAGCTCATCTATAAATATCAAAATAGGTATGTCGCGCATTTTACGTTGAACAAAAATGATAAATCGAATAAAAAAAAATAATTTCAATTTTAGGCTGTATTAAAGAGAAATTTTAGGTCTTTAGAGGAATTCTCTGTAGGTAAGATATATGTACCTAATTTATGGTAACTGAATGACAAAAAAATCTATGTGTGATCGTGAATCATTATTTGAAGTCTGCCACTGCGCACTTGACTAGTGCGATGAACTATGGCCTAATCTTTCTCATTCTTAGAGAGAGACCCTCTCTCTCTCTGAAGCATTGTTCAGTAATGGGTTGACAACGACGACTGAATGACACTTTTGATTATAATCTTACTAATTCAATTTATTTACATAACAAAACTATCCTTAAGTATCTAACATGTTCCTCTTTTCCAGTAGATAACATCTAAATATTTTCCCGCCGCGAGAAAATCGCTTACCGACGCTCGCTTACAGTGAAGCAAGTACAATTTACCGCCTACTTAATTTTAAATTTTAAACGCAGTAATTTGTACGTCAGCTCGACAATCATACACAGTGCACAGCGCCGCGGGGGTACCGAATTGTACAATTATCAATTGTCACCTTTCGTACGTTCATATCGATTTTGTCTGTCCGTTTATGATTCTCAGGTTTTTGTTATGACACAAACGAGGGCTGTGTCTGAGGACGTAATTACCACTTCGAATATGAATGTTTGATTGACAATAATTTAAGTAACTTTTTATAGTATGTATATGATTAGTAGACGTGCACGCGGTCCACCTGAGTGGCTACTGTCGCGTATGTACGTCTGTGACCACCCCAGATAATATAAAATGACTACCTGAATTCAGCCACATAGACGTCGCTTTTGACTCAAAAAATATACCTATTAAGGGAAATATACCACACCGTTTAAACCAGAACACAGTAGCGCTTAACACTGCTGTTATTTAGCAGAAATATGACATATCCCCACTTTACTTTTTAGACCTACATACATAGTTAGGTACCTGCGTGTCTGCATAGCTATCATTTACGATGTGTAATATGTGTATAAGTAAACAATTTTGCAAAATATCTAAGACAATTTAATAGTACCTACTATTCAAATTTACAAATCTATCCGCCTATCAAACTATCTATATTTAGTTTTGTCGGTTTCTATTATCTATTAATTATTTTTTATTCTCATTTCATTTTTCAAATAATTTAATTCTAAAAAATCCGTGTCATGCTAATTCCGAGTTTTAAAAATTTCTAAACGAACACATTTCGATACACCAGCGCCACTGAGCCACGAGCGCCTAACAGCTGAACAAAATGCCTCAGCTACAGCCAATGGTCGTTCAAACTTGTTCTACACCTGTTTACAGATTCAATGCCGAAGTTCTAAGGACTATCTGATGGTATTATGGTAAATGATACTAAATAGCATTTGTACCATTTTATTATGAGTGGGTATTTAGAAGTTTTGAAATGTTCTTAATTTGAAATACTAATGCGGTGAACATTCCGTGACACGCTGTGGTCCGGGTTCGATCCCCGAAAAATTATTTTAGGTTTCTGATCTCGGGGTTAGGTGTTTATGTACTTTAGTGTGCATCAATGACATAGGGATCAGAAAGATTTACTAGTCGATGCTTAGGAAGATCCCTGACCAGATACACAATTCAGGTTTTAATTATATATTTCTTTTGAGTCTGAGTGGTGTTTGCGTGTTTACAACACCCATAAAAATAAACCTCCTTAGAAAGCACAAAGAGGTTTGTTATTTCCCTCTTAGGTATGGCTTAGCACTCTTAAGTTCAATTCCCGTTCGAGCACACCATTAATAATGGATATTCAATCTGTTCTAGTTTTCGGTTGTTACTTGTACCCACAAAATAAGACATTGAGTGAATTGCTTAGAAAATAATTAAGCTTAAAAAGAAATGTAAATATTTAAGCGTGAAGCGTTACATTTAAATTAAGATGCACGACAGGGCAAGGGCCAAGTTCTGTTTAATTAACATTAACAGCCAATAACATATTAACATTATTAACATAGTGACTTAACAATTAGGTAAGTAAGGTGTTACGATTTATAATAATCATTGATATTTTGATTGCGAAAGATTAATAAAGAATAAATTTCATATTCTTTTTACAATTTAGGAGATATTTATATCAATGAGAAGTATGTCAGTAAGGTAATTGAGACAAAATGTCAATGAGTTGCATCACAAAGGCAAATAAATGAGATCAATAAGTCAATGAAATTAATGAGATTAATAAGCCTAAGAGAACAATGTTAAAAATAAGTCCAATGGATAATTGATAACTGAACACTGAAAATAGATCAATGAAATCATTAATGATGGCAATGAGAAAAGTCAATCAAAATCAAAAGACCATGATAATTAAAAAAATGATACATCATATACCTAATTAATGTCAGATGATTTTTCCTACAAGTTGTAAGCATCTCGAAATAGGATTGAGGTCCTGGAGCCTAAAGTAGGTCACAGATATATTGCTATCCCCTAGAACTAAGTTATAAAGCCTCGTATAGTTAATGAATAAATGATCTCTGCCTTATCTACTCATACAAATCCTGTACTATAGCTTACATTTCTCTTACACTGACAGAATCGTGCCCAGCAGTGGGAAAGCAATGGCTTGAAGACGATACTTTAGATCATACCATAGTAATGCGTATTGCCACAATGATTAAAAATAAAGGAGAGGCAATAGTTCTGCGTCTAACTCTTAAGGATTCCAGAACGTTTTATACATTCGCAAAAAAATATATATCAGTAAGAAATCCTGTTATATTTTGTAGAAAGCTTATTTAGGTATATGTTAATAGGTAGATTGAATGGACCTTTAATTTAAAGTAAGGTATCTCGATTTCAGGTACTTTGAGGTACTTAAAATCGAGATAATTAGATACCTGTCAACATACATTTACATGTCAGCTGTTGGTAAAAATTGATCTTGTTTGGCATAAATATTATAGGTACATGAATCTAATGTCAGTATTTATTAGCCTTTGTTTAACCCAAATCTGATAAGACGACACATGTTTTCGACAGGTGGCACAATTGACCTTAGAATTGTTTATAAGTACAAATTAATAGTCATTAATAATAAGCACTTCATATTAATTTGTTTGAAATCGAATTACGGTGGATATTACATTGAACTTTAGATTTCAAGGTGGTAAACTCTATGGTTAAGCAGTTATCGGTACCTTTGTCATTATAGTTCTTCCTAATAATAATGTAAAGCTGTGTTCTGTTCTGTGAAGATTGTGGGTAAAGCAAGGCAGAGACTACATCGTTGGTAGCTCCTATTAAAATAAAATACAATATCATTATTTAAAATAATAATTAATTATTTGTTAGATATTCATAAGGGAAATCGGGAATACAGGTGGATTGATCGCTTAACTTTTTTTTTATAATATAGGAGTAGCAGACGAGCTTGCAGTCCATCTGATGGTAAGTGGCTACTGCCGCCCATGGCCCATCCGAGACAGGATTAGATATTCCTACCTTAGGTCGACCACAGATGCGCCGCTACCCTAAAGACTAAGCTGGAATGCCTCGGAAAAGTATGTCTCCCTTAACACACCCTTCAAAACGCAACACAGCAGCGCCTAACACTGTTGTTATTAGGCAAAAATAGATGAGGTGGTAGAACCCTTTATGGTTCGACTCCGGCGGCACCACCGCCACACCTATTTCTATCTAATAACAGCAGTGTTAGGAGCTGCTGTGTTGCGGTTTGAAGGGTGTAGTAAAGGCGACAGACTTTTCCGAGGCGTTCCAGCTTAGTCCTTAGGAGTAGCGGCGCATCTGTGACCGACCTCAGGTAGAAATATCTAATCCTATCTGGGGTTGATAGGCGGCAGTAGCCACTTACCATCAGGTGGACTGCATGCTCGTCTGCTACTCCTTTATTATAAAAAAAAATAATAAGCAATAAATAAATGTAGGTCCTATACGGTCCGACCGGACAGGTTTCACCGCTTTACCTATTTCTAGCATGAATCAGTTCTTTTCGTATGCCCGTATTCAGGCGAATGCCCACAGAAATGGCAACGCATCTGTGGGCTGCTGCTTCAGGCAGAACTCCTGTTCTATATGGAGCTAGTTGCAGATGTCCATTCGCGGCAGTGATCACTTACCATCAATTGGACCCCATGCTTCTACTTCTAACTTATACCTATAGGAATAACAGAAATGGGATACTCTTACCCTGGAATTAGCTAAGTACAGAAACCCCGGGAAATACTTACCTATAGTATAAGTAACTACCAATAGATCCCACATGTCCGCTAACTACCAACATATTACATACGCTCACTACATAATTAGGTACCTAAAGTGTCACAGATAAATACGGCTTATATTTAAGAAGCAAAAATTTTGTACCTTAAAATGGGTATGTAGGTAGGTACCTACTTAGATTTTCAAAGATTGACGCCGGCTTCAGGTTACATTTCATACACTTTTAAGGTTAAAGAAAACTCAGTCGTATACACTTCCTCCCTCGGTATTTCCTCATCAAATCATAAGCGTTGAAACAAGTGTTAGGTTCGTAATTAATTTCGTATTACATATAAGTTCGGAAAAATCCGGTCTCCAAGGGGAAATTGGAAGTCAGAACATTCTTTTAATTTAGCGATTAATATGGGGTAGTTTCCTACAATTATTCACAATAGGTCAGCAGGGTGGAAAACCTGTTCCAAGCTATGAATTACGGTGATTTGTGGCCAGGAAATCTTGCCCAAATGTGTAATATGTGATCTAAATTTAATTATAAAAGCGTAGTTATGTTTGAAATAAATTTTAATAGATAACCTTAGTAAATACAAATTACGTTATCCACATCACGATCGACCCAAAAAAGTATCTAGGATTCACTTTTCGGAAAATAAAAAGTCGCATAATAATTCAGATAAAAAATTATAAGGTCGAAGACCATTTGTCACAAATATTGTCCGAAGATAGTATTCAAAGCCTTTTCGAAAATATTCACGCATTAAAATTGACTTATATTTCAAATAATTTCAAATCGTACGATTCGAAAACCAAACCGAAACCAAATTTCTGTTACACGATATGGAAAAATATTGTGTGTCGAAAAGTCATTCATTTTTAATTTTTAACAATTAATAGGAATATTATAAGTAGCACACAATATATTAATAAAATCCTACTTTTGATTTCAAAGCTTATAAAATAAGCGTAGGTAAGCACGATTTAATTTTAGCTCCTTGCAAATCGTCGCGACTGGTCTTATAGGAAAAGATCTTCCCTATCTCAACCTTACGATGTCTAGAAAATATAATTCACTTACCTTCAGATGCGTTACCATCGTTCCTCCCGCTTGCTGAGACATCAGTGAAAAAGTATCAAAAACGATTAGGGGACAAACAAAAATAAACTAAACATTAACACGTCCGACCGTCCTATCACAACAATTATTTGGCATTATTCACAGTCAAGTCACTAAGAACACAAAAAACACAGAACATAAACGAAAACAGAATGGTCCAACAAAAGTCGGGATTCGCGATCGTGTTCGAGATCGGAGCGCGACACACGTTTGACTAGCGCGCGGCGCCAACACACAATGCTAGCAGATCGAAACTCGTCGACAATACGCGCACGCTACAATGACCACCGCCCCGCGCGTGCGACAAGGACGCACCGACCTAATGTCACTGCCCTACGAACAATGCCGTCCTTCGAGCCCTACCACCTGACTGTCACGTCTAAACCTAAACCTCCGACATAAACCAAAAAACGCCACTAATCAAGCACTAGGCGATTAGACGCGCAGATGCATTTACAATCAATTGTCTAATCGGAATCTATACAAAGCGGTACGGCCGTCCTCTTCTAGCGGATATTGTGTGCGTGGTCGTAGCGCCCTCTCGCTCGGCCGCGCTCGGCGACTAGGCGACTCCGTCCCGTTCTAGGCCCCGCCCAGGCGAACGTCTTTGAGTGTGCCGCCGCTGCAGTGTGTGTGCGAACAGACGCGCATTGTGGAAACTCGCACACCACAATGAGTCAGGTGGGAGTGCGATCTACGAGGGCGTTTAAAAAGTCGATACAATCGCTGTTACACTGGTATTTGTGAAGAAAATTTTCTTTATTCCGAACCAGCCGGACTGGGCGTGCATTGTTAGGCGTGGCTACGGAAAACGTCTATTGTGTGCGAGTTGGTTACGCGATTGGCGCTCTATTGTTGTTGACAACGGACTTTCCCACCGGAGCTCTCGACGAAATACGATCCCACCGACGAATATTTTTAGACATTCGTCGCTCTATACATTTGCATATCGTACACAAAAAATTCCATTATACTCTGGACGCATTATCTACAGGTATGTAATACAAGGTCGAACTGGTCGCGTCTACCTACAATAATAATAATGTCAATAAATTATAACTCGTACCTACAAATGTAACCAACAATTTTCTTTAAAAAATAAATTTTACATTGTTCTTAGTTTTAGGTATCTGGTTGATTCGTAAGCGACAATATTAGGTTGGTAACTACCTATAGTTAATAAAAACCAGTCAAGTAAGAGGCGGGCTCGGGGACAGAGTTCCGTATCATGATTTCTCTTAGAAATTTGAATTCTGTTCATGTCTTCGTACAGGTTATGACTTTGGCTTTTTATCTCGCAAAATTGTGATACAGTGTCAAGCCAATGTTTTCATGTAGGAACGAAGGCTTAAGTTGGTACTTTGAGTATGTGCCTAGAATTTGTACCGTCGTCGTTCCTTTTACTTAATTTCTGAATTATTTTTTGACTCCTGATAAGATTCAAATTAATGGATATACCTACCCACTTAGTACATAATAAGGGTAACCCAGCTATGTACAATGTCCTTTCTATTTATTTTCTTTATTTTAATTTACTTTTGTTAGTCAATTTATTTACTTGAGATTTTTACACATTTTGCATTTTGAGTAGGAGTGCTTTATAAAGTTGTTTGTTTTATCCCACTGCTGGGCAGAGATTGCTGGATCTTTTTCGAGATTGAGAACTATTTAAGCCATAATCAACCACATTGGCCCAGTCTGGATTTATGGATTTCACACAAATTTGAGAGTTTTTTTACAGAATTCCAAGAGTTGCCCGACAGTTAGGTAAAGCAAGTGATAATTTTATTACCTAATAGAAAGGTAGCTAGGTATTATTTTAATCCCTCTATTCTCTCCAATTCTAAATCGCACATGACTTGAAAAAAAATTATGTCTGGGATTCGAACAACAGACCTCAAATGGGAGATACCGAATTTCTAACTGCTATCTACGCTAGCACCGAAACTGCTAGTCCTCTCTGAAGTCTGAGCAGGTGTAGTCATACAATTAGCTATGGCGACGTGATTCATTTCTATATTCAGAGTAGCAGTAGGACTAGCAGTTTTACACGGACTATACCTTCTTTTTTTTTTCGTTTACGAGGGGGAAACCTTCAAAAGGTACCCTATGCCGCGGGAGCGACACGGGGTTATGTGGGATTCTTACCGCACTAAAACCCTCCGGTGGCCGTCCTCGGCGCTGCGTAGAGGACTCCGGGATCTCCAAGGGAACGCAACCGGAGTCCTCTTAGCGCGTTGCTCCGTCAGGCTCCACCCAGGCGAGCGTGGTGCTCGCCACTCCGTCTGATGTGCACGACGGTATGCAACCACACATATCGCCGTCCTTCGCGGGGTTGCCGGCCGGGCAGTTCGAGCTCCCACTCTCGCCACCCGCAACCCCGGAAGCCCCTTTTAGTCGCCTCTTACGACAGGCAGGGGATACTGTAGCCCAATTTTGGTCCCGGAACTACAGGGACAACACGGTCTATACCTATTTACATTATTAACAGATTATATCCAAACAATCCATTACATTTGTCCTGGCAAGGCGTTACATTGTTATCACTTAGCATAATCGTAACGACCTGAATTAATTTATTCAACTTATCTACAGATATTTAAAACCTGTTAGCACTTAGCATACCGATACCTAAAGTAAAGTGCAATAACCTCTGGCAACGTAGGTAATAAAAATATTGGGTAGACACCTATCTAGATTTTAATAGCTAACTATTTGGGTACCTTCAGATATAGCTGTTAGGTAATTTGAATTGTTCAGGAAAAGAATAGGTAATAAAACAATAGCCAAATATAAATTTTCTTAGGAAGGTATTTACTCTTACTTACCTAGGTATTGATTTCCTACCTACATAAGTAGATCGGTACGTAGTAGGTAGTATGTACCTACCTAATATCTACTAGCGGATACCTACTATTTGAGACATATCTAATATTACTACCTTGTGTCGCTCAAAGTACTATGAGGTCAATCACCTTTCCAATTAATTCTTGTTTTATCAATTTTCACGAAGTGCTAGCATGTAGGTACCTACGAATGGTACGATATATAGGTAGGTACATATGTTGTGTACCTACCTATATATCGTATCATTATCTATAAAGGTAGGTTGATATGTAGGCACCTACCTGAAGTGTGTGAAGCTACCCAATACCTATTTTGATATCTTTAGGTAATACCTATAGGTATCATGCGACAATATGACCCACAGCGCCGCTCCACAGGGGAGACTTGTTTTAGGGAGCCTATGAAAATTGTTTTTTATGCCATCTCCATTACGGTAGGTACTTAGTCATTTAGATAAGAGTGTTTGCGTAGTAAACCGCGCCAAACTGCTAGTCCGCTCTGAAGTTGATGCTAGCAGGTAGTCATACAATTTGCTATGGCGATATTCATTTCTATATTGAGAGCGGACTAGCAGTTTTACGCAGACTATACCTAAGTACAGACATTACATAATAGGTATATAACGGGGTATATTTTGTTATTTTTAATTAAGTGTACAATAAAGAGTTTTATATTGTATTGTAGGTATTGTAAAGGCATGATCATTGGTAGGTAGGTATATACAATTAAAATAATGCCTACCTATAGGTACCTGCCTAGGTACCTATAGGTAGGCATTATTTTAGTTAGACCTCTAAGTCTTGATTCGTTTTTCAGTCTGGAGTGTTAGTAGGTAGATACTTAGTAAAACTGAGTACTAACTCTAACGTTACTTCTATATTTATACCTACGTATAGATAGGTAGGTAGGTAGGTGGCAGTGATAGCCTAGTGGTTAAGAAACTCGACCTCTCGATCGAGGCGTCCGAGATTCAAATCCCAGGCACGCACCTCTGATTTTTCAAACTTATATGCGTATTAGAAATTAATTATCACTTGCTTAAAAACGGTGAAGGAAAACATCGTGAGGAAACCTGCATACCTGAGTGTTATTATAAAAAAATGTCACCGGTTTGTGAAGTCTACCAATACACACTTGGCCAGCGCGGTGGACTATGGCCTAATCCTTCTCATTCTGAGAGGAGACCCGTGCCCAGCATTGGGACAGTAATGGGTTGATGATAGGTAGGTAGGTATAGGTATCTACAATGAAGAAAATCCCAATATATCTTATCAAAAGTTTTAATTACGAAAACATACAGCAGGACACCCGAAAACCTCCCTCGCTACCTGAAAGTAGCTCCCCTTTGTCGTTATCGTAGACCTAATAATAATCAGAAATGGCATATGCAGATTGCAGACCCACAGTTATTTAGAACTTACTTTTGTATGCAAAAATAAAATTAGCAGTTTACCTACAGCTACGTTTAACTACAGGATAGTAGCGATTTTCTTCAACGTTGAATCACGTGATAATTTATTTATAAACCGCACATAACTTTGCAAAATCAGAGGCCTGGGATTTTTTTTTGGGAACCTCGAAACCCTCGGTCGAGAGGTCAAATTTCAACCGACGACTATCACGATTACTTAAAGATTTTTTTATATTTGTTATCGTTCTTATATACCCACATGTCACTTCTATTATTTTTTTAAAAATTATTTTCCTATTCACATGACACTTCTATTTCTTAATCACTCTATGGACGAACCGAAGATTATCGACGGAGGAACCGACACCGATGCCACCCGCCAATTACTTGATTGGTTTCCACTGTTTTTGTTTACAGACCCTTATTCCAACTTCCTAAGAACTGCTCGAGATTGTGTAACGTTTGGTTTGATTGGATGGATCGTTACAGATGGCGTTTTGATAATGAATAGAGTTCAACTTTGTTTTGAGGACAAAGGGAACGTGATCTATTTTTGATGTTGAGATCTTTACTATTTTTGACATTTGATGTTTGATGTTTGACATTATGATCGCAACTCTACGTAGAGCTATCTACTGTAGATATTGGTGTTAAACGCTACCGTGTTCTGGATTGATAAATGTGGGAAAGGAGAGTCATTAATACCTGACATTTCACGCTTAGGTACTTTCTCATGGGGTAGCAATGCATTTGTGTCCAGTACCCTTACCATGAGTTTTCAAAACATCCCACAATTTTACGTTACGTTTACTCAATCCATTATTCTGCTCCGTTTGCTTCAGTAGACTGAGTAAATGTAACAATAAGTAAATGCTTAAGTCTTTTTGTCTGCCTCACATGTTCGCAAAAGAGAGAGGCAAAACATAAAGCGCCATTTTGTCAATTTGGACATTAAATGTTACGTTACTGACACTATAGTTCTGATACAATCCGCTAGGGGTGCTGATTGGAATTTGTATGGGCAAATACGTAAACAAATACCAAAACAGTCATTTGTCGAAACGTAAAGACTCATGGTAAGGGTACAGGTAGGACACTGGTCAGAAGTTAAAAACAGATGTTTATAATCGCAGTAATAGTAGGTACTTAGGTTATCTACTTACCTACGATCAGGTATCATTATTTGTTTACTACTTAAAAATAAACGGAATGAATGATTATTATTTATAATGAATACGTACCTATCTTTTTACCTACCTATCTATTGAAATAATAACTTTTTATTAGAACTCTTTATTACTAACTTTAACGTTTTAACTCGAGTAAAAGCGGTGCCAGATTCTTCTTACATAACAACTCATAATACCATGTTATCTGTGGTATTTTAACTACAAAATAGATAAAAGATACCAATTCCTGTGTCCCATGCCGCATATCTTCCCGAATCAGTAGCATTAACTAATTAATAAAGTCATTAAACGTGATTATTATCTATATTACCACATATAATGTTACAAGCTGATCAATAAAAGATTTTTTAAATTTTAATACAGGGATAGGTATCCGTTGTATCTTATTAAACCTTTAGAACTGATTAAGATATTTTAGGGTCAGACCTGTTTAACAACTAGTTTGAAGTTTAAATGTGTCGATTGGTATCTACAGTTTTGTTATTCTTAAAGATTGAATCTCTGTCGTGTATTCATCTTATTGATTGGAAAGGTTGAACCCTTCATAGCACCACTGCGAGGTAGGTGCCTATTTTCGTAGCTCCGCTATTTGCGGGCAATTAGTCTAACCTACACATATCCTAACCTAAGCCAACCCAAGCCTAGGGGATTTTACCTATATAGGTGTACATTAAAAAATGAAAATTCTTGGCGTGGGTTTTACCTACACATAGGCATAGAGTTCTAGACCAATGACCTCTGGCTAGAAAAACTCTACATTCCAGAAACAAAATCTTAATTAGCTAACAAAACAAATCGATTTATTCCAAAGATTAGAGAATCGAGTATAAAATCGAATGGGCGATTGTGATGGTAAGGCAAGGAACCGGAGGCGGAAATGCAATGGCGGATTGGATTCAAAGCTGTTCGATCTTTAAATAGATAGACGCGCTAAGTGACGCCAATTAGTTTCAGTGGAGTCTAACCTAAACGCATCCTAACCTAAGCTAACCTAAGCCTAGGGGTTCCTACCTATATAGGTGTACATTACAAAATAAAAATCCTGTGCATGGGTTTACCTACCATAGAGAGTTAGGGTTAGCCATAGAGTTCTAGGTCAACGACCCCAAACCAGAAAAACTCTACATTCCAGAAACAAAATCCTAATTAGCTAACAAAACAAATCGATTAATTCCAACGATTAGAGAATCGAGTATAAAATCGAATGGGCGATTGTGATGGTAAGGCAAGGAACCGGAGGCGGAAATGCAATGGCGGATTGGATTCAAAGCTGTTCGATCTTTAAATAGATAGACGCGCTAAGTGACGCCAATTAGTTGCCGCGCCCGTGCCATGAGGTGACTGTTTTAGTCTTTTTAGCCCTTCTGTCTTTTGTTTAGCGTTCTTAGAGCTGTCACGTACGACGATAATAGGTGGGGTATTTCCTAGCTATATAGGTAGCTACCTAACATACCCATATGGGTAGGTACCTACTTAGGTAGGTACGTATTTGTCTACGTATTGGGTACTTTTACCTATATTTTAAAGTACTAAGTAATTTTACATATCTAAATTTAGATTAAAGTAGATGTACCTTGTGTAAGTATGTAATTTACGTGTCTATTGAATTCATCTTATTTTACTGGAACAAATTCTTGATTCTGTAAGGTCGTCATGGTATCCTAGTTGTTTTGATTAGGTACTGAAGTTGGGTTAAACCGTATCTATCTAATATGTCAGCTCTAATATAAAAAGGTACATGCAAAAACCGCCTATATCTTTGCGATAAAAAAAATAAAATTAGCTATTTTTAATCCTTTACCTCTACACGAAAGTTTTACCAAAATCGGCCTAGGTCTCAAAATCAATAGTACGGTCAACCTTACAAATAAACAAACATAACATAATCCACAAGCAGTATACCTACCTAGATAGCTCATTTACATTTCACAATATGAACCAAGCACGGTATATTAAACCTCCCTTCAAAACATAAACATCTTTACACCAAAACCATCTTCATTTGATCGTAATTACTCGCAAACTTTGAGATTGTTCCATATCTCGTTCAATACAACCCTCAACCCTTCCGAGATAACGGGTTCATTTCACCCCCTCGTTCATAACCCACACAAACTAACTTCGTTTTGATGATGTCTTCAAACATTGACGGGGTTTGTCGTATCATTAGCGATAAACGAGTGAATAAGATTTATTTCCTGGAACACGTGCTCCTGTGATCTTTACTAATATAGTAAATGGAGGAGAAACTTTAGAAAAGATGCTTCTCTATTATATATTTATCAAATAAATATTTTATTTTGAATTTAGATCCCTTTGTGGTTTGAGTCCTAAATCACCACTGGCATACCTATATCTGCCTAATAATAAGTGCGCTGCTGTCCCGCTTTGAAGGGAGTTTGTGAGACACATATTTATCCGGGGCGTTTAAACTTAGTTCTAATAGCAACACATCTGTACCTCAC
Organism: Epargyreus clarus clarus; assembly: GCA_014595695.2. Taxonomy (NCBI): domain Eukaryota; kingdom Metazoa; phylum Arthropoda; class Insecta; order Lepidoptera; family Hesperiidae; genus Epargyreus; species Epargyreus clarus. The sequence continues at coordinate 256,148 of JACTTY020000154.1, read as the reverse complement.
CTTAGATAGGAATCAGCAAATCATGTCTGCGAAATTTTATGAATTAAAATTACCTCTATCTGAATCATAACGCACCCAAAAATAGAGTTTGGAGCAGCGTTATTAATAATTAAAAAAATATTAAAATTCCTATTAATTATTACCTATTAGCTAATAAGATTGTTTATCGTTTATTCGTTAGAAGTATGACAAGTCATTTAAAGATATATTAGTCGGAGTGAACGAAAACGAGCCATTCTATATCACGAGCACGTAAATGAAAATAGTCTTTATAGATATCATAATAATAACCTTAGTTGCTTAAAATGGCTTTTAAAGGTAGCCAGTGCAAATTACAATGCAATATACGGTGTAAATAATTTGACACTTATTGCTTAGGAAATAAAGTCGAAATGATTCACGGGTCGTTTCGGTCAGTTAATGGGATAATCTTATTATGACCAATGAAATTAGTAGTACCCACTTTGGAGGTCCAGGGTTCGAATCCGGTCAAATGTCAACTTTTTCGAAGGTAATTAATAATTAATATATACTTAATAATACCTACAAGACATCGTGAAGTACATTTTGACGACAATTGACGATTTTCTTTACCATTAACCATTGCCTAAAAGGTTTCAAAGACGTGTGTAATGTCAGTTTGGTGGGTTATGACCTAAACCTTTAAGGTCAGAGAGCTCAGAAATTTCATTATTTAAAATAGGTACCTACCTACCTAGGTATATTATCATAGCCAAATAGATATAGGTACCACCTATAGATAAATTTATATGAACATTTTCATTATGAAGATCCTGTAAGAAGTAAAGGCACTTTAATTAGTAGTTCATCGAACTAAAGATATCAAAACATAGGCGTATGAAGGGATACGACGAAGTAATGAAATAGACTGCTAATTACCAAATTATTTTATACCTACCTACCAACAGTACCAACCTAATATGAAAATGAAAACTACCTAATTTACTTAATTTATAATTCAATGGCCAATCGTTGTGTCTACGTCTTTGTAACCAACGATTGTTTTGCAAATATTATGGCATGGAATCAACTGTATTTAGCAACGATTTTATCTTAAAAAGACATAATTCAACTATCATTCTATTAAGGTTTATACATAGATACTTGAAAAACTGACAGACGTAGGTATGTAAATAGGTACCTACCTATTTCCCCAGATGTCATGAATCACTTAATTAGACCTCTATTTATTTCCTCCTCTACGTTCCTACTTGTACATATTAACAAATTTTGATAAGTAGGTCCTTACATCGCCTGTAACATAATATTACGAACGAAATGCTTTATCGGTAGCAATTTTAAGGCGTTTGATGTCAGTTTCTCCTTTAATTTAACGCTGTTATTAAATTTTACTATCAAAATGATATGAATATGTTTCTGTTATTTGTATGTGATATTGGTATCGACGGAGTAATTTGTGGTTAGTAAATATAGGTTTGTGTAAGTAAATAGTAAAGGGATGTAATATATGTGTTGCTATGTATTTTAACTGATTAGGTAATAATCTTGCCATTATTGTCCCACTGTTGGGCCTTTCAGAGATGTATTTCAACGATATTCCACCACGCTATAAGTTCATAAACTGCACACATTTTTTAATGAGGTATGTATTTTCAGACGTCTAAGTTTTTTTACAATTTTCTTCATCGTCAAAGTAAATGATAATTAATTTATATTCCTTACGCAAATAGGTAGATAGGTAATTACGAAAAATCGAGGCTGTGTCTGGGACTTGAACCTGGGACTCTCAAATTGGAAAGCCTAATTTTCGACCACTGTACCACTGGCGATGTCAATGCTTTCAATTACCTTCTACTAAATTTAAAAACAATACCTATTCGTCCATAATGTACCTACATACATTATCTTCTATCTACTTATCTACTAAAAAGTAAATAGATTGAAACAAAAAGCTCAATCGCTCACCTTCCCACCACTTATCCTAAGCGACATCTTAATAATCATTAAAGCAACGAAACACATTAGCGTGCCGTTAACTGAAAATAAAGTCATTTTACAAAAAACTGAAAAATATATCGGGTCGCTAAGTGCTGTAAAAGCGTCTACTTACTTTCCAAAAAGCTTACGTAAAAGCTTTAAATTTGGCCAAGTGCAAGTCGAACCCGCACCCGGCGGGTTCTGTACCACCAAAATTTTATTTTTTTATAATTTCTAGTAGGTATGTGTTATTATAGCAGCCATTGAAGGAAGTACATACATTGTGAATTATTTGAACTGTCTACCTTTCAATAGTTAATTCAAAACATATCGAAAAATACCAGTTTGTAGTATGAGGACCCTTTTAATATTCAACTTAAACTCTACCTACATTATTTAAAGGTGGTAGAACCCTTTGTGGTTCGACTCCGGCGGCACCACCGCCACACCTATTTCTGCCTTAAACAACAGCGTTAAGCGCTGCTGTGTTCTGGTTTGAAAGGTGTGGTAAGGGAGACATACTTTTTCGAGGCATTCCAGCTTAGTCAGCCGTGTCCGACCTCAGGTAGGAATGTCTGATCCTACTGGGCTGCATGCTCGTCTGCTACTCCCAAATTATAAAAAAATATATATTTTTAATATTTGTTGTTATAGCGATCACCTTTATACATTCAAGTGTCCATCTATTACGGTTCCAAAGATAGAGCCTCGTGACAGACGGACAGACGGACAGGCAGCGGCATCTTAGTAATAGGGTTCCGTTTTTACTATTTGAGCACGGAACCCTAAAAACTAAGTAGCGGACATGGGGCTGGACAAAATATTAGCTCACAAACGAAGATTAGTTAGCTAATGGACCATTTGCGTTGGGGATATTTTTATGAACTCGAGTGCTCGGATTTGATTATTCGAATGTTATGGTAGGTACACAGAAAGGTCCAGGTTTGAATCTGGTTGTATGTTTTTTGTAATTATATAATTAGCAATGGAGTATGTAGTTCGTCTGATGGTGCTTATTACCCGTGGACATCAATAATTAACCATAGAACACATTAGGTAGAGTCCTATCTGAGGTCGGCTACTGGTGTTGTTACTCCTAAGGACTATGTTGGAACGCTATTTTGAAACATCTTTTCGTTACCTTTCAGACGTTTACAAGGCAGCGTTTATTTGCAGCACAGAAGAGCTTTGTTATTATAAAGCAGAGATTAACCATACGGCTATACTTAACAGAGATATGATTTCGTCTTCAGGATTTCAATCCGGGGTTCAAATCCCAGTTTTGATTTTTTCATTCGTCTTAGGGAAATAGGTACAAATCATCCAGCATAAGAGCAACGTGGTGGTGAACGCTTCAGGCCGCCCTCTTTGTGGGGAGAATGCTCAACAATGGGAAAAATGGGTTCCAATCAAATATCAATGAATTTATCTATCTTTCTTCTACGTCATATATCGATTTTAATAATAGAACACTGTTCAAGATTTAGTTTGAAGAATGAATGTCTATGAACGAATTTCTAAAAATATCACACCCATTGTTTCTCAAAGCTCACGATTTCTCAGAATTGAACGTGATTATTTCCGGAAATTCCACACATTTTCCACTCACTGGGCGGCGCTCCAACGACAATAGGCATTGTGTGGGGCGTGCCCCATTGTGCCCCACGGCCAATCGGAACGCTCTACACAACAATAGCGCACCGAATTGGAATGCTCTATTGTCGGATTGGCGTTGGCGAGATCAAATTTAGAACCGTTTGTTTGGATAAGGTCTGCTGTCAATCATTTCGACGTGAAATTTGCTGTTCCAATTTTAAATTTTGTAATATTAGGTAGTCGCACTTAAGAATCGTTTGAATTTCGAATCGTTGCGAAATTTGAATTGTCAATTATTTGAAATATTTGAAGCAAATGGATAAAATAAATTATAACTATTTTATGTTTCTGACTGTTGTATAGCCTGCGTTAAACTGTTAGTCCGCTCTGAATATAGAAATGAATCGCATTGCCATTGCAAATTGTAGGTACCTATGACTACACCTGTTCGCAACAACTTTAGAGCGGACTAATAGTTTGGCGATAACTATACCTACTCGTTGACGAGTTTGAATTTAGAACGAATCTCATATTTTAAAGTTTGAAAATGTTGAAAGTCATATTTTAAAAGAGACAATTTTGCTAATTCTAATTTTAAAATTACAATGACCTAAATTTTATAAACTAACTCTCATTGTCACAAACGAAATAATAGAAACCAGATAGATATAAAGATAAGATTAAAAAGTAATCTAGGTTACTAAACGCCTACACGCTTATTTTCTTGCCTCATTATTAAATTTACAACTCGAAATTAAAAATTACTATTTATAACAGTCGCCAATAAAAATATGATTTAATAACTCGGGTACAAATCTCATTGCTAATTATCGTTACAACAGTACGAAAACTCCACTCAAAATTCTGCTGTAGGAAATCGGAATAAGATTGAAAATCCGTTGACAACTTCCCGAACTGTGTATTAAACAGATTCTGTTGTGTAGCAGACCTTATTTTGTTGTGTAGAAAATTGAATTTTAAATGTAGAATGTACGGTCAAGCTACACCTGTTCTTGACATCCGGTCGGTACACTCGCGTCGACTGGTTATAGTACAGTCGCGTTGTCAAGTTTTAATTGAAGATGGGCTCATTTCTTGTCTCGTGAACTAAGAAAGTACCTACCTACATTTCTGTACAGGTATTTATAGATGATTATTTTCTTCATATTTAAAAGAGCCTAGCCACTACACCGTATCATGACCGTGTGAGAAACGTGTCATGCAAAAATCTTTTCTTTTATTGATATGTAAGTATTAAACTTAACTTCAATTAATAGAGGTAGATTGTGTCATTAGTAGCTACTTGCTTTTAATACGAATAATGTTTTTTTCATTCCTACGATCATAGTATGGTATGGTATGATACAATGTAGTAGTAATTGGGTAGACTTCTTTAATGTTAAAAATCCGTATTTGGTCAGTTTAGTGGACTTCAATTTTTCAGAGGTAACTAAGCCCAACAGTGGGACAAGATAAAGATTGATGTCAATGAAAATCAATAAATAAGTAAAATACATAAGCTACTTATTGTATATATTGATAAATATACCTACCTAACTACGACATCAGAAACGTAAAGACCAGAATCCAGGACCTATCATTCGCTCAAAACAAATAAGTAGCTACCCACATGCAAGCTACGGTTTCTTATTATATGGCCTTTAGATTTCGAACAAATACACTCACACTCGCAAAACCAATCTCGACCCCCCGAGCCGCCTCCTCACCTACTAACTACCCTCACTGTAATGCACTATCAGAGCTCTTTCATAAATGGACAATGTATAACTAGGGTTGTCAACTGTTTTATAAGATATAGTAGGTAGGTACAAGGTAGGTACAATGTGCAGTGATAGGCTAATAGTTAAGAAACTCAGCCTCTCGAACGAGGGGTCCGAGGTTCCTACACCCTGAGAAAACCGGCAAACCTGAGCGATGTATGCCAATACGCATTTAGCCAGCGCGGTGGACTATGTCCTAATTCTTCTCATTCTGTGAGGAGACCCGTGCCCAGCAGTGGGACAATAATGGGTTGATGACATAGGTAGGTACCTACTCGCTGAATCTGCCTGGACTGTGGCTCAGTATAATAGTAGTTTTAGGGTAGTACCTACCTATTTCATTTTCTTATTGGCTATACGAGATATAGGCAAATATAGTTTTAAATGTTTCAATAGCTTTAAAGCTTGCGTTTGATTTTATTAACATGTAGAAAACTGACTTTATGTGTAAACGCAAAAATACCTATATACCTGGGTACATAGATATTTACTACCTATATATATTTTAGTTCTAATTGAGAAGTCAGTTGTAATTCTTTGTTAAAAAGGTGTTTCGACAATATGTTTTTATTTTGTTTTATAAAATAATATATGAATGTTATATGAAACACATAATATCTTTATTGTAGAGTACCTACCTAGGTAGTATTGAAGAGTAGTTAGTAGGTGAAAGTATTAAAAAAAATATATTCCTAACTAACATAATTATGTAGATACTATTTTTGACACCTACTCGTATCTATTACTTTTTAAAATTTTGGATTTAAAAAACTACCTGCAGTTTTTGCATGCACTCTATTTTATAACTATCTAAAAATACTATAATAACTGAACGAAAAACTGTTGCCAGCCCTATGTGTAACAGTTTTATCGGGACACCAAGTTTTCTTTTGCCGTCGTCACTACCGTATTTCAATAGCACTAAGACCCATTTTCGAATACCCATATGTATAACTAACTTTGCACCTAACTTTGCGGTATATGTGTGTGAAAGGGGGTCGCTACCCCCCATCACCACCCCAAAAGCGTCTTGGAAATGTTTAGTCTCGTCTGTACACATTTTGTTTCCCTTATTCTCAGTTCGGTGCTTTCATTCGAAATAGATAGGTCCGCTTTGTATGAAAATGTCGTTGTGAGATTTTTTGATGGCTGAAAAGACGGTCTTTTGATTCGAGTCTCGGGCGTTAAGTCTATATTACCTTCATCAACAAGTTCAGTAAATGGTTATTGGTTTGTTGAGAAGTCTATTGATTTGATCAAAGTTTCTTTCTGATTGAAGTATCAAACGAGCATGCAGTCTACTAAGGTACTTACTTACCTGGGTATACTCCGCGCGAAACTGCTATTCCACAGTGAATATAGAAATGAGTCTACAACATCTGCTCGCAACAACTTCAGAGCGGACTAGCAGTTTGGCGCGTACTATACCTACTTAAGTGGTCACAGCCATTTATGGCCATATAACCAACTCGGTACAGAACAGAGATTTTACTTGAAGCTGTTCACAGAGATGTTGCTCTCCTGAGGACCAAAATGTTCGCTACCTACCGATGTAAGTAAGCCAACGTAGGTAAAAATTCTTCCACTGAAACACAAGCTACGCCATGCAAAAAATAGTTTTGGCGTTAGTATCTTTCTGGTTGACCCATTTTTTTACCACCTTTCAAACAATATGTAAACCTACCAACTTTGGCATCAACCCTTTGTTTTAATTAATAACTAAAGGTCTTCGCTCAGGTAACCACAGTTCATCACGCCGAGCAAGTGCGGATTGATAGACCATTCTGAATTTTTAGAGAACTTACACAAATGCACATAACTTGGAAAAATCGCAATAGAACAAAAACTTTAGAAAGCAGTCTGGTATTTGAACCTTCTTACTTCGACGTTGGGACGTTTTAGCAGTGATAGCCTTGTGGTTAAGAAACTCGGCCTCTCCATCGAGAGGTCTGAGGTTCAAATCCCAGGCACGCATCTCTGATTTTTCAAATTTATATGCGTATTAGAAACAAATTATCAATTGCTAAACGGTGAAGCAAAACGTCGTGAGCATACCTGAGAGATTTATAAAAAAAATCTCAAAGATATATGAAGTCTACCAATACGCACTTGGCCAGCGCGGTGGACTATGGCCTAATCCTTCTCATGAGAGGAGACCCGTGCCCAGCAGTGGGACAGTAATGGGTTGGTGATGATGCTGATGATGATGATGACTTCGACGTTTAACAATTGTATATCATTTGACTATGTATCCAACTTAGCTGGTGAAATAAAGCTCAAAGCCCTCTTAAAAGTTAAAACAGTCGTTTGACATAAAAGCTTTCATTAAGGTTTATAAGTATGGTATAGATAATGTTATCATTTACCGTTATAGAATATAATAGGCAATAAATATTGCAAATACACTCATAACTTCGAAAAATGAGAGGTGCATGCTTAAGGCTCGAACCTTGTGCCAGACACCAAATTTAAAACCACGTTTCCATATTTATTCACAATTTCGATTACACAACGAAACGCAAAGAAAATCATGTTCAAGTATGGAAAATCTACACGCCTACTTGCGAATAAAACCACAAAGTTACGTTCATTTCCAACCCAAGCCATAATACTCCGATAAACACGATGGGAGTACACTTCGTTAAAGATCCGCTCACACAAGGTGGAATGAAAAACAAAAATAACATCGCATAGGACAGCGGGGACAGGGGGACAAGCGACCAAAAAGTAGAGGAGGAAGAGCAGTCGGCCCTTTGTGTCACACCCTCCCCGTACCGACGGCAAAAAAATAAAGAAAAAATTGTACTATGATGAAAATATTTTTATAATAACACCATTTTAATAATAACACCTGTCTGTGGTAGTCTAGTAGTGGTGTGGTAAGGTAGTAAGTCTGTTTTTGTATTCGTTTACGTATTTGCTCATACATTTTCAATCAGTGCCACTAGCGGACTGTATCAGAACTGATTGGAAATGTATGTGAAATACGGAATCAAATACAAAACCAGTCACTTTTGTGAAAACGTAAAGTCTAATACTAAGGGTACTGGTTACAAATATACCTAGGTAAGTATCCTAACTTTAAAACATACAGACCATTCTACACAAAATAGTCTATAAGATTCCTTTAACTCTACTTATGAAAATTACTTCTGAAATGTACAAATAAACAGTATTTTTCTGTTCCTCCAACGACCGAGTTTATTTGCATCGTGATAATGGATCCAAGTGCAAACTATTATAATAATAAATTACTTGCATTAATGTTTGTTCGTGTGCCTAAAATAAACTTCGAATAAAATGTATAAAACAACTTTGAAGAAAATAATGTAAACATAATTCTTACATTTTAAAACATAATAAATGTAAGTAAACAACAACGTAAGGTGGTCAGAAACGACAAATTTAGTTAAACAACAATAAATTGTTCCAAGTTAAAATAAAATAGAATTTCTGGCTTAAACCAAAACATTTTAAGAGCTTTTAGATTTATGTAATAATTAATATGTTTTATTGACCGAATTGTGTTAAACAAAATGTTACTATGTAATCTATAGGCCACCGTTTCGATAACACGTTGTTCATCATAGTTATTTTATAGGATTTTATTAAATACTGTAACATTATTTATATTTTATTAAACACATTTAGAATCGGTGAAGGTAATAATGCAACTTTCCTCGATATATTTTGATTGCGGTGGTTTTAAGTGTAGTACTTATGTTTAAAGAATTTAGTCTTTTTTGAGAATAAATTCTTTAAACATAAGTGTACATGATTAACAATGTATCTATGATTGACTAAAGGTAAGATTCTTGTCTTCTTTTATGTCACTTACATGCTAAAATCTAATGGTATGATGTGTTTCTTCGTCATCAACTGAGGGTCAGACGTAGCCCGTAAGAATAACAAACTCTTGTGAGACAATAAGTATGTAATAAATTTATAGTCAGTTTTATTAAAAGTGAAAAAAAAAACTTTAACAGTTAACAAAAAAGTACCTAAGAAACGAAAGTGACACTCATAAATTCATGAACTATTTTATCTTTTTTAACACAACGACAACTTTACTAATTCGCAAGGTAAGAGGAATAACTAATGCATTTTTCTGCATTATCTTAAAATTACCCTATTTTGCCAACGCTACATAACAGATACAACTTTGTAAAGCTCGTCTGTGAGGGGGGCGAAATTAAGAGACACTTTGTGTCGCTTCATAAAGGAATGTGTACCTATATGTCGGAATCTATGTTGATTCCTGTGTATAATTATTGTTTGTTTGCCAAAAATACGATCCGAAGTAGCGTCAAAGCGGGTTCTTTTAACGAAAATGTCATTTTGGCATAATCTGTGGGTTTTTGCTAAACAATTGTGCCAAAAATGTGATGTTTATTTCTGCTTTATAACAGTATTTTTTGGTTAATAATAAGAGGGTTAAGCGCTTATGATCCAGTTTGAAGAGTGTGGTAAGGGAGACATACTTATCGAAGGCGTTCCAACTTAGTCCTCAGGAGTAACAACGCACTTTAAAAGGAAAACAAAACACAGTAGCACTTAACACTACTACACGTATTATAAGGTAAAAATATATATAAGGTGATGATAGTCAAACCATGATTCTACCACCTTCAGAAACTACTCTGTCTATTTCTTATACCTACATGGTTTTTGAACGAAGAATTCCGAAAATGCTATAAGCATTTATTTTCATTAGCCAAACCAGTAAAATTCTACATCCATAAGATGTAGGAATATGAATAAAATATAACTACCTATACTAATCGTGCTAGTAGGTATAAGATATTTATATTTCGCAGTGCAGAATTAACTAAGGAATAGCGGTTATGAATGAAAGTGGACGTTTCGTGTCGCTGACGGTGGGCGAAAATAGCCCGCACAATAAGGGCATACTTGGATATAAACCGAGTAATGAAAGAATGGAATTGTGAATGACGCCCGATTTTTCACGCAATCTATTTTCATGTAAGATAGAAAGAAAGCCATTGTGTTATAATTTGTAGGTAGGTACTGTACATGTGACGAAAAACACATCTATGCGGATGGCCCAAAGAAGTCATTAATATGTAATAGGTATGTATTCCTAGTATTCATATATTGTTTTTTAATAAAAAAGCCCAGCTTTTCTTATAGATACAAAGTTTACTCATTAAACCTACTTATAAATGTATACTTGTATCTTGCTTCTTACAATATCCTTTTTAAAACAATGATATGATTCTTTTATTTAATTTTAACAATTAAACCTAACATGATAATATGAATAATTAGAAAAAAATAACATATAGTTTTGCGTCGTCTCTAAAATAACATATTATTATAGTTTTGCGTCGTCTCTACATTATTATGTATATGCCACAGTTTTTAATTCTACATTTTATTGACTTGGGTAATACCAGTTGACTTATATAGGTGCACAGGACGGTAGCGATGTCATCTGGTGTAGTTATAAATGAAAACTAGGTTTTGTTGCAGAGAAATTGTAAATTTTGCTCTTGTGATAATAATGATACCTACCTTACAATAGATTGACATTATATGCAACTGAGAAGTGATTGCCTAGTAGAATTTTGATCTTATTGGGTCCTGTACCCTTACCAGGAGTTTTTAGGTTTCGACAAATATGACTGTTTTGGTATTTGTTTACGTATTTGCCCATACAAATTCCAATCAGCGCCCCTAGCGGATTGTGTCAGAACTAGGAAATCGTATTGGCCCTTACGTAATAAGATTATCGCGTTGTGCTTAAACGATGAAGTGAGACATCATAAGGAAACCTAAGTTCTATATAAAAGGTGTGTGCACTCTACCAATGCACATTTGACCACCGCGGTAGTGTTTATAATCCCTTCTCATTTGGATAATTCTGGAATTCGAACTCAGGACTTTCAGCATTAGAGGTGTAATTTCAAACCATTAGACTATCCCTGCTTATTCCTAAAAATAAAATGACATTTACAGCCAACGACGCGGTCCACAGTTCCTTAATAAGGCCGTAACCATCAAAGCGCATTATTATGTAAAACGATCCGGCATAATCCCGAAATAATCCGTATAAATAATAATCCGGCTAATAAATAAACAGTGGCTAAAATACATAAGCCATTAGCACGGGATCCGAGCGTTTAAGTGGCCACCGAATGAGTTAATTGGTCGTAAATTATCATAATTTGCTTTACACCCCACGGTTAGTGGGAATGTAATTATTAGAATAAAAACTGTTATGATTTAGTTAGTAGCGTTAAAGATGGACACGTGTTGTGAAGCTAAGCTATGATGTTGGTACCGATGTTAGTTGATAAGAGAGGAGCTCTATACCTCTCTCCTTGTGTCCGTCTTCTGTCCCATATTTAGGTTGACCTACGTAACTTAAAAGGGCTTTCTTGTAAAATATGCACCCATAAAGAAAAGATAAGTGTTTTTTGAAAAAAAAAAAAAATTCACTTTAAAAATGAAAAAGAAACAAGAATGTTTTTGATTTTTGATTAATTTATTAAGGCCACGAATCGAACAATTACAATGAGTTTCTAACAAATATTCTCAAAATATTTATTTAACATACAAGTAAATGATCACAATACTATTAAGAATATCTAATGTTTAAAATAGAAACTTGTATCACTTCAGGCATAAAACAGGTTTGTATAAAAAATTGTATTTAAATGTTTAAAATTCTGTCTTATAGGATTATTACTCGTATTTCTTCTTTCTTATTGGTTTCTAAAGCTATATTAGGAATTGTCAGCCGTACACAAACTAAGCCATTACAATAACATCTTTGTAATTAATATCCTTCAAGTGCGAGTACTTTGACGTGGCATCCGTTTTGTTGCGAACAAAGTCAATTGTTGGTGCTAAATCTGGTTGGAATGTTGGAACCTAACTCATATCTGACTTCGTTTATATTTACACACACAGTGTGTCAGATAGGTGATGCGGCAGACAAAAAGTATTCTCTTATATATGTGTGTAAAATGTATATATATTGCAACATAGCCATTAGTAGTGCTTATCAAAATATTGTGATAAGAATATTATTATGATTTTGTCCGCCTCGTTTATACTCGTAGGTCCTAAATGTTGTAATAACATAGTCGTCGAAACTTAGCCTCTTAATCAGGGGGTGTAGCAAGCGCCTCTGATTTTTAAATTACTTGGGTATGTATTAGAAATTAATTACTTGCTTAAATTCTGAAGATAATCGTGAAGAAACCTACTCGCATATACCTACCTGAGAGTCCGTCAAAATAAAAATAAAACTTGTCAAAGGTGTGTGAACTTTACTAATTCCCCCATAGCGCGGTGGACTATAGCCGATAGCCTGAACCCTTTCATTTCGTTAGACGACCCATGTCCAGCAGTGGAACAATAATTACTTAACTATGACGATTGACGATTATGACTATGACATTTCGTGTCTGAAACGATCTCTGTCTGAACGGTGTCACGAAACAAAAAAACTGTTAAAATGAAAAGTAATCTGTGCAAGTTACACAGATTTTTTAGGTTGTTTACCCATTACCCGTTATGAATGAATGACGCTTATAAATATAGAGCATAGATGGAGATCTCGGACAGTGCGTAAGCCGCATAATACCGGGGTATTAGTGTCACGTAGTATTGGAAGCGAAGCGATAATTGTCAAGATAAAATAATGTAAGCGAAGCATCTATCAAGGAATAATAGAGGATAAATTAAACATCCATTTTATATGACGCTCATATAAAGTTCGCGTGGGAATGTTATTGTGCAAAGCATATGTAGGTATATTGTGATAGGTGAATTTGTTGCGCTTTGTCAAAGTGAATGTACCTAATTAATAAAGTAAGAATTTGAATTCCTGGTATGCCTCTTGTTTTACAAAATTACGTACACATCGGAATTCATTATTAGGTACTTTATAGAAGGAAAATATCGCGAGGAAACATCTTTGTCAAAGGTCTTTTCACACTTGGCTAACGTAGTAAAATTATATGTCCAAAAGTACTCACGTATAGCACGTAACAAAACTCAAAGTGAAAACAATAAAGTGAACAACAGTTCAAATTTACTTTCTACTTTACGATTCACCCTGATGTTACAAAGCGTTTATTGTTTACGCCCGAACGGACAGACAGACAGCTTTACGGCTTAGCGACAATGTTCTTGTTGGTTTCAATGGGAACAGTTTTAATGGGTTTCTGGACAATGACTGTTACGATGTGAAAGGGAATTTCGCGGGTTGTTTGTGAAATGTTCAGAGGCAGCGAAACTAGTTGCTGTTCAACTATTTTTAGAAGGAAGTTAATTAAATTTTGTCGGAAATTATTTTAGGTCATATTGTTTGTTACATCTTTTTGTGACTAATTACAGCAGTTTTATGCGCTGTTTTGTTCTGGTTTGGTGTTGTAAGGAATACATACTTATCCGAGGCTTTACAGATTAGCTCTCAGTTATAGCAAAGCATCAAGCACACACACACACACACACACACACACACACACACACGCGCGTATGAAGTTCCGGTGGATGAGCGGGGTACCTGTAACACAGGTCTAGAACCAAGTACAAGGCTCTTGCGACTTGTAAATGTGACTGTGTTAAGATCAATAAAATATTTTATTTTATTTATTTATTTACCTGTGACTAAGCTCAGGCATTATACCTTATCTAGGATCGATTACAGATGTCAGTGGACTGCATGCTTGTTTCCTACATCTAAATAAGTAAAATATAGTGATTGTACCTGAATTTATACGTTTATTTGTCAAAGTCAATGAAGTTAATTAAAAAAATATGAATTAGAATCCAAGGCACAAGCCTCTGGTTGTTCAAAATTACATGGGTAATTAGTTCGTAGTGCGTTAATTTTCAGATGCTTTAAAGGTATTTATTTCCAAAAAACATGTATATAACCTGATTACTTTCCAATCACTGTTTCCCACCTACATTAGACTTGTAATATACTGAAGATGAACTAACTTTAGACAAATCCAACGACACCTTAATGTTAAAATCCGTTAAGCCGTTTGGTCTGTAAGGTGTGCCAAAAGTGGTAAATGGGTACATACGCTCGAGAAACATTACCTTCCGTAATCGGGTAAAAGACATGTAACATCGATATAATAAGTTAAATATGTGGGTAATTTCACGACGGATTCATCCACTATTATGCGCTCAATAGCTAATCATACACCCCGCAGTGCATGTGATTGCAGCTAAATTACCAAGTGTAATATACCCGTATTGTCTCTCGCATCATTATTATATGTATAGCTTCTAATAAGCGTCTAAATAGAGCGGAATTAACAGTGTTATCGAATTTAAAAATAAAATGAATTATTTGTTCTGCTAGGAGTAAGTAAAAGATAAAATTCTTAACAAAATCATGAAATATACCAAATTCTGCAGTCGAGATAGCCTAGTGGTTCAAAAGAGACCTCCTATTTTACAATTAAGTGAATGCATTCTCGTTTGTGACTTGTATTTCTAGAAATTATAAAAAAGGTAGAACAAAGGTATAATATTATAAAAAAGGTAGACGTATGGAGTACTTTCACAGTATAATTACGAAAGACTCATCCATATCTTGCGTTCAATATATAATTAGACAGCCCTGTCCATGTATGGATTGCAGCCAAATTATCAAGTGTAATATAAACCGTATTGTCTCTCGCATCATTATTCTATGTATAGTCTCTAATAAGCGTCTAATAAGCGCGTGATAGATGATTTTCAGAACAAAGCTATTATTTGACGGGACATACAGACGGCTTTACAACTATAAGATTAACAAGCCAACAATGTCTTGTTAGCGTCCTAACTCATTTGCATTGTAATGTATTGTCTGTTTCTGTTCTATTGTAATGTAATGTTTCTGTTTGGTCTGAAAATAGATCAGAAATAACAGTGGGACCGAACTTTGAAATAATTATATTATTGTCGAAAAAAAATTCTGAAGCAGTGTTAGCATACTGGTTGAAATTTGACGTTTCATTCAGGAGGTCCCAGGTTCGAATCACAGCAACACGCTTTTGATTTATGAAATATAGTTATATAGCGTAGGTATAAGAAATTATATAGCGTATTCATTGTTAATTGTTTTAACGGTAATAAAAACATCGCAAGGGAATTAGACCATGGACCCTCAGATTAAAGATTTAATTTCAAACCATATCAATGCTTCAATGAAGTAGCAAATTCATATTGTCTATAGATGTGGTTCCTGCAAACAATATGCGGAGCTGCCAGTTAAAAATCCATTTTCCTATCTAAGAACATCCAGTATCATCTGCCAACAGTTGAGAACCACTGGCCTCTTAATTGTTTGACACAGAGCTTACGATAAGACCAACAAAGCTTCACGTCTTGTTAACTGATTTGCATTGTAATGCGTCTGTACAGACGATTTTCCGGTATGACATTTACATTGTTTTAGTTTTGTCTCTATTGTAATTGGGAAGGATGGTTGCCTGTGCGTGATAAATTTGTGTGTAATGTATTTTTGTATGTTTGTGTTTTGTTTGTTTGTTTGTAGCGAAACTGTGCGTGTGTGTAATTAATGACTTAATTAAATGGAGTGGCGTAAGAATTATTAACTATTATTAAGATTATTTAAATGAATCAATATGTACGTAATCGAACCATTACAAAAAGTGTGGATAGAGCGATTGACTTTATTTGTGTAGGTTTGAAAGCGGTTCTAATCAAACCTAACTTATGTAGAGGTTTGAAGTTTGCGGCAAGCTGCAAGGGCGCGGCATTTAGACGCTCGGGTGTGCGTCCACCAAATTCATGAGGGAATGCACGCAATGTGTAATATACATTACTCGGCAGATAGATAATGTTTTAAGGTACCTTAGGACCTACTTAATAGATGTAACGAACGAGCCAGATCGTTTGATGTTAAGTGAACACCGCCCATGGACTTCTCTAATTAACGATATCTAGGAAAGGAGTAGTATCTGAAGACGAGAGATGTATTACCTAATACTGCCGAGGTATGCGAACAGAACTTTGAGAATGGTGATCTATCTTTGAAACAGAATACAATAACCTCACATATAGGTATACCTACGATGGTGGTGCTACTGAAAAGTAGTTATACTAAAAAGTTATTTTTAAAACTTATATAACTAACTAGTTCGTACATTTACGCGTTGAAAAGTGTATTAAATATTAATTGGTGGCAGTGAATTACACAATTTTATTCTCATAAAATTATTCACTAAGTAGGTACACAATTTCTAAGCTGCTTAAATAACAAATAAATGAAGCATTGACAACAATATTCAATCAATTAACTTCAATAACCTTTCTATGAGGCTTCATATAATTTTAACTTTGTAGTTTCAGCTATTTCTACGATTTAGACTTTGAATAAATTTTCTGAGTGGCCACCTGAAATACCGGTTAATTGATCATCTTAATTGCGGCGTCATTGCACAGATGACGCGCTTTCATCTCGCGCAATATATCTGTCAATCGACGGACACACGCGCTACTGTGCTCTGCTTTGTTCAAATTGTAGAGCGGTTGTAGAGGAATGGTCTGTGGTAAATAGGTTAAAATAGTCATTAATCGATAATTACCGTTTGCTTAGATTTATGAGCTAACTTGTGTGACTCGGATCTAGAGGTACCAACGCAACACTAATTTTATGAGGTAGAACTTACGAGGTAGGTAGGTAGTAGGCACTCGTAGGTATTTGTAATATAGTTAAGTATTGGAGTCTTATGGTTAAACGTGAAGAAAATACACCTATATGAGTTATTCCAATTTATTTCTCAGATGTTCCCTGTTGGTAGACTGCAATATTGCAATAATATGTCCCACTAAATATGGGGTTTTCTCCAAGATTGAGGAAAGCCAAGAGTATAAAAACGTTGCTCTATTTTCTCACCCCATAATCCCATCGGAGATGAAAACATTCATTGCCCACTCAATATCCTTGGATCCGTGGAACACGCAGTGGATTACGGGTTGGATCTCCGGCAACAGATATCTTTTAGATTTCATTTCTGGGTCTGGGTGTTCGTGTATTCGTCTTTGTGATACACACGCTGTATCCACGACAAGAAAAGGTCCTAATGTGAGACTATAAGTCTAAAAAGTTGTAAAGTTTTATTGATCAATTCACACGATCCCTATTCTCGTATTATCGAAGCGCGCAGAACGGTTATGAATTATTGTGATCTATTCCGGGAGTGCTCTTAAGAATGGACTGCACGAGTGCACGAACAGACGGACATACTTGGTGCTAAACCGATTGTACTTAATATATGTAGATAAACTGTATGAAGAATTCAATTGAAGCGTAGACTTCATATTGTAAAGACAATGATGCTAGATTTGAGCTTTAATTAGATTTTCACGATAATGAAATGCAAAAATACGTTTTGCCTAATTTGATTATTATGATAGGTACACATAATAATCCTTGTAAAAAGTAAATAAGTGTAAAAACATAATTTCCAAGCATCATTATAATTCAAGTAGATTGTTCCTAATTAGGCTAATTCTGTTAGGTATCGATAATACAGAAAGACAAACGATCATAAAAACTTTTTCCCAGCGTACTTAATGAGCTCCTGTCATCCATAATGCTTGTCCTATGCTATTTTAGTAGCCGCTTCTTAGTATCGGGTACAATCTATAATGGATTCGAAGATACTTGTACCTCTAGTAAGGAAATGTATTGTCGTGGCTCGTTTAATATCACACCACTTGTTCCAGCTGAAGTATTGGCAGGAGATTTATTTCGTGGTTGAACTAAGCGTTTGTTTATATTGTAATGTAATTGTAACATAATGTATTGTAATTTGATGTACCCTATCATCAAATTACAATACATTATGTTACAATAAGTAGTATAAGGTAGTGAATGATATTGCAGTTTATCTGCAAGCTTTAATGGATTGAGGCCCACGTCCTGGTCCTCTTTCCACCTGAGGTAGAAATCTCAGTGATTTGACTCTAGAAGCACCACCGCTACCTATATTTTTGACTATAATAGCAGTGTTAAGCGCTGCTGTGGGGTTTTAAGGGTGTGCTAAGGGAGACAAACTTATCCGAGGGGTTCAAACTTAAAACTTAGAGATACCTAATAAAGTTAAGTCAAACATCTAAAAATCTAAAAGTGGGTACTATCCCAAAAAAACATACACGGAACTCTAAAAAAATTAAAATGGAAAGACGCCATAGGTTTGCGTGACAAATTGAAAATTTTGATACCTCCAATTTTTTTTTATTTGTAACCTAACGATAAGGCAGACCGGCTACCAGATGGAAAGCAGTCACCGCCGCCTATGGACATTTGCAACACCAGAGGAGTTGCCAATGCATTGCCGACTTTGAATGAGAGCTCTTTTTACACCCTTCTTCAAGAGCCCCATGTCATAGTCCTGAGGGCATACCTCAGGAGGAAGTTCATTCCAAATTTTGCACGTACGCGGCCAATGTTTCCATTTTATTACTGTGCTAATAAACCAAAATTTTAGGAACCATATTTGTTTTAGTCTTGAAAATGGATGGTTTGGCGTTAAGCCATACATCTGCCTAAAATACACTTATCTTCCATAAACGGATTACTTTTGTTAAGACAACAAACAATAACATGACAATAAAATTATTCCTCCCACAATCCCGAAAGTTATATAAATTGCAATGAAAACAGAACACGTTATTAATAAAACAAGTGTTTTGATTGAGTGAGAATTAGCTAGATTAATTGTTTTTCCAGTTAAAAACACATGAATGATAATTTTCGAAAGACAACGATTTCTCAGTGTCGGCTAAAAATACATACCATTCGATTCAACGTTTTTGTGATTTTAGTCATACTTTTCCATTTATTGGCGTTAAAAGTAAGTTAATAAAAGACCTAAGAATATTCTGATTGTATTCCTATATGCATTTAGTTAATTTCTAAGTAGGTATATAAATTCTCTAATTTCTTAAGAAATATGCGTTGCTGATAATATTTCTTTTAAACTCTTTAGGTATATTCACTACCAACACTAAAATAGAATTTCCATTCGGAACAATTCGCGTGACGGAGCGGTTATTGCACAGGGGTTCCGGGTTCGATTCCCGGGTAACCAAGGGCTTGAAATTGAGATTTTATGGGTTTTGTATATTTTGTACGTGTCCTAGGTACTTTGATACTGGTCACCCTGATGAGGGTTAGGCAGTCATTAAGAAAAAGCAGCTTTCTTTATTATTTATATTTCTTGTACCTACTTTGTCTATTGTCTTTTTATCTACCTACCTATTAACCTACTGTTATTTCCAATATCTATTTCCATTATTGTCAAAATATTAAGGACCCAAAACAGATCTAATAAGGTATACTTCGATTTTCAACCATTGTGGAACACGTGTCATTAAATATTCGCGCGCAAACAATATTTTTTCAGTACTAATGGTGTGTCGCGAAATGTCGGCGTTCCCGGCGTGGCATAACAAAATGTCCGCATTTCCGTTACACAACATGAGCACAATCACCGCATCCGTTTCTGTATTCCATTTTTGAAATGTCATTTAGTGTAATGTAAATTAACACTTCATTTTGGCTTGTCTTGTGTTTTTAAAGATTTGAAAAAGTATTCCCATTTAGTCATTATTGTTTACGCTTTAAAATTTTTGGCGTTATTTAAGATTGCGATGAGGGACCTTTCAATCTATAATCAGAAATCTATCTATATCAAGAAATAAAAAACTAAATACATTTTTTCTTTATTTTGGAATTTTGAAACTTTTGAAATATAAATGTAGGCTGTATATTACGTAAAACATAACTTGTTGATACTTGTAACGAGCCACTATCGAGTTTACAGCAAGACAAATGTTTGCGCGACCCACCCCTATTATTTGGGGTTGCATTATGCATAGGGTTAGCACGTGCTAGGTGATTTATATTCAATTCAGTAGTACGTTAGTTTAAGGTATGTTAGAATGTAATGTTAAATGTGTAGATAAAAAATAAGTTGTAAAAATCGTAATAATATTAATTATCTTACATATAAAATTCTCGTGTCACAATGTTAGTTACCGTACTCCTCCGAAACGGCTTTACTGATTTTCACCAAATTTTATATGCATATTCAGTAGGTCTGAGAATCGTCTACTATCTATATTTCATACCCCTTAGTGATAAGGGTTGTTTACCCTTAACATTTTTTTACTTATATGGCAGCACAACCTTTGCCGGGTCAGTTAGTAATTATATACTTGTGTCATTAATTTATTTCGCATTAGGTAGGTACCTAATAGAAAAATGTTGAGTGTTAAGGCTTTATTTTTCAAGAGTTTCCTCTTTTTTTCTTTTCTTTTCTTTTCCTTTCCGTTTCTTAATGAATTCTCTAGAGTAGCAACGCATTTGTGACCTCATAAACAAATCAATTCTTATCTTGGTTTGATTATAGACATCATATTAACCATTGTAGTCACTTACTACGTTCTCATTTACTATTTCTGTATAAAATATATTTATATCTGATGTAGTGACAACCCTAACTAAACAACAGGTCGCGGGTACAAGGCGGGCACTTGTTGCTCCCCCAACAATGAATTTATTTCAATTCAAAGGGCACTTGATACTTGTACTGGTGGAAACTTACTCGGAGTGAGAGCTTACCTGGGAACAAAAAAATATTGTGTTGTAGCATTGTATTGAAGTGGTGATCAATAAGCACATGAAAATCAAAGTGTCAGAAAAAAATATGGTGGTAAAACCTTTTGTGGTTCGTCGGTAGGCACCACGGCCTTACCTATTTCTGCGTCAGAACACAGCAGTGTTCTGGTTTGAAGGGTGTGGTATGGGAGACATACTTTTCCGAGCCGTTCCACCTTAGTCCTCAGGGGTAGCAAGGCACGTGTGGCTGACCTGAGGTAACAGTCTAATCTTGAGCTAGACACTGTGGTCGAACTCATGTCTTGTCACCTGGTCATATCTTGGGTTGATTACAGATGTCTGTGGGCGGTCATATCCACTTAGCATCAAATGAACTGCAGACTTGCTTAAGATAGGTATAGTCCGCGCCAAACTGCTAGTCCACTCTGAAATTGTACCGCACAACTACAAGCATATATTCCGTAGCAACGTAAGGGCTTACGCAGGGTCTTCAACTCCCGAAGAGTCACGAAACTACCACGCTGTATTCGTTCCGCTAATATCTATTATTTGCTATTCGAGGCGACTCGTTTCTATATTCGGAGTGGACTAGCAGTTTGGCGCGGACTATACCTCATATATTCTTAATTTTTTTTTTCGTATCAAAACAATAATCATCAATAGCGTCAAAATACCCAAAACAGTATTATTGTTTCGCGTGCAAATATTCCTGTAAATCGACATTTGTAGGATGAAATAGTTATAGTCTTGTAAGCACCACAAACATAATCCGGCCCCGATAACTTACAACACAATGCGGCGTGGGTAGGGACATCTCAATCCGTGTTCGCACACAACTCGCCCATGTACTCGTAAACTGGATTCACATGCTGGCTCACGAGGCGTTCTTGTTTAGTTTCGATGTGATTTCGGCGTGCTTAAGATTAAACAACTCTGTGTTGTGTTGTGTGTGTGTGTGTGTGTGTGTGTGTGTGTGTGTGTGTGTGTGTGTGTGTGTGTGTGTGGTTTCTTACTGAACTTTTACTTAACTATTTGGTAAGGGCACAGACCTATATCTAAATACAGGTCTGTGGGCAAGGGTCTCCTTTCAGAATAAGAGAGATTTAGGTCATAGTTCATCGCCCTGCTCATGTGATTGGCAGACTTCACTCACCTTTAGGACATTTTTTTAATGAACTATCAGGTGTGTGGATTTCGTTACGCTGTCTTCCTTCACGGTTATAGCAATTCGTACCTACCTGATTAATTTCAAATACGCTCATAATTTTGATAAATGTTGCAAGGGAAATACACGAGACATCTCAACTAATTAACAAGTTGTAACACTTCAAGAGTTGAAGAGTTTGGAAGATTGGTCACGAGTGGATGATTTTACCTATAGTACTAATAGTATGACACTATAATGTAGTGTTAGGAACGTCAATAGAAGTAAAAAAAAATGTCGTATGAGGGTATTTACTATAAAGGGGCGTATAAAAAGGTACTGTAGATCGCCTTCTGGGCAGTTATTTTC
The DNA here is from genome assembly GCA_014595695.2 of Epargyreus clarus clarus. Classification (NCBI taxonomy): domain Eukaryota; kingdom Metazoa; phylum Arthropoda; class Insecta; order Lepidoptera; family Hesperiidae; genus Epargyreus; species Epargyreus clarus. Next base: position 233,668 of record JACTTY020000154.1, on the reverse strand, counting down.
CGACTATTGTAAAGAACATTACTCTGCCAGTTTTGTTGTCGAATCTATAATTTGTATGCTTACTTGTTATTTTGTTAACTTTGTAAAGCAAAAATGTTCTCGGTTTATAAACGTTTGTTTTTAAATAATAAATTCCTATTTATTAATTAAATATTAAATTAGGATTAAACCAGACCAAACCTACTGATGCTCTAACAGTACGTATCTATAGATTTAAATCCGTACTTCTATGTATAAATGTTCGTTGTAACATGTTCTAGAATTGTGTCTCCACGCCGCACTTTATGGGTTTCGTGCGCACGCAACAATACACATCCAGTGTTGCCAGATTCAATATAAAGTAAGTGTGGGAAATTACCGGTGTTTTACCCAAAGATTTGTTATTTTTCTTTTTAAGTTTATAGGTATAATTATTAATTTTAATTGTGATATTTATTACGTTCAATATCATAATAATGTGTTGTTATGTTTTTCATCGTTAGTCGAATAGTATTTATTATTTCTTTTTCTAATTGTGGGTTTTGAAATCATTATTTTCGATACGTTAATTAATTTATAGATGAACGTGAATATATATGTTTTTGACTTAAATTTTAAATGATCCCTTTGGCAGAGCGGTCACCATACTGGTCTGACGTGAAGAGGGTTCCATGTTCGATCCCGGGTGAGACAGATATCTTAATTATGAATTTAGATTTCTTTTCTGGGTCTGGGTATTTGTGTATGCGTCTATGTGTGTGTCTATAAGTGTAGAAAGCATGTTTTTTGTTTTAATAAAAAACAAGACAAAAAGGATTATGATTTAACATTAATATTATTAAATAGAATACTCTCATTAACTTTCAAGTCACGTCCTTATATTAAATTTAATTATCCTAAGTTACTGAGGCATAAATTACCAAGGACATTTATTCCTAGTAAAATAATAAGCGTACCGTCGTATTTCGAGAACTGTCTAGTTGTAGTAGTAAAGTATTGTTTATGCATCATGGACATATTTGCACCATTCTACCAGAACACAACGGGAATGTTGCTTAAGTTTAGTAACTATTAAAATGTCCCTAAAATATCCTCTGTGTATATTTCCATTGTCGATGTTGTTGATACTGCGCCTATCAGGGGCCTAGGTTAAAACCCCTGGGGGGCTACCACCATCTTTTAAAGACCAGCATAGTTCAGGAAAGTTTTATTTCCTCCTTAAAACAGTAAAATATTCCGTCATACACAGTTGGACAAACTTAAACCCTTATTCATTTTTCGCTTTATCAATTGTATAAAACCAACTGAAATTGTCATATTTTGTTTAAAAAGTTAAACTGCCAGCAAAAAAGTAAAAGTTTGATTAAAATAATATTGTTTTAAGAGATGGTAGAAACCCCCCTGGTCCGCCATTTCTGATTTTTAAAAGTTATGTGAGTATAATAAATTAATTTTTAATTAATATAAAGGTTAAGGTAACCAACGTGAGAAAACTTAACTCGAGAGACAAAAAGATTCTCTCTTTAAAACTGTATGGAAACCTACACGTTCAATTTCCTATTCATTATATACAAATGCAAATATAAATAGGTAGACATAAGAAATATAGCAATGGAAGTGTTTATCACCTACACACATTACACATACACAATGTAGGATCGTAAACAATTCTAAAATGGAGTTACAAACAGCTGTATTCAAAGCGCACAATGACAATTGACCCCATCTAAATATCAAGAAGATCCCTCATTACCACTCGGCCCGGGGCTGGTAAATATATTCACTACTACTTGGTTCAGCCAACGGTATTGCAAAACGATGAAAAGGTCCTTTCATTCAGGGAATTCTCTGTGAGAAAACGAGACAGACATACGCTACAGCTGTAAGTTTGAAGAGGACAGACGATCTCTTCAGCTCGATTCTTGGCAATTGTCCACCGGAAGACGGCTTTTAACAAAAAGACAAAATGAGGTATGAAACTGAAATACAAAGATGGTTCATTCAGTCGTTTGACAAGAAAGGTGCGTAATTGGCTTCTAAAGGTCAATTCATTAAATAATACCATTCGTTAAGCTCGTGATTCCACGAAATTTACAATGTAGGTAGAATCGAAGCTAATTGTTCGAAATATCAGCTATTCTATCGTATTTTCTTTAGTAAAATGGCTTTAATTTGTATTTTATTGACCTATTTGATGTTCTTTAAATATAAACACTGAAATTTATTCGACTGGATAAATAAATATTGTCCCTACAGTATTCTAATTTAGGTAAATGATATTAAATATAATAGTTATAATATAATAGTTAATATTAAATATAATAGTATAATATAATAGTTGCTATATTACGTACGTTATACGATTACCGACTACATTGGCATTATAATCAGAGAGATTTTTTTACCTTCCGAATGTATATTAAATCTGGTTTAGATATTCTAGAGTAAGTGTTAGTATAAGTCTATGTAGGCCGTAGGTATTGTAGGTGTTTGAATACCCAATAATTAGTCTGTATCTCTTTTGTAACAGGTGTCGTAAGACACACACGCAAATATGAAAGTATTTGTGTTTGTGTGAAGTTAATTCACAAACATTGCAAAGATACGAAACCCTCTTAATGACGATCAAGTATTTTTAGTATAATGCGATCTACTACAAGTTGCGCATAAATGTTACTCCAAAAATTTTTATATCCAATTGAAATATTACCAATAAAACAGCTGCAACATTTTTAAATACCTTCCCAAAATGCCATTAGAACTTATAAAACACTTAAGTTGCAGGGTGTTTCTCTACTTTTTAAGGTACAATCAATCAAGCTTAGTCCGAAACTTGTATGGAATTTTAAATTGGATTTCTGTTAACAATATAGGGATTAAATCTTTGGAGCTTTTGTCAGCATCTGTACCTAAAGACATTTTAAATTTGACATCCACGTCACGATTGAATTATTTTGTTTCCATTACGCGTTTTGTTCAACAATATTTAAAGCGTTCGATAGATAACTGGTAATGTATATGGAAAATTGATAAATTACAAACAAGGAGGGGTTTTATAGAAATAGAGATGGTACTTTATGTCGTCGATAGCTTAGTTCAATAGTGTTAGGATTATGTGTTATTTATGAGGATTTTCGTAATGAGTTTCAAACGGTCTCTAGTTGTTGCGTTATTGGAGATGGCAGGTTCTATGAATAGGAACTTAGTATGTATTGCGTATTTGCAAGTATTCATTTGTTTTGTTACATTTTAGGGTAAATTATTATATGGGATGTAGGATAAAATACTTTGACGGCGGTGATTAAATGCTACTACATGACGGCTTACTTATTAGATGAGCATCATAGTCTTCAGGAATTGCTATGCATCTGAGATCGACTTCAGTCACAACTACTTTTTCATATGGAGTTGGTGGCAGATCAGATGGACTGCGTGCTCGTTTGCAATTTCAGTATTCTAAAGTTATTTATTGATGTTCTAATGGTGAGCTCGGATCTCCTTTTTGAATGAACGATTTTGGCAAAAACTCACCTTATTTCACAGACTTGACAATTACATATTTACGATATTTTCCTACACCATTAAACTAAAAAAAAACAATACGATTAGAATTTCGTATAATTAAGGGTACCTAGATTTGGATTTTAACCCTACACCTAGAATCAAAATACCAACCTTAGTACTTACACCACCTATGACATAATATTTGTCCAAAAACAGTAGCAAAACCACTCGACACCGACATTTATAATTCACAGACCGCACTGACCTATCCAGCCACAAAAGCACAAATATAAACAAAAAAGAGGGTTTATCGGAGTAAAAATTTCACGTATTAATGAGAGTGGGGCAGAACATTCATATTTAATTGGCCCGGACGCGGGCTAGTTTACGACCCGGGGTTGGGGTGATTTTAACATTTTTCAAATGCCCGATAGGCTGAAGTGGTATTGTAGAGGACAGCGTAAGGGCGTGTTTGGAAATGAGGATACGCCTATAATTTTTAATTTTTGTTTATTTATTTTATAATCGCATTATTTTTGGTCGTACGACTAGTAATATAGTGTAATGGTGATCACTGTGTGATTTGGTAATCTCAATAATTCTGCAGTGAATTTGTTTTGCATTTGCATTTTTGATGACGGAAAGTAATGATCATACCACACTTTCGAGTGTGGAGAATAACTATTGTGCGCTCCTCTGATTAGGTATTATAAGATTTGGCCTAGAAATAAAAAAAAAAACAAAAGAAAATGTTAAATGATCAAAAATTTCACGTATGTTTGGAAATTGGGATACGCCTGTACAATATTATTCTTTGTAAGGAAGAAAATCGAATCCAGAAGATTGATGCTGGCTGATTTACATCTTAGTCCTCAGGAGTGACAACGCATCTGTGATTGCCTTCAGGTGTTGGTTCCAAATGTCTATGGGTGGCATTGCAAGCTAGTGTTCTACTTCAATCTTACCCTTACTCATGGACATTGATAAACCAAATAGGACAACAGATCTATGTGAATACCGTCAAAAATATGCTGCGTCTCAGACCTAATTTGAATTGTCTTTGTAGAGCTTATACTTAGAAAACACAAGCAAATTACTATTAGGTAGGTAAAGGCGAGAAGTAAGTGTTGCGGTCGTTCTTCCATATTTGTACCAAGAAGAATTCAAATAGGCACCTCAACTTAGCTGTTCGCGCCAGTAAGGTACCTGTGATCTGCTGCAGGTACGACTCCTGTATAATATGGGTATGACAAATAGCAAGCGATATGAATTGCTTAGCATATACGCTTGTTGCATTAAATAAAAAAATGTTTCATGAAAAAAAAAAAAAAGCTTTTTGGTGAAAATTAAACAGACGTATCCATATAACATCATCTCGATAGCGCGTCGCGGTAGTCCATAGCGGAAAAAATACGCGAAATAATATCGAAAGCCCATAAAATTGCGAGGTACCGCTATAAAGTACAGACAAATACCGGAGATAATCGAAGCGAGTGCTGTACCGTATTGTACAGGGTTTATGACCACGTAATATTTTACTACAAGTTTGTTCGGATGCTTTTAGAGTAAAGAGAATTGGTTTTGTGGTGTTTTTTATGTTACAGTAGCGACTATTCCGTATTTACGATATGTGGGTATGATATTGGATCTGTTATTGATTATTTTGTAAGGATATATTAGCTTTGCAAATGGCGTTGCGTACTATGGTTTTTAGTTTCATTATTTTGTAAGAGAATCGGAATTTTATCATTTGACATTAAAATTAGGTACAATAGATATACCTTATTTATCTCTAAGTGAATAAATTGAAATTAATTAAATACTAAAGAAATTCTAAATAGATAAATGATACGTTTTTTATTTAATTTTCTCTCTTAACAGACATTTTGATTAAAAACTGCAACGATTTAGTCCGTCACAGATTTGTTGATATACATTTAAAAAACGTAATGTTTTTTTTTTAAATATGCTTCCAATGGACACTGAACCCTGAACCTAACGACAAGCCTAATCTAATAGTATAAAGCAAATGTAATTCTTTTTTCTTTCTTGTCTGTTTCTAAAATAATGTTTCTAAAACAATCAAATGAAACAATTTAGCATCCGAAAAGTCACATCCTAATTGGGTTCTTACTGATTAAAGTTCATCTCAAATCCTACGCTTTTAATTAATACATACAGTCATCCGAAACACTTCACTTTGAATACCACTAGCATTCTTATTATCTAGAAACTTGTCGCCTGCCTTATGTGGTACTTTTCTTAACACCTATATATTATTTGCCACCTTATATTTACAGTTCATTCAATCAAAATTGCACTTTATTTGAAGCTATTTTAAAGAAAAAGCATTTTTTCGATGTAAACATAACATTGTCGAGATATATAGGGGTGTGATAATTGCAGAGACAAAGTCGCTTCAAAGGTATTGTAGGCGTTGTATAGCCTTTACGCTCTCTCAAACATTGGAGTTGATGTCAACCACACTTTGTCGCCGTAATTATACGATTCCTCAATGAGACACCGCACACAATGCGTCTTGAAAAAAGATAAATTAACGAGCGAGTTTTCGTCCGACAGTTGTTTTCGATCGTAAGGTAAGTGTAGCACCTTGTTGTTGAAGATATGGTTAGGTAAATAACGCTTACGTATTTTTTTCTTGGTATTTAATGTACGAATAATACTTAGGTTATAAGGATGGTAGAACATTTTCAAGTTTTATTTTCTTTGTCTATGTCTATGTTTGTGATACGGTAAATTGCCTAAATTTTAGACATACAAGGCTTATCAGAGCGGGTAGAGTAGGGGAACGTTTTTTAGGTCGGACAAGTGTAGATTACTATAATGCCCAGTTTATGTATACGTAATATGGAACAAATAACAACTTCCAATTAAAGAACCATGCGTACCTGATTGTTAAGGAATATTCCTTAACAATTAGGTACCTACTCTATCAAAATCAAGTAGTCTACTGTGTTAACGATGAATATAAATGAAAAATCATTATTATATTACGGTATACAATAATGTTTTATCCTGCATTTATTTATTTTCAAAGAAAATATAGCTTAACTTTTATCGCTTGATGTTGAGGAGTCATTTAATTCGCACATAATATTGTGGTTCTTTTAATAAGTAGCCCATATTACGTTTTTTGTTTCGACAATAAGACAATATAGTAAAATTATATAGCCGTAAGTATTGAAAACAAACTTATTGTATCTATTATATTTTATTTAACACTTCCGATTGTGTCATATAAAGAGGTGTCGTAAAATTATGTTCATTATGTGACAAGAACATTGGGAGCGGTTTTGTAAAGTTATTTTGGTACAATGTCACAAAAATTATGCGGTTAAATACCATTTTACTTATATAACTGTTTTAATGTATTTGCGAACTGTGGCAAACATGTCATTAAACAGACCGTTATGAATAAAATTATAGCCTTATCGTACAACCATTTTTAAGTCATGTAGTTTTAGTAAAATAAAAACATACTTTATATGAATGAATGATTTTAATTTACTTCTTTTTAATAATATTGAATGGGCAAACGAGCATGCAGGTCATACGATGGTAAGTTGCTACTGCCCCTCATGGACATCTGTAGTCAACCCCATTTAAGATTAGATTCCTATCTGAGATTGGCTTCAGATGCGTTGCTATCCGTTAGTTGGAATGTTGTTGGATTGTTGGTAACTAAGTTGGAATGCCTCGGCTACTGACTCCGGAGGCGCCACCACCGCATCTCTTCTTGCGTAATAACTACAGTATTAAGCGCTACTGTGTTTCAGTGATACATATCCGAAGCGTTCCAACTTAGTCTGTTTTAAAGCTCTGGTAGAATTTTAATCTTATCTAGGGATAATTACAGATATTCTTAGGAGGACAGTACCCGCTTCTTTTTTTATAATATAAGAGTAGCAGACGAGCATGCAGTCCACCTGATGGTAAGTGGCTACTGCCGCCCATGGACGTCTGTAATCAACCCCAGATAGGATTAGATATTCCTACCTGAGGTACGGCCACGGATGCGCCGCTACCCCTGAGGAGCTGGAACGCCTCGGAAAAGTCTGTCTCCCTTACCACACCCTCCAAACCCATTTACTATCAGATGGACTGCATGCTTGTTTGTTTATATTAAGTATTGAAAATACTAGAATTGTATAATTGTATAAGTACTTAATAAATACATACACTTACAAATCCAATACAAGTACATAACCACTTCCTTAATACAAGGGAAGTATTTTCCTACCCCCTTCCGTGTACAAAGTCAGATGTACAAAACTGGATGATTAATGCGCTCGCACATTAGGTTGTGTACCCCTGTGTGGGAGTGAGGAGGTAGATTGGGGCTAGAGAATCAGCGGTAAAATCCGTGTGATATTGAATATGTATATTCATTTTGAAAAAGTTAATGTTATGAATTCAAAATTTTCTTCATAGATTGTCTTTATTGCTTTTTTAAATACCTTAATGAAAAAATGAATTTCTAATCAGTATTAACCTAACGATAAATGAATATGTTAAAATTTGACAAATTAATATATAACATTAATTATAACATTAAATTATTATGTAGGTAAATCAAACAAAAATAACTAACTTCGATTTTCATCTTAATAACAATATGATTAAAATATGTGTATGTCATTTACCATAAATTCTATAAAACGTGTCATCAGAAATGATGAACTTAAAATAAAATTAAAAAAAAAGTGCTGTTCAAACTATATGAATAGTACGTAGATCATTAGTTTGTAGCTGATGCTTAGTGTGATGCAGGTGGAGGTGTAAAATATAGTCCGCGAAGTAGATACTTATTTTAAATTTAAATTGAAGTCTTTGTTCGGTACTGCGCTGAATAATTGTAAAAAAATCCAGGCTTATAATTTTCGTGGATAGAACGGGATTACAGAAATCTTTACTTGAAAATAATTTTTTACATTTATTGATGTTGCCGTTAACCCATTCCTCTCCCAATGCTGAGCGTGGGTTTCTTCTCAAAGTGAGAAGGGCTGAGGCCATATTTTATCTCGATTAACAAGTACAAATTTGTATACTTGAGACCTTTGACATGTTTCTTAGTCCTTTAGCAAGTGGTAATTAATTTAAACATAACTTTGGAAATCCCCCTATAACTTAGAAAAACCTGACTTGCGTGTCTGGTATGAAATCTCTGACCACCCGATTGAATATCTAAATTTCTAACCATTAGCATATCACTGCAGATTTCCTTATGTACATTTTAAAAAAATTGGACAAAATATTTCAGTATCCGCTTATTTCGTGGCCGCACACCTTTGTCATGCCATCGATTAAACTGTAATATACGAGTCTGACGTTGTTTCAGCAATCCAAACAAACGCAGCTTCATAAACAAATATTGTAACTACACTGGAGTATCGTTGTAATTTTAATAGCCAAAGGTTTACATTTGTTTTGGTAAAAAGTATGCTAATAAAAAGGAAAATAAATTCGGTATTTGTACGAATGATGCACTGTTCTGTTTTGGCGTAACAGTGTAGCGTTTCGATTTTCTAGTTTAAATGGAGAGATAGTTTACGGGGAGAGGCATATGATCAGACAGTGAAAGATATGAAGCGTTCTAAATTAGTCCTTTAGGCAAAGCAACGTGTGTTTGACAGATTATTAGCAATTTAATCCTATTTGAAATTGAGTTTGAATGATGTAAAAGACACATGAGACATTCCAGTATAGTATTTAGGAGGGGCTAATCCGACATTATGAATATCCATAAGTCTGTAATAACCATTTATCGTCCAGGAATTTCATAGTGATAGAAACTTTTGTTCGATTTCTGGGGCCACACCTATTTCTGCCTAATAACAACAGTGTTAAGCGCTGCTGTGTTCTGGTTGAATTACGTGTTTAGGGAAATATAGGTAGGTACTTATCCGAGGCATTACAACTTAGTCTTTTGGGGTAGAAATATATCTGTGAATATATATTTGAAGGTGGTAGAACCCTCTGTGGTTCGACTCCGGCGGCACCACCGCCACACCTATTTCTACCTAATAACAGCAGTGTTAGGCGCTGCTGTGTTCCGGTTTGAAGGGTGTGGTAAGGGAGACAGACTTTTTGGAGGCGTTCCAGCTTAGTCCTCAGGGGTAACGGCGCATCTGTGGCCGACCTCAGGTAGGAATATCTAATCCTGTCTGGGGTTGATTACTGATGTCCATGGGCGGCAGTAGCCACTTACCATCAGGTGGACTGCATGCTCGTCTGCTACCCTTATATTATATAAAAAAAAAAAAAAAAAAAAAAAAAAAAATCTGTGGTCAACCTCAGATAGGAATCTTATTTTATGTGGGGTTGATTACAGGTGTCATGGACGGCAGTAGCCACTCACCATACCGTGAACTGCTCTCGTTTGCTACATCGATATTAAAAATGTCCAGTAAATCTTTGCTACCATTCCATACAAAAATATCCAGACAATTATAAAACAGTTGTCATTTTTAAAATACCCGCCTTCACGCACTCTATCATACAACGCCTGAATGGATTTAACCCGTAATCTTTTCGGATGAAATATCACTTCTTTGCGTGACTTTTACTAAAACTTCCTCTATCACATCTCCTAATCCCTCCATTATGATAAATTTAACAATACATTAGTCATTTTAATAGGCGATTATTAAAGATTCAATATTTTTCTGGTTGTAAAAATTTTGTTGTTAAAATATTCAGCTTAGTTCTTACAGTAACTGTTTAGCGTAATTAAAATAAGTTAACTTTTTTTACCTACGTCCTTTAAGAAAATTGCATATACTTCATACAAGCTTAGAATATATTGGATTAGAACCTTGGACTTTTTAAGTAAGGTATCGAATGTCATCATCAACACTTTAATGGAACACTTCTACTAAAAATAAAAAAATAAAAATTGAGAAGGGCTTAGTGGAGTAGTTTAGGTGCGGAATAGTTCACCAATTGACTAAAATTGATACAGTTGATATTGATACAGATACTCTCGTTTTGTCACGAAATTTTCCTTCACCGTTAAAGAACGTAATTAAATAAGTAGGTAGTTACTCTCTTACAAATAATAATAACATAATTATAGGCAAGTATTTTGTATTTATTTAAGTATATAAATACCTAATTCTATCTGCCTCCTATGTGAGGCGACCCTCTTAGTTTCCAGGAGTTGCATCACATCTGAGATCTGCTTTCGGTAAAACATTCTATGGTCATAGATATCTAAGAGCAGTGACTTACCATCAGGACGTAAGCTCGCTTCAAATATAAAAAATGTCGTGAGCCGACAATTACCGTCCGATCCGGTATTCAATTAAACCTGCTTAATTGAATACCGGATCGTTGTTCTGCAAGATTTACGCGCGGTTTTGTGCGCGACTGTTAAGGGTTAATTAGAGACGCGGTTAGAGCACGAAATTTATGCGCTTGCGCAGACAATTGATTGCGGTGACGCATCCCGTGAACAAATGTTTGGGCAAACGTTGGAAGTAAAAATACACAAATATCTGTATTTTACCAATCTTAATTGGTAATAATAATTGTAATTCAAACATCGAGTATTTTTATACCTGCAATAGGTAGAAGGCCGCCGTTTTGAAAAAATATGGATCGACGGGATATAGTCAAATTTAATTTTATTAATGTTAGCATAATTGATATTGATAAAGAATGCAGTGATGCAATATCGAAAGTTTTAAGATATTTTATTTTTTACTCCTTTATGACCAACTAAAGAAAGTATAAAAAATTCTATAAGCTTCTTTACTCAATTCAGTCAATAATTTCTATTAAGGTGAAGGAAAAGATCCGAAAGTTTCTTTTTTACCTGAGATCTTATGATGAGACTCAAAGTGTGTGAATTTTACCAATCCGTAGTTAGGCCGACCCAAGCGATTCTGAGAGGAGACTTGTGTCCAGCGGTAGGAAAGCAATATAATTATTATTTTCAAGGAAAACACGTTACTTTAATTCTAATCAGATTTAAGTTCTAACACTCGTATATCAAAACCAAATGATTCTTAACAGGAAAAATGAGATATACTAATGTTTGGCCAATATTTGTCACCAATATACCACTATGACATGCCGTGCGGTCACATCAGTCACTGCTGGTCGCCGATCTCAACGCTGCAGTAAAACTGCTATTCAGACTAACTGCGGTTAAATTTATAGGGATTGTTACGAAAATAACGTATTAATTGTCAAAGCGTTTATAGTTTGCTGCATTATTATAAAACTCATGTTGTGTTATGCAAAATACATGTCCTGTCTGTATTTTTGAACTAAAATTCGATAAAATTATATTTTTAGTTTGATAGGTGATTCCATACTAGGTGCTTGTCCTTGTAGTTTCGGGACCAGAATAGGGCTACGGTATCCCCTGCCTGTCGTAAGAGGCGACTAAAAGGGGGCTTCCGGGGTTGCGGGCGGTAAGTGTGGGAGCTCGAACCGCTCGGTAAGCGACCCCGGGAAGGGCGGCGGTATGTGTGGTCGCATATTGTCGTACACACCAGATGGTGTGGCGAGCGTCAAGCTCACCTGGGCAGAGCCCGACGGGGCAACGCGCTAAGAGGACTCCGGTTGCGTTCCTTTGGAGATCCCGGAGCCCTCTACGCAGCGCTGAGGACGGCCACCGGGGGGGTTTTAGTGCGGTAAAAATCCCACATAACCCTGCGTCGCTCCCACGGCGCCGGGTACCTTTTGAAGGTTTCCCCCTCGTGAACAAAAAAAAAAAAAAAAAAGGTGCTGAAGACACACATATACAGTAATATAAACCAGAAAACAGAAATTTAAATACATCACATCAATGTATGTGCGGCCGGAATCGAACCTGAAATCATCTGCATACCTATCAGATTGGTATGGTCCCTACTACACCACGCCATTACACCAGAAATATAATACTTAGAAGCTATCAGAGTATAGGCATTACTACGATACAAAGATATGTATGAATAATAGTGGCTAAAAAATTAAAGTTTCCACACGAAGAGAGGGACTGGCATTAGACCGCACGAAAACATATACTCGTTTATCTTAATAACAATAAATTTTATATGCATGCCCCTTTTATAATAAATGCAAAGGCACATTTAATAAACTGTACCACAAATCTGCAAAGTAATTACCAATCTTTGAATCGATACTCTTTGATAGTCATAAAAATGTCAAACCACCTCGAATATTACCCTTTTTCCGCGTAAACGCATCATCAGGGGAGTTCAAAGGATGTTTTGTTTTGAGCGAGCGAATATGTGGTTTAAAAATGGCGGCCCGCTACTTTATTGTTCTAATAAAATGCTCGTGCGAATTATTCGGCGCTTGTCACGGTGATTTATTTGGCATGCCGCTATACTTGGCGTGTAATTGCGGGATTAAGGTACATGGCATATCGCGAGCGAGGAAATAATAAGCGAAACGAGAGCGATGAATCATGAACGTAGCTTGTGGAAAAACAGCGAATACGAAGCGAATATTTAAGGCAACAGAATTCGACGGCGAATTGATAAAACGATGTTTGATATTTTGGCAAGATAATATCTATTAGGTTTCAAAGAGTGAAAACACTTTCAAATTGATATGACACTCTAAAATTATGATTTCAGACATAGGTAATAATAATTCGTCAGGTAACCTATTAGAAGTCACATTTTAACGAGGTAGTATGGAAGTAATGTGATCTAAAGTAAAACATGAAAACGGTTAAAACATGAAAAATGGAATAAAAAATATTTAATTTACTTTAGTATTTTATAATTAAGTGGCTGCAATATATGTTAATATTTACAGTACCTAAAATTCATATTTTACTTTACCATTTGGATACTTACTTGGTGAAATTCATAAAATAAAATGTTTTTTAAGTTTTAATTTTAACATTATCGTTTTGATTTTATTATTAGTTCATCGTTGGTCATAGAACAAGTGGATTAAAGGGATAACAATGTTTCCAGTGCATTATTCTTGACTGCGGGTAATAAGATGTTAGGTTTATTAGGTGTCTTAAGATTTCTGTTAAGCTCTTCGAGAAAAATAATAATTAGATGGAACTTGCTAAAATTATCATACAACAATAGTTTTAGTAAAATGTATGATTTTGCTAGTATGTTTGTTTTTAAATTATACTTTGAAATACTTACTAATATTCGGTATATGAATTATCCGAATTTACTTAGGTAGGTAGGTAATTAGGAAGGCATATGATTATTAGATGGTCACGTGTGATGCTATCTACTCTCATAGTTCTACACCAAACTTCCCCATGTCGTGGACTATGGACACACACAAAGATGGTAACTTAGAACTGAGATCTATATTCATCATTTAATTTGCCCGGGGACTGGGGATCAAAACCCTTAATTCTGTTTGCGCCACGAATCCCGTGAAAATATTTCTTAAGCTTAAACAATCATGAACGAATGACTCGTTGTAAAGTTTGCGAGAATACTTTAAGGTTTTCGACAGTCGTTTCACCCTTTTGTCTGCGAGATTGATTGATGTTGAGAAATTACAAAGAATGAGCCGAAATACCTTACAGATTAAGGTTACTCCAAATTACTTGTTGGTTAAAGTACCTACTTCTAAGTATGTGCCAGTATTAAAAAAGACGCTTTCTACACTCACAAATCCACATTATGATTGCCTGTGTCTTGGGTGCTATGGGTGCATAGATAAATAATCAAACACGGATCCAGAAACAGAAACATAAAATAATCATTTATATATCTGGCCAGAGGGATTGAACTTGGGACCCTCTGGTCCTGTATGGTGACCGCTCCGACATGCAGGCCGTATCTGCCTTCTGCCGTTTAAGTTTTTTTTTTTATAATATAGGAGTAGCAGACGAATATGCAGTCTACCTGATGGTAAGTGACTACCATGGACATCTGTAATCCATCCCAGATAGGATTAGATATTCCTATCTGAGGTCGGCTACAGATGCGCCGCTACGCCTCAGAAAAGTATGTCTCCCTTACCACACCCTTCAAAACGGAACACAGCAGTGCCTAACACTGATATTATTAGGTAGAAATAGGTGTGGCGGTGGTGCCGCCGGAGTCGAACCACAAAGGGTTCTACCACCTTCAAAAGCGTGAAGCAGTTTCAGTGGAAGCGTGTGGATGCCGGCTGTTTTAAAGAATTATATAAAGCGACCATTTTAGTCCTCTGGAATGGCAAGCACCTATGATCGGCGTTAGGTAAAACTCCTTTGTATATTATGTATTAATATTTAATTACAGATTATCATCTTATAGCTCGATTACTATCCTAATTTTATTAAATTGTCAGAAAATGCCTAATCATTGTGTACAATGAAGTGTAACCATTGTACTTACATTTTAAGTTAGAACAAATTATTCTTAAAGTTGTTCTGTCGACCGTAAACTGTTCATATCTTTCTTTTATTCCAAACTTTCGAACTTAACCTATTAAGAACAATGTTAACCCGGCCGATGCCGAACTTCTGCAAATCATTCCAACTAATTAACCCTACTTGCATTATGTTAGGAAATTTATTAACCCGTAAAATTTAACAACCGTTTGAAAATTACTTATTCTGTTTAATTGGCGTGTTCGGTCTAACTTGTGGTTTGATCAATTGTAAAACTTTGTTTAGTATTAACTTTTGCTGTGGCTCTGCTTACGTCTGTTTTATATTTTGGAAGTATCGGAGGCACCACCGCCGCTCCTTTTTCTGCCTAATATAAAGTGTTCAGTGCTGCTGTGTTCCGCTTTGAAGGATGAGGTAAGTTATCTAACTTATGTTTAGGTATCTACCTAAACTTTCGTATCCGAGGCGTGCCAACTTAGTCTTCAAGGATAGCACCTGTCGACTAAGATAGTCATCTAATCTTATCTGGGATTGATTCATATGTCCATTGGCGGCAGTAACCACTTATCGTCTGGGATTAAGTGCTTGTTTACTCCTTCCACTGCTCTGAAGTCGAACTACAAAGAATTCTTGAACCAAACAAACCTCCAAAAAAACTTATTGTATTTCTATAAATATCTGGCAACTTTATAACAAAATAGCAGACAAACCACCCGAGTATGAAAAAGAACACATCCCAAATTATCCGTATAATAGTTACAATGATAGACTACAAAGCTTCTATTATTAATTGTCCGAAAAGTAGTTATTTATGGGAAGTAGTCACTTTTGTCTTCCATTGCTAGAAATAGAACGGGCCACCCATAGGGATTAGACACGATTTTGTTTGTTGTAAAATTGGATCGTTATGTCAATGGAGATTACAAATCGTAGGATATTTCCGTTTTATAAGAGCTAACGCTACTGTCTTTTGGTCCAGAGGGAGTATGACAGTACTTGTTTTGTATATAGTTTTGAAGGTGGTAACCTATTTCTACGGTAAGGGAGACAGCGGCGCATCTGTGGCCGACCTCAGGTAGGAATATTTGATCCTATCTGGGGTTGATTACAGATGTCCATGGGCGGCAGTAGCCACTTACCATCAGGTGGACTGCATGCTCGTCTGCTACTCCTATATTATGAAGAAAAAAATAAAAAAGTATGAAGCATGTGAGGTTCATGGCTGTAGGAATGTAGGAATTAATTAGCACTTACTTAATCAGCAAAAAAAATGTTTAAAGGTGTGAGAAGTCTACCAATTCCCACTTGGTTAGCGCAGTGGATTAAGACCTAAAATCCTCTTTGAGATAAGACCCATTTCCAGTAACAAGAGTAATGAGTTATAGACAATCAACAGTTCAAGAATTGTGTATAAGAGTTCACACTAACCATTAGAAGTATGAGCCTTATGTACAGAAAATAAAAGAGCCTGGCAATGAATTTGCATTATTTTCAGTGATTTACAGCATAAATTCAACAAATGTGAACATAGTTTATTTGTGATTTTAAAAGTAAAATCAATGTGAACACAGTTATCTCCAGTTGTTTTATCCAGTTCACATTAGTTGGACAAAATGGAGACGCTACTTTGTTGTTACGCGATACTTTATTTAAGTCATTTAAAATCTAGAACAATCCATTAATATTCTATCCAATATTGTTGAGAATGGATTAGACAAATAATTATTATGTGTTTCTAACAAGATCTTGTTAAAATCGTGATTTTGAGTCCAGGAAATTCTCTATGAGCGTTGCGTGACGATGAAAAATGATTTCTTTCATATTCGATGTCGGAATATTATTTTGAGCACATATGTCATCATTTAATTTTTCATGTTTTGTTGCGTCAAATGATTGAGTATAGAATGTATGTAGTGGTGTATTTACTTTTGAATCAAATATGGGATGAGTGAGAAAGCAGTGACGGCTAGTGGTTTGAAACTTAGCATCTGCATCGGGAGGTCCGACATTTTTCGAAATTATGCGTCTATTAAACTCATATTAAATGATAGGATGTAGTCATCTTTGAAAAATATATCATCTTTAATAGTAGATTAATTAAATGTTTGAAGGGTATGGTAAGGGAGACATACTTTTCCGAGTCGTTCGTACTCAGGGTTAGCAGCGCACCTGTGACTGACTCCAGGTAGGAATATCTAATCCTATCTGAGGTTGATTACAGGTATCCATGGGCGGCAGTAGCAGCTTACCAGGTGGACTGCATGCTCGTCTGCTACTCCCATATTATATAAATATAAAAAAATATCATTGCCAAGTTGACTGTTGATTGCAATAAATAGGTAAACAAAACAAACAATAAGGAAGAAGGAAATAATACTGAACATCCATTCGTTGGCACAATCCCATTGAAGCTTAGTAACCCACAATTCCACATTCAGCCACTAAAATCTATTATACGAGTCAAAATAGACTGGAGAGCGCATTTTGGTATTAATAGAAGGTGTGTCGTAAATAATGTAATGCAAAATTTAATTCAAACGATGTGTTATGCAGTAAATAACCGGACGAAATGTCAACACTGGTGCGGCTCTAAAACAGTTTGTAATAGCGAAAACGCATGTGAAACATTACAATTAGACGGATGAAATGATCAAAGAAAAATATTGAATGATGATGCTATGATGTATTTCGTGATTCTAGGGTTTTGTGTATAGAAGAGCCAAAGCAAGCAATGGATATTTAAATCGATCTTAGTTAGATTTGATGAGAGGTTTCCGTATATAATAATCAAAATCTTAATTTTTTCTTCTGGACGAAATCTAAATATGGAGATATTTAAGTTTTTTCACCCAAAAAATATAAAAGCGGATTTTAGTCGTAAGATTTATATTTGTTGCAAATAAATTTCACACCAAATTATAAAAGATATTCCATAAATATCCCAAGTTTTTATGCCTTACCTATATAAAGAAAAATAAGAAAAATCATTTCTAGATTCAATATCAATTGATTTGCATGCGTAAATACGAGTATTGTAATTGGATTTTTATAACCATAATTATTTTCAAAGATTTGTCGAATATAAGAACTTTGATTGGTGATAATTTATTTTATTTAGATTACATAAATGACACCAAAACGAAGCAATCGCCAATCAACACCAATATTTCCATAAAAACATTCTGAACTTTTAACACCGAAAATAACATTACCAAAAATCCGACGGCACCCATCAACGAGTATTTAAAACACCCAAAAAACTGGTAAAACTAACGATTACTGAAACAATTATGACAGATGGTAATAATAGCAACCTTAGTACAGTCGGAAATACTCAGCAGTTTCACGAAGACGTATTGTGTGTCCAATTAGGTGGCCACACCGCGATCTCTAAAAATACTTAAAAACACTCCGGTACCATTTGTCACCGCACGCCTTGTATTTATCAAGATGCTATGCCACATCACTTGTACAGGATGTCAGGAAGTTTGTAGTGAAATGATTACCTGGAACAAATTAATTTGGAAGTAATAAAAGTGAAAAGGTACTTCTGGAAAAAAGGAAATTTCTGAAAATCTTGTATGTTTAGATTAGTTAACTCATAAGTGCAATGCATAGTAAGGAAATAATTTACAATAATATTTAAAAGATTAGGCATATACTTCCATTGATCATTATTAGGATCAGGCAGAGTATTTATTTAATTTGACAATATTTGTTTATAAGTCTTAATAGCTTTTATATTGCATAATCTCATTTAATTTTAAACCAGAATCTATCGTACATACTTTTGAAACATAGTACTTATTTATTTAGATGTATTTGATAATTGCCCTTTTCCCATGATTTTCATGCATTTGCCAAGAATCTTAATTAATACAAACTTAAAAATAATTAATACCACAAAAAAAAGTAAAAACACTTTTTTCCACCCTGTAGTAAGTGGCGTAGTTGTGGAAATAAACACGGTTAACATTCCTATAAACAAGATCGTCGCGGCCCGCGCGCCGAGATTGATGGCTATTAGTGGCTGCATGGGGAAGCTCCGTAACATCATGATGCTTAAGAAAGTATTTTTTAAGCCGAAAATGAGCTTGTAACAACTGATGTAGACGTAACTGGCAACAAAATAGTGACAATTGTTGTGACGGTCAATATAGGCGTTGCCATTGCTCTAGCACCACGTTTCCTGGCTATTCGTGGCGCTGCATGGGGAAGCTCGGTAACATCACGATGCTTAAGAAAGTATTTTTAAGCCGAAAATGAGCTTGTATCTACTGAATCACAATGTAATCGACGACGACAAAATAGTTACAATTGTGACGACGAACATTGGAGTTGTCATTGTTATAGCATCACGTTTACAGGGTGGGTTCGAGGTAGCAAATATTTGTGTGATAGAAGATGGTAGAAATATTCGTCCTTTTGACTGATGGTTATTAATGGCGCAATATGTGGAATCTCAGTAATATCATAGTGCTAAAGAAGATATTGCGGAAACTGAAGCAAATGAGCTTGTAGCTATTGATGTAGACGTATCTGGTGATTATGTTAGGGCGTATGACAAAATATTGCAAATGTGACGACTAATATTGGTATTGCCATTATTCTAACACCACTTGTACAGGTTGGCTTCGAGGTAGAAAATATGTATTGCGTGAGCGTGACAGAAGATGGTGGAAATATTCGTTCAATTGTTCTGCATGGCGCGTGATAAGATGAATGAATGAATTTTTGGGTGACTTAAGACCACATTTGTGTGGAAATATGCAGTTTATGGAATATATACCATAGTTTCTACGTTTATAAAAGATAAACCATGAAAGGAAATGAAAGACTTCTTAGAAAAATCATATTCTATATCAAGAAAGTTTTATTTTCGCCTAGTTTACGCAGTGGTTTTTTAAGCGTGACCAAACATAGGCTCCAACGTTTAGTGTATTGGCCAATAGAGCTCGAATTAATTATCGTAGGCGTGACTAACAAAATGGATATGTATCGAGATAGAAAAATTAATTAATTTCACCCAATAATTAAATGTTACGAGCGATCCATTACAGTAATGTTGAAATCTATTTGTATTAATTATTTTGCAATGTCTGTCTGTTGATCTCAACCCGGATATAAGAAGATGCAATCTTCAAACTGGATTTTCGTGTCTATTTTCCCAGGGTTCTTGTATAACATGCCGTAATCTCAGTGTAAGAAGCAGTGATAGCCTAGTGGTTGATTCGCGGCCTTTCGATCCAGGGGTTGAAGTTCAATTCCCAGGCACGTACCTCTGATTTTACAAAGTAAAAATTAATCAATGTGAGTATCATAAAATAATTATCACTTACTTTACCGTGAAGGAAAACATCTTGAGGAAATCAGTACAGCTGAGAGATCTCTAAAAAGAAGTTCTCAAAGGCAAGTGAAGTCTACCAATCCGCACTTGATCAGATCGGCGGACCATGGACTAAACTTTCTCATTTCAGAAGATACCCGTGCCCGGCAATGAGACAGTGATGGGTTGATGGTGTAATGTTTTTAATATTTAAACCAATCCATTTTCATGTTTACCTCAATTTTTCATTTGATAAATGAAGAAAAATTACAGTGAACAAATATTTGAGAGTTACGAATTTGGATCTCCCACGCAATCGCGATCAAGGTACAGATTCAAGGTACAAGGTACAAGAATAATATGATTTGTTATGATAGCAAACGATAACATTATGATAAAACTTATGGGTCCTGAGAGTCCAATGATATTTTTAAGGTTTTCTGAAGTTTAACTAGATTGCGATATGTAATAGTACTTGGTAGTATGCGTAAGAAAATAGTCACAAATGTTTTTTTTATAATATAGGAATGGCAGAGCAGTGCACCGGATGGTAAGTGGCTACTGCCGTATGGGCAACTGTCATGAACCACAGATAATATTAGATTCCTTGAGATCGGCCAACGCCGGTGCGCAGGTGCCTCTGACTCAGCTGGAGTACCTTGGAAAAGTATTTATCCTTTACCACACCCTTCAAACCAGAACAAAGCGGAGCTTAACACTGCTGTTATTAGGTAGAAATAAGTGAGGCGGTGATGCCGACGGAGTCAAACCACATAGGGTTCTACCACCTTAAAACCTAGTAAGTGGCTACCGCCGTCCATGGTGTGTCATTAACCCTAGATAAGACTAGATTCCAACACGAGTTTTGCCACGAATGTGTCGCTACCCTTTAGGACTAAGAACGCTGCAGATAAATGTCCCCTCACCACACCTTTATAAAGCGCACTCCGGAAGGCAATATTATAATTTAATATAGGTTAGTAACGCAATTAACACGCTGTGACTATTACTGGCGCGGACAATTGTCGCACTCCACGAATAGGAGCGCGTGGGCGCTACCCAGCTGGTGCCTTACGTACTTATATTTTATTAAATATCATTGTTTTATTACGTTTGCATGATTTAGTTGTTACTGCTTTGCTGGGATTGGCCCTTTGCTGTGTTTCTTTTTAAATTAGTAGGTGTTCTAATAGCATTACTTTATGTGGTGTAATTTTATTTACGATATTTTGAACTGGTATATTAACAAAAATATTGGTCTAATAGCGTTATTAGTAATCAGTCTATCCAAATTTTGCCTGACAAAGATCAGAATCAGAATTTGACAATTTCTTAATGCAGCAATTGTGAAATTTCTGTCTTTGGTAGGGTCATAGGTATACGTTGATTATTAATAATGGACGTAAGTTAACATAGATTATGATTTAAAGCTTCAAGATGTTTTCACGTACCCCAACATAAAAATAATATCTGGGACGGACTGGACTTTGAACAAAGAACAGAACAACATTCATACTACTTATCTTCGAGCTATTATAACAGTTTTTGTACTTAAACGCAATAAGTAATTGACTAAGATGAACAAATTCAGAACATTCTGGCCCACTTATCGAGTGTTTGTCGTCGCGTCTTATTATTCTCATTCCATCTTGACGTCTATTTTTCAACGCACTTCAATATTTTTGAGCGTCTATTTTCGTTGCGAGAGCTTCTTTGGTTTGTTCAAAGAATAAATTGAATCGCAGAAGGTTAATTGGTACTTAAATGGCTTACTTTTCTTCGCTAATTGGCATCTATTTTGTTTTGTGTACTTATTAGGTTTATTGAAGGCTTATTAAGCTATAAGGACACTTGAATTTTAGGTCAATTATGATTATTGGGTAAATAATAATAATTTGAGTACTTTAAGTTGAAAATTAAATTTGTTTACATTTAACGTACATTGTGGTTTTTATTTGTAATAAAAAAAAAATGGGTAATTTGTAAATATGTAATAAAATATTGCAATAAATTATTACTGTCTTAAACTGCAATTTCTATGAATATTTATGATGGGTTTTGAAATATACCATTTCGAAGAAAAAGGCTTATTTGAGAAATTATTTTAAAGTGAACCCCGTGATAATCACAGTTTCCAGACATATGGTTAATTACAGAAACTTATTTAGGGTGTTATATTTTTCATTCCTTCCTTCCTGTTAAGGAATGCCGTAATAAATGTCTATTAAGTACATGACAAAAACTCAAATCTGAAACATCGAAATAGCATACCCTGCCCTGTCACTGCTTCAGTGCGGTACAAGAAACGTAGCCACAAACTATCTGAAACCTGTAACCAGTCTACTCATTGATCTACATTTTATCACGTCAACCAGATTGTCATTCTGCGGTCTATTCCCCGGCTTTATAGTTCCTCACTATTGTTTATTCAAACAATAACCCGGTATTTTTATTACGACGACATTTTAACGATTATAGATGATACTATAACGCTAGCCGCTACGGAATGTTACTTTAAAATATTCTTTTTATTTTTTTGTTTTTAAACGCGGCGACATTTTCTTTCTTTTATTATTCGAAAATTAAAGCTAATAAAAATGGATTTGCGCGTTGAATAATGGTCGTATTATTATTTATTAAAAGTGTTTTTGTGAATAAATTGTTATTTTAGTTGAGGAAATGGTTGCGCTTTTCATAATATTTTATGACTGGTCTATTTTTTTATTTAAGGAAGTAATATATTTGTATTATAATATTATAAGAATTTATTTTCCTAATAACTTTCGCAAACCATATATATCGATTTAAAAGATCTGAAAAAGATACATAGAACAAAAATCTTTCTGTTTTCTATACTGCGTAATCAATATTTAAAATCTTGCTTTTTATAACAAATAATGTGGATAACAATATTATCTATATTGTTTCATAAAACCTACTATTACTTACAAAAAATTAAAAAACAAGAACGAAAAAAATAACTTTTGGCAATTTTTCTTTCAAATGTAATATATAAAAGACCCGTTTTTATATTTAAAATCCATTGTCACCGCTTATTTTCGCAAAAACAATTTATATTAATTTCTTTTAAATTCCGGTAGCTTGTTCTTATAATTTATGTTAGTTTTATCGATAGCAAGAATTCGCACGAGTGACGTGAAATATTTATTAAGATTAGAAGCTTATGTTACAATAACAATGGACCATTTGTTACGTTTAAATCGCTTTGTTTTGACTTGAGACAATAATATATTTCTATACTAAGTATATTCTGCGTTATTGTGTGATAATTTTCAATTCTGTAGTTATAGTAACTCGTCATTTGTCTGTGCGTCGTAAGGCATGTTAAGCTTTCCCGTTTGTTATCTTTTGATAGTAGTTTGGTGGTTAAACCCTTTGTGGTTTGATTTCGGAAGGACAATAATCACACCAATTTCAACCTAATAACAACAGTGTAGTGTGTACTGTGTTCTGGTTTGTAGTGTTTGGTAGGGGAAATATCTTTATACGAGACGTGCCCTGGCGTAGCAATGTATTTGTGGCCGACTTCAGGTAGGATACAAATCCTTGTCCCTGTAGTTCCGGGACCAGAATAGGGCTACGGTATCCCCTGCCTGTCGTAGGAGACGACTAAAAGGGAGGGTTTTAGTCCGGTAAGAATAATCTCACATAATCCAGCGTCGCTCCTACGTCGTTGGGTACCTTTTGAAGGTTTCCCCCTCAAAAAAAAAGGATACAAATCCTATATAAGGTTGATTAAAAATGTCTATGGGCGACAGTAGTCACTTATCATCATGTGGATTGAATGCAAGTTTGCTGCTTCTATAAAGAAGATAAGATATTCGACGATGAAGCAGCATGAAGTTAACTGTATGAAGAGACCTTTTGCCAGTATTGTAAAAATTGTTATTGTTGTTGTTTACAACAATTATCCTTATCCTTCGAACGGATAAAATAATTGACTTTGGAAGGTGGGGAGAATTGTGCGCCAAATACGTAGATAGACAGACAAAAATATAAAAGTCTATTAATCCAAATAAAATAGGCAAGCTTAAAAAATGCTTTTAATTTGAATTTCAAACAATATTTTATCAACATAACAATGAACCATTAGTCAGTTATAAAAATGCGTTTATTTTGACATGCGATTCATTCCGGTATTTGAGTCATCAAATATAAATCAACACCTGTCACTTTGAATCAAGAATAAGCACCTAGTCTATTGTTTTGAAAAATTCGACGTTCGTTAGAATTCTTTGGCTATTCTCGAGGTGATAATTCTCACAACTCATTCTATTCACAGTTTAGTCGAAAGTGTGCTTTAAGAAATAAAAATAAGATTCACGTTGGAATTTGAATTTGGAATCTATTATTGTTTGACAATGGCTGCAGTGTTGACAGTTGATTATTGCAAGGGTTAAGTTGCTGTCTCATTAAGCCGATGACACGAAACACGATGACAATTGTGAACGTTGTCGCAGATGATCTAAAAAAACTCCACGAAATAAAATGTTCTGTTTTAACACAGGTGTTTAGTGATATTTGCTCGTGACAAAATAAAGAGGCTATTTATAATATTGAAATAATTAAAATTAAATGTATTATCTTTTATGTATTAACATTTACAAGCACTTTAAAAGCGTCTCGATTACAAAAAATATTTAAATGTAATGCTTTATGAATTTAGTTTTATATGTAATTTTACCTTTTATATTTAATTAATTTAAATCTATTCTTTTACGAATAACATTATATGTATTAGAAATAATTTTGCTCTTCTTCAGAAAACAATTTTAAAAATGAATTCGTTATGCGTTCGCCATGTATTTTTTATAATATAGATTTTAACGGTTCGATAGGTCATCGCCTTAAGTTCTTCGATGCTGATGAGTGACAAATCGCCATATAATAGGCACATTCCCGCCAAATTGTTTCTGGAATCGCCAGTAAATTAAAACAACGGTCCTCCCCGCAATATTAATGGGTAGTCCAACACATTTATATGATTTATGCGCATATTATATGATCATAATTTGACTCTTCGCTTGAGTTATTGTGACTAAAAATCGTTATTAACTGCTTTTGTCTTCTGTATTTAAAAAAGAAACGCAATTTTTGGAAATTTTATTGTTGGTTCGCTGGATATAAATAATAATTACACGAAGACAGCTGCTGATATATTAGTGGATTATTATTAGAGGAAAGTTATTTTTCTTTGTTAGAAATGTCAAGTGTCTCTCGTACGTAATCTAGGGGGGATTATTATATCAAGGAGTGTGTCCCGCAAAGCATAGTTTGACATGTCGACTTCGGAGATAGATTTGTTTATACTATTGCTTCAGTTAATAGAAAAATTCACAGAAATAATTTCGTAACTTTGAATTTATTTTAGAAGGCGAAAAGATCAAATAATTTTCGGGATTATTTATTTGACATATTTCTTGTAATATAAATGCGCACTAAACACTGGCTGCATTAAAATAATGCGCATTATAAAAATATTAACAGTATATAATCGACAAACGCTATTAAAGATTCTTACAAAAAATGTATTATTTTTTACAAATTTATTGTTGCAAGAATAAAATAAATGCGCCAAGCAAAAATGTATTTCATTTTTTTGATTTGTGTATTCGACTGTACTCCATAAATACATAAATAAAAATCAAAATAGCGAATTTATTGACGTCACCAGCTAGTCGTAATATAATTTGGTAAACATGTAATTAATCTTTAGCTACAAGCAATTAATTTCCGGCATAGAGTAATATATTTCAGAGCATTGTTGACGTTAGATAAAAATGCCCTAATATTTTATTTCGTATAGATACGTTTTTTTATTAATCTCTAACAAAAATGTGTCTGTGCACTAATAAAAAATTGCGTTGAATCCGCAATAACTATATGACGAAACCGAAAAATAAACTAAACAACTGTCCTTAATATTTAATATTAATATTTAATATTAGGGACAGTTGTTTAGTTTATTTTTGTCTTGTACTTGCCTACTTGCATTATCGTCATGTCTATTTCTGCTTTTTAGTAGCAGTACCTATCTATTAAGCGCATCCTGAAAAGTGTGGTAGAGCAGTTTGGAAAATGATAATAAAATGTTTTTTTTTTTCAAATAAATACATTAAATATTAGATTAGTACATTAAAACGCCAAACAGAGTAAATTACCCATGCAAAGTACCGACTGTGAAACCACTAAAAATATCTTGATATATTTTCAGTAGTTAATTCTATTGAATTATGGGTAAAGTTGCAGGCTAAATAAAGCTTACTACTACTCCTACATTAATTAACACACAGAGGGTTTTGGGTTCAATGACATATTAGATAGATGTATGAAAATAATGAATTTACATTTCTGATAGGAATATGAATGTCTTTGTTCAAAATTAAAGCAACAGTCGCGGTATAAGCTATATATTTGATATTTTCACCACGTCTTCAACGATAACTCTCTATAATGTGACAACCTGATTTGTGAACGCGTGCGATTCAAAAAATCGCTCCGAATTTCCGCGTTTTTTGTAATAATTTAATTGTTTGGTCCGTTAATGTCCAATAATTTAAACGCATAAACTTTATAATCGTTAATGTGTTATAAATAACGAAATTTAGTTTAATAGCCCGCCTCTATTCCACTTATTCTTACGATAAATACATTTTAAGCACCTTTTTAGTACCGACATTAGGTATACATTATTTAAATATGTAAAAAAATATTCACGGAAAATAATGTTATTGTTAATTTTTCAACGTAAGTAATTATTGTTATTTAATTCTACACAAAAATATTTTGTAGTTATATTGTACAATGTACCGTTTCTAAATTAACCGCATGACTGTACCTACCAACTACGCCATAAAGTGCATAAAATATTAGGTATTAGGTAAAATATTAGGTAAGGTACATTTATCTATAAAAACTATATTTAATACATATCCACAGTCACTCATATTTTGTTAAATCTCAAGATGAAAGTTTTCCAAAGTCCAAACTGAAAAAAAAAAAAATATTTACACTCAGATTTTTCATATGAAGTGACACCTTTAAAATAACAACAACAGGTAGCGAAAAATATCTATTTTCCATTAAAATTTTACTTGAGTTTTGTAACCATAAATTGATGACATAAAACAATAAATACAGTTTTTTTAATTTACTAACGCCGGTATCACATTTTAAGACACCTTCACGTGTAAACTCTACTTTAATATTATAAACTCACATAAAACTTCCACTCCATTATAGCATGCGTTTCCCGTTCATCTTAATATCCGACGTTTAGAATAACGCCCCATTTCTTATTATAATTTACTTTATCTATTTTTCTAATTATCCGATTTATGAGAATCGCTTTCTTGTTTGGGAAATAGACTGGAAAGTTGTGTTTTAGATAAGATTTTCGTAGATGGATGTTTGTGCTTCTGAAAATGTAGTCTTTGGTAGGGACATTAATAATGCAATTGTAATCTGATGGTAAGTTGCTACTGCCGCCAATGGACATATATAATTAATCCCAAACAGAACTGGTATAAGGTAGGACAAGTATAGGTAGTATAAAGTAGTCTAGTGTTCTGTCTTGCCACAGTTTGTAGTGATAATTGCTCCTGATAACAAGAATATTGCTGAAAAAATGTACCTACGAAAGCAGAGAGACTTACATGAGACTTCAACTGATTCCCCATTGGTAACAAGACATTTGCAGCCGATCTGATATATCTAAGACATGTAATCGTGCGAAAGTTCGTCGAATTCAGTTCAGTGTACCGTCACTAAATTAGGTAAATTGAATGCAAAATTAACCTCTTTTTGTCTGAAAAGATTGTAATCCGCACAAAAATAAAAACATTTAACGACCATCTCTCATATTTTGGAGCAAACGTAATTATGATATAGTGTCGTACACTACCAAATTTATAACAATAATTCTATACTCAGAACTCACTTGTTACTTCAAGTCAACACATCGGAGTTTTACGTCTAATTAACGTTCAACCGTCAACAAAAAGTGTAAGAAACATATAAAGAGTGTAAAATTATGCTTTTTCCGCCCCATATACTTTGGTGCTAATTTTATCATCCAAATTGGGCATTTTGCGCAAATATACGACATATTCGACGAGCGCGCAAATTGCGATTATGACACGTGTTTATGTTTTATTAAATCGAGTTTATGTGCCTGACTGTACTTGTAAACGACGCGCGGGGAATTTAAAAATCGAACGTAAAAGCGTGTTGTAAGCGATTGTACCATGAATTTTATATCTTTTTACAGGTACTATCATGTAGAAAATGTAATTAGTATTAAATAAAGTATCAACCAAGTTATTTATAATTTTAATTTATAACCAGTAAAATTATAAAAATAGGTAAGTAGATAAATGTATAGGCTCTGAAGCTGTTGCGAGCAGGTGTAGTCATACAATTTGCTATGGCGACACGATTCATTTCTATATTCAGAGCGGACTAGCAGTTTTACGCGGAGTATACCTATATGATTATTTAGTATGTTGTAATTATGTTCTGCACAGTGAACTGGTTACTCTTAAGCGCTGCCACTCAAAAGGTCTCGGGTTCAGTTTTCAAGCTAAAGGTATTTTCTGGGTCAGATTGTTTATGTACTACCAACTGTAGGGCTATGAGTCCATAGCTTTTAATGTTATAATATAGGAGTAGCAGACGAGCATACAGTCCACCTGATGGTAAGTGGCTACTGCCGCCCATGGACATCTGTAATCAACCCCAGATAGGATTAGATATTCCAACCTGGGAACGCCTCGGCAAAGTCTGTCTCCCTTACCACACCCTTCATACCGGAACACAGCAGCGCCTAACATTGCTGTTATTAGGTAGAAATAGGTGTGGCGGTGGTACCGCCGGAGTCGAACCACAAAGGGTTCTACCACCTTCAAATTTTAAGCTTATATTTATTTACTTACATAAGACACTTGTTATGAATACCGAAGTTATTAAGTATCGAGAGCGGATTTCCACGGAGGGGACACAGGGGTATTATGTCACGGAATTAAATGTTTAACCCCGTAAATTATTTAGTTGCGTCACACGTCACGTCAGATGATGGATCGGGGTAATAATTGCGTCACTCCCCCCACTCGCCCCTTCGGGTTATTGATGGGCCCGCCAAATGGCTGCGCTTTGTTTTTTTGCGATAGGGGTTGGTTTTGCAATCGCGAACGGAATAATTGTTTTTAATGGTGATTGTGGGCAATTTGTGGCTAATCGACTGTGTTGGGTTGTTTTTGTGATATGGATGAAATGTTAGGCCTTGTTCAGATGAAAGATGTGTATGATAAGGCACCGTACATACAAAGGAATATTGATTAATGAATCGTCACCAACTACAGGTAGGTACGGTTTTACGTCTGCGTCTATAAAAAACAAAATTCACAACAATATAACAAATTTTCAAGTAAAACTTAGGTAGCTACTCTTATTGCGTTAGTAAAAAATAACAAGTATAGTATGAAATAGGCATAGGTGTTAATAGTGTGTAGACAATACAATAGAAATTGTCTTTATTAAGTCCTTAGAAGACACTTAACATCCGAAAGCTTTTAAGCCTTTGGGTAACCAATAACAAATAGGTGCGTAGTAACAAAATCCCTAAATAAATCATAGTTACTAAAAAACCTACTCAAATCCCTTACCCAAATATACACACTTACTATTTCATTCTTACACAATCCCTACACCACATGCCATATCTATTGACATAAAACACGTCTAATAAAACACAGAACATTTTGTTCTGCACTGAAACCTGAAAAACGAATTAACCGCACGTACAATAAGGTTTTCTTAATAAATGCGAAGGTGGTAGAACCCTTTGTGGTTCGACTCCGGCGGCACTACCGCCACACCTATTTCTACCTCATTACAGCAGTGTTAAGCGCTGCTGTGTTCTGGTTTGAAGAGTGTGGTAAGAGAGACATACTTTTCCGAGGCGTTCCAGCTTAGTCCTCAGGTGTAGCGGTGCATCTGTGTCCGACCCCAGGTAGGAATATCTAATCCTATCTGGGGTTGATCACAGATGTCCATGGGCGGCAGTAGCCACTTACCATCAGGTAGACTGCGTGCACATCTGCTATTCCCCTATTATAAAAAATAGGTAAGTAGTGACAAAATCCCTAAGCTATAGTTACTAAAGCACCTACTCAAATCCCTTACCCAAATATACACACTTATTATTTTCCCAAAAGGTACTTCATACTTAAACAATCCCTAAACCAAACGCCATTTCTATCGACATAAGCCATAACATTTTGTTCACTGCACTGAAACCCGAAAAACAAATTATCCACACTCACAATAGGGTTTTCTTAATAACGGCGCGAACAAAGCCCCCCAGTGGTTGTAATCTCCATTCAAGTTGTCGGCAATCCGTCAAGAGATGGCGCTACAATGGGGATTAGCGGTTATTACGTCACCTTTGTGACGTCGGTTATGATGGAGCGCGAATATTAGGGATTATGCCCGTTCCCAAGTTGGGTAGGGAGTGGGTGATGAAAAATTGGAATTATAAAAGTATGTATTTATTGAATTTTTAGAATGTTTCAAAATTTAATAAATTCAGTTTTTCGTTCAATAAACATTTCTTTATAACATTTTTTTTTTTATTTTATTGTCTATTTTTTTTAAATATTTATTTGGAAAAAGTGGCAATTAAAATTATACTTATTATAATGATAATCTTTAATTTTTAAAATTAGATCCAACGATTGATGTTTTTTAGATTATTTTTAAAGAAAAAAGATAAATAATGTATATTATGTTTTCGTGATAGGTACCTTTTAAAAACCTTTTATGTAACGATATAATGTTACAAAAGTGACATATTTCTTGCTGTTTCTGAACAATCATAACCAAATCCACCAACTTATTGACACTTTCTATTATAATCATGTATTGGTTTTCATTTTACACTTAGGGTTGTTTTCAAAGGGTTTCATTGACGGTGGTAAAGTTTGGGATTATCAAAGAAAATGTTGACTGGTATTAGGGGGTAACAAGTACCTACTTATAATTGGTTCTATTTTAATGAGTTTTTGTACAGATTAAGATTAATAAATCCCCATCAATGCAAAGGGTGCAAAGACCATTGTTTCTTCTATAATTATCTGTATAGCAGCAAATCTTAAGATATATAGAGCAATAATACAGTAAAGGAAAAAATCAAAAAGAAACCTAGATGCCTGAAATTTTCTAAAATATTTTTTTAAAGATGTTTCACGTTGGTTCCACTGCTGGGCACGGGTCTCCTCTAAGAGTAATAGGGGAAGTATATGCAATATTGTACAGCGCTGGCCAAGTATTGGGAGACTTTACACATCCCAGAGAATTAATTAACATTCACTGATAAGGTAATAATTAACTTGGAATAGGTACGCACATGATTTTGAAAAACCAAAAGTCTCAGGGTTATTGAGCATCGGAGAGAGCCTCGATAGAGACCCTTAGCTGGTTAGTTTAGTCTCTGACTTTAGGTAATTTATGAATAAAACGATTGTAAAATATGGGGACTAATTCCAAACGCCTTATGTGTTAGTAGGTATAATCAAATTTTTGACAACAATATTAAATTAGGTGACATTTCTCCGAACATGAAAATCTTCCATCCAATCAGTCTTAACGACACAATCATACTAGTAACACTTCCGCGAAACTTTGATTAGAGCTTATAAGCTCTATAATAAAGCTTCCTTCTGGCCGTGAGGGCTTTCGTTAACTTTATGCTATTAACGTGTGGACAAAAGAACTTTGATGAAAGGAAACAATTGGGGTGGTTGAAATTATAAGGCTTCCTTTGTTTATTGCCTTTCGTCTGCGGACAAACTTACCTATGATATTTAACTTTTACCTATGGTTAAGCTCGAAAAAAGACTTTTCTCAATTTTTTATAAAAGACGAGATATTGGAGCATATTTTATGATATAATAATCTCCTATTTATTAAGCCCCTCTGGGAATTCGTCTGTATTTTACCATATCTATATTGTAACGTATTAATAAAATCTGTGTAAAATTGTATGCTTTTAATGTGATTTGGATTTTGATTTTGATTATGTGATCGATCCTATCAATCGACGATAAATCCTGTAATCATCTTCTTATTACATTTTTCAAAACAATAAGTTCTACCACATCCTTTGCTATGTCTATTCCCTAGAGAAAAATCTAGTTAAAACAGCGTCAGACGTACGTTATTATCGCATACTTTCCACAATTTATGATAACATCGCAATGCGCCTAGATCCAAATTAATATCACTTCCTTCATCAAACGGAACGAAGTCTAGACGCCTAATGAATCACTAAATCATATAAAATTGAGCCCGAAACACACATTACGTGGCCACAAGTGTCCCTAAATACGACTTTGACAATATTCATTACATAATTTATATGACATCAGACCAAAAATGTTGTTTATAATAACGTCACGGAGAGAGCATTATAAAAATTATTTATTCGAGGGTAAACATAACAATCGTAGATATACTAATAAAACGTGTCAGCGGCGGAATAATTGGAGCGAGAAATTATTATAATATTATAAATAGTTTAGAAACTGGAAATAATTTTATTTCGTGTCGTATGGGAGCAGGCCACGGTCGTAACTCATAATTCTGTGTACTGCGCTCCGGACTGCTTGGTACTTGCATATTACAAGCTTTTATTTGACTTGCCTTGTTAAATTTTTAGTTCGTATATACATATGTGTGTGGCAAATCTTGTAACTGGCTTTTGAACCAGTTAACCCCCACCGGTTGAAACATAAAATTTTATATAAAAGTTTGGTTTGTATGACAGTGCGTTATGAGCTTAGTGACGTCTAAATCGAATACAACGGATGCCCCAAGATGTTTGAATATTCGACAAATACATATTCTTCCATAAAGATTTCAAGCAAAGAAATGGCAACGAGTTTTGTTGCACTGTTTTGTACAAGTGCCTACGAAATAAAATATATCGTCTGGCATTACAACTAATTAATTCCTTCAAAGAAGTAAAATAAAAAATATGTCATAAAACTCTATATTATGTTACTTACATTACTCTAAATTTGTTTAATTTTCAATAAAATAAGTAAGTGGATAGAAGCACTATTAAATAGGTATATCATAACTTAATTTTGTATTTTTATTTCACTAAATTAGTGGACAAAACAATTAACCAATCGAAAAGCAATAAAACCTATCATCAAGTAACTATTAAATGCCAAAGTTCGATAGTTTAACTCTTAATTTTCGATTAAGGCTTCACGGATTTGCATTAACTGAATATTAACATAAGGTTAACTGCAGGTTACATAGATAATACATCTGTAGGTACTCACCCGTGTTGGTCTCTTGTTTATGGTTAATTTCGGGTTTATCTATGAATAATGTAAAGAATATTATTTTGTTACGGCAATGGAAGTACGTTCCGGTTTATTATTTATATTATAATGTCAGAACAATATCATTTTGCAATGATTGTAAGGTTTGATTGTAGTATCCTGTCGCTTACATAAAATAAGTATATATACAGTAAATATTTACACGTATTAGAATAATGAAAATCTGTGTTAATTATTTGCAATGAAATAGATAGAAAATTAATACTAACACTATGAAACAATTTACTCAATAACAATTTTCCATTTGTCAGTGGTCTATTTGAAAGTAAAGTTGAAATGCGTTTCGCCAAAATCTCTGTGTGCTCGAATATCAAAATTAACGCATCCAAATATAGACAGACAAGGATTTTATTGTACTCCACAATAAAATAATTCATATACACCTATATAAAAAGCAGTTATTTATTCTGTTCAGCCAGAAACTACACGGCACTATCCGCGATAATTTTATAGTTTTATTGGCATTTCTCTGAAAATACCAAGAAGAGGCGGGTTTCATTACGATTTATTGTACGTTTTATTTTTTGTTTCCGTTTAAAATAAATTCCAATTTTCTGTCATCAGTACCACCCCTACCATGAGTTTTTACGTTTTGACAAATATGACTATTTTGGTATTTGTTTACGTATTAGCCCATACAATTTCCAATCAGCGCCCCTAGCAGATTGTATCAGAACTATAGTGTAAGTAACGTAAAATTAAATGTCTAAATTGACAAAATGGCGCTTTATGTTTTTTCTCTCTTTTTTGCGAACATGTGAGGCAAACAAAAAGACTTGAGCACTTACTTATTGTTACGATTACTCAGTCTACTGAAGCAAACAGAACAGAAAAATAGATTGAATAAACGTAACGTAAAATTGTGGGATATTTTGAAAACTCATGGTAAGGGTACAAGGGCGAAATTGAATTCTTTTGATGTTATCCAAATTGTATTTAGGGTTTCCTTAGCATATTGTTTATGTTTGAATGTCATACTTTATTGATTTCAGGGTTAACGCAGGAGGGCCCTTAGATTTATTCGAATTATTTTGAGGTGAGCATTTGTTCTTCATTTATCATGCACTTACTTAATATT
Organism: Epargyreus clarus clarus; assembly: GCA_014595695.2. Lineage (NCBI taxonomy): Eukaryota > Metazoa > Arthropoda > Insecta > Lepidoptera > Hesperiidae > Epargyreus > Epargyreus clarus. The sequence goes on along the minus strand of JACTTY020000154.1, from coordinate 199,004 downwards.
TATTTCAGAATATCGTGTATTTATTTTCGTAAGCTCATTTATGTTAATGTATGATAAATATGAATAGAAGTAGAAGTGAATTGCGATAGGCAAAGGTCTGAAGGTGGTAGAACCCTTTGTGGTTCGACTCCGGCGGTACCACCGCCACATCTATTTCTACCCAATAACAGCAGTGTTAGGCGCTGCTGTGTTTCGTTTTGAAGAGTGTGGAAAGGGAGACATACTTTTTCCGAGGCGTTCTAGCTTAGTCCTCAGGGGTAGCGGCGCATCTGTGGCCGACCTCAGGTAGGAATATCTGATCCTATCTGGGGTTGATTACAGATATCCATGGGCGGCAGTAGCCACTTACCATCAGGTGGACTGTATGCTCGTCTGCTACTCCTATATTATAAAAAAGGGCAATGTGAATTGTTGACCATAGTAGGCGAATTAAAGCGAGCTTAACACAAAAACTTTTCACACTTTCAAATCAAAACAGTACCGAAACACTGTTATTATTAGGCAGTAAGGTGTGACTTCATAATGGAACCACAAACAATTCTGTTCCTTTACTTCTTTGACATATACTTAGTCAAACTGCAAAAAGTTTAATGCTGCGCGCTCATGCTTAACAATTTCCAATTTTTTTTAATGTTTGTCTCGATTTGAAGGATTGAATTTAAAGAAAAGCCTGGCCATAAGCGCTTACAAAGTTACCCTAACAAAGTCAAACTCTCTATCCACACATTTGATTTTTTGCCGACTTTCGAGGGCGGTAACTTTGAAACTTTTTCGTATTGGACTTATTATAACAAGAACATAATATAATAGATCCAATCTAAAACAACGTTGCAAGTATTTTACTACCCCATCATCCTACATCTTAGGAGGATTACACGAAGAATCTAATCAAAGTTTGGCGACTGTTCGGCGTTTATGTGTCGCTGGATTATCGTTATTGTGTCCCTACAAGAACTAGTTCTGAACAGAATCCTGGCCCTAATCGGGGATTAAGATATAGTTTTGGTAAACATTGAGGGATAAAGCTTAAGACAGAATTGAAGCTAGTTCTTTTGCTGTTGAAGTAGAGGGCGCCACTCGCCATAATACTAATTGCGGGTACAATTTTTATTTAACTAAGCTACCCACATATGTTTAAAATGACCGTTTTCTTTTTGAAATTTTACGTTGCTGAATATTACCTATGTCTTAAATGTGGTAAAGTTCTTAATTGAACTAATTTTTGTGTTCAGTGCAATGCTGTGTTCTGGTTCAACGTATGTAAGCAGCCTTATATGACATTACAAATTACAAATGAGTCGTTAGGGATAATAAATAGATATTTGTTATCGACTCAAGTACACCTGTCCCATTTTAATTTCATTGCAAATGGCTATAGGCGGTAATAACAATTTGTTTTTTAACATCTAAGATGTATTGCATATATGTTTGTCATGTTAGGTGCATTAAAATTCTTAAAAAGTTTTAAAATGAATCAACTAAATAAACACGTAAATAACATTACTTGACATCTCATGGGAGCTTACCCCTTTTGAAGTTGTAAATATAAAGTTCATAAAATTCAAATTAGCATCAACCCTCAGTCTTCAGGGGCCATTTAAATTCATAAATAAACCCTTCAGGAATGGGTTGGGACAAAAAAGTCCCTAACAATTAACAAATCGGTGGTTTGGGGTTAATTTTAACCGTTTCCTACTGTAGCAGTGCGGGAGTGCTTTCGGTTTTTTCGTCACAAATTGATGCGGTAACCTGAAACGTTTTTGAAACAATAAATAGCGGTTGACAAATAAAGTTGGAAAAGGTGCCTCACTTCTGATTAGTGTGTATCACACGAACATAGTGGCGAAAAAGTATTATTAAAATACCCTGGTACTTGATGATACGAGTATTTTGTATAGTTTTGTATAGCTTTGTATAGTTTTGAAGGTGGTAGAACCCTTTGTGGTTCGACTCCGGCGGCACCACCGCCACACCTATTTCTACCTAATAACAGCAGTGTTAGGCGTTGCTGTGTTCCGGTTTGAAGGGTGTGGTAAGGGAGACATACTTTTCCGAGGCGTTCCAGCTTAGTCCTCAGGGGTAGCGGCGCATCTGTGGCCGACCTCAGGTAGGAATATCTAATCCTATCTGGGGTTGATAACAGATGTCCATGGGCGGCAGTAGCCACTTACCATCAGGTGGACTGCATGCTCGTCTGCTACTCCTATATTATAAAAAAAAAAAAGTCTGCAATATTATTTAAGAACGATAACTTAAAATTAAGTTTACTGAAAATAAAAAAAATATTGTGTATTTTCTAAGCAATTTTTTAGGGTTAGGTATCTACTACCATTATACTCTTTGGTTATGTCAGAAGGAGTTTCTTTCTAAAGCCATTTGGTGAATAGAATGTAATTTTTGCGGCATTTAACATTAGAAAATACATATTGCGTGAAGTCAACTTTAATTGTTTTAATTTTTGTTGACTATTTAAGTGTTTAGACCTCTATCTACATGCAATAAAAATGTCATAAATATTTATATTAATGTGTTATTTTTCATTTTATTTTTTAATAAGAAATTATAGCTACTTACTTACACGCGTTTTTAAATAAGCGTTTGTCACGCTTCCTATATGGCGCTACCTTTAACCCGTTACTCGAAACTGACTTTACAACCTCAACATCTGTTTGTTATTCGTCTATTTCGGTACATCCGTGTTTTATCCGTCCCCCGCTATTGTGGCTCAATTAAAAAACCGCATTTTATTTTAATGGTCTACTATTATAATAGAATTGATGTGTATCTGTTCGTTGCAGTTTTTAGATAGCATATTTTTTCTATTATTATTATCTGATGATTATTATTATTATTGATTGTTATTTTGACATAATTACACACGTCTAAATTTCGTTTACCTTTAATACTTTTATTGTAATTCTAACATTTTAACTAAGTTTTGACATGTGTAACGCCGGTAAAGGTAACATTTAAGTTCTCTTTATGTATTGCTATTGGACCTAATGTACTAAATGCTTTACACAATAAAAAAAATAAATAAAGATGTAATAAATGATATGTAGCATATTCTTTAATATATTCTTGAAAATACACTATTCTTGGATATTGTTTATGTTTTCGGGTAAAAATGAAGGGTTTTATTTAAGTGTAAAGTATATGTTAATCGCGCTTTATTATTATTTATGAAATGTATGGAGTTCTTTGTTTTATGTTAGATGTCTATCTTACTATGTGTATTTAACGACGAAACCGGAATAAATAATTCAAAATAAACAATTGTTATTTTAGAACATACTTAAATAAACCGTAATTTATCATCAATCAAAGTCTGAAACATTTAAAAAAATATAAAAGCTTCAAATTATTATTGGTGGATATTACAAGCCTTTAAAAACATGTAAGTGCGTTTTTACTCCTTACATGAGAAATAAAAATGAATATTAATTTAGACACACGTACGTCGAACATCCTTGAGTAACTTTTAATCATCATCATCATCATCAACCTATTACTGTCCCACTGCTGGGCACGGGTCTCCTCTCAGAATGAGAAGGGTTAGGCCATAGTCCACCGCGCTGGCCAAGTGCGTATTGGTAGACTTTACATACTTTTAAGATTTTTTTTTTTATAAATCTCTCAGGTATGCAGGTTTCCTCACGATGTTTTCCTTCACCGTTTAAGCAAGTGATAATTAATTTCTAATACGCACATAAATTTGAAAATCAGAGGTGCGTGCCTGGGATTTGAACCTCGGACCCCTCGATAGAGAAGCCTGCGTTTCTTAACCACTAGGCTATCACTGCTTTTAATATTTATATTATATAATTTTTTAAATATTTCGTGACAATATCTTTATAGATTCTACATGGACAGACCCACAATAGGATTTCCAAAATCACCCAGACCATAGAAATATCTAAATACTTAATTCAGACAATTTCCTTGCCAGGGAATGAACCCGGAAAAGTGCGTAACGAACTTATTTTGGCAGTACAAGCCGTCAACGCTCTTTATTTAATTTTTTAATCCTTTTTTTTACTTTTCATATAAATAAGATAAAATCGCGGGCATTAACATGTATTGTACAATGTACAGTCGCATTCGGAAGCAACATTTTATTCAGAGAAGTTTTATTGTTATTTTTGTTATTGTGTTGTAACATTTATGGCTTATTTTTGTGGTGTAGTGACATACAACGTTATATTGAACGAATGGAATGAATGAAAACAATATTGCGAACGGAAATGGTCAATGGCGTAGTGACAATTTAAGAGCGGTTATGAATTTTCAGTTTAACGTTTTATTTTAACGATAATAAGTCACACTTGTCATCGTGTTGTAAAGGTCACGGGTTCGATTCTTGGTTAAACATTTATGAAGTTTCGAAGTTTGGTTCTGTATGTCGATATGTTTTTTTTCAATATAGAAGTAGTAAGCTGTCTGTCTGATGGTTTTTTTTTATAATATAAGAGCAGCAGACCAGCATGCAGTTCACCTGATCGTAAGTGACTACTGCCGCCCATGGACATCTGTAATCATCCGCAGAAAGGATTAATTATTCCTACCTGAGGTCGACCACAGATGCGCCGCTACCCATGAGGACTACGCTGGAATGTTTCGGAAAAGTATTTTCCCTTTCCACACCCTTCAAACCAGCACACAGCAGCGCTTAATACTGCTGGTGTTAGGCAGAAATAGGTGTGGCGGTGGTGCTGACGGAGATGAACCACAAAAGGTTCTACTACCTTTAAATCAAATATCTTTAAAGACTTCCAGTTCATATTTCTGTAGAAACTTCTTAGTATTTCAAGAAACGCTTGTAAACGTACTTCATGAAAATATCTAAGTACGTAAAAGAGTCAGCGATTCCGATTCAAAGCCCGTACGAACTAAATCCTAACCAACCAACCAACGGGTCCTATCATGAGCGATCAACGACAAGCGATAAAAGTATAGCAATAGGAGATACAATAAAATTTTAATCAATAAAAAATTGTGGTTGTGGAAGTCTTGTGGTATGATTTTTTCCTTGCCACTTTGCTATTGCATAATTCAAATCTTTTCTTATTTAACAATATCACATGTTGAAATTGAACGTAGAAATTATGAGTAACATACCTTGTTGAGAGCATTGTAAAAAAATCAAAAGTTAGTTGACTTGAAGTAGAGTTGGTATCTGAATTTCATCAGTAAAATTAATTATGGCCTAAAGACACTTAATTTTAGGAGTGCACACCATTCCCAATGCGGGACATGAATGGCCTTCCCATAGAATAATATAAAAAAAATAATAATGAGACACTTGCAATCAATTGCAATGCAGAATCACAATAATTTTAATATTCATGCTTCTGCAATCAACAGCAAACAACAGTGTTAATATTGTCGTTTGTCAATCTGCATCAACGCTTATTCTATCGCAACATCATCATCGCTTATCGCATATCGTAAGCAATACATCGCCCTAAAGCCACAGTAAGACGACTTACGAACTGGGTCGGATGCAGATATTAGATGCCGAGAGTCGTCTGCGAAATGAAGATTTCTAGGCATTATTGCGGCCATTGCGGGGTTTTACAGTTTTATGTTTATTTTGAGCTTGCAAAGCTGTGGAGTCTATTTAGGCACAGTTTTTGTAATAGTGCTCATGATGTAAAAGCAGTGATAGCCTAGTGGTTAAGAAACTTGGCCTCTCGATCGAGCGGTCCGAGGTTCAAATCCCAGGCACCTCTGATTTTTCATAACTATGTGGGTATTAGAAATTATTTATCACTTGATTAAACGGTGAAGGAAAACATCGTGAAGAAACCTGAATACCTGAGATTAATAAAAAAAAAACTCAAAGGTACCTAAGTCTACCAATACGCACTTGGCCAGTGTGGTGGATTATGGCCTAATCCTTCTCATTGCAGTGGAACAATAATGGGTTGATGATGATGATGCTCATGATATTACACGTAAATAATGGTAGCTCATATTTAGGTAAGATCATTTTTGTTCGGTCATCTATGATCACATACAGCTTTTTTGACGTAAGGTAGGGTTATGCACATCGATATACTACTAAAAATGTCATTGTTTATGAAGTAAAAGGGAGTTAATTTAGCTTACAAATGAGCGTAATGCCAGAGAGTTTTTTTTAAAGTTTTCCAAGGGTTCCAAAGACCAAACCGCACTACATTAGCGTGGACAAAGATGGCTTAGACCCTTCTTATTTAGAGGATTCTGGTAACTAGTTGTAATAAAATAGCTTTGATACTATAATCGATGGATATTTGACGGTAAACACAGTGTCAAACTAAGAATACTGAATCAATATCTTCTACATACAAATATACTTCATTTGTGGTACTTTTTCGTCTACTCTGTTTTATTCCACATGTTCTATATTAGCACTAGTGAGATCCAATAGCAATTCATCTCAGTAATAAAGATGTCCATAGTACAGTATCCAACCTAACGAATATCACTCAGTCCCCTGTATCTGCTGTCAGTGAGTGTCATCGCATCTAAATCTGGTGCGGCATTACCGCTGCGGCTATTTGAGGCGGATATCGGGTGGGTTTCCAATGTGGGACACGATACGACACGGTTTGGTCCGGCAATTGAAGGTATGGGGTCATCTACTTTTCTATTTTACTTTTTTATTATTTATGTATACTTTAAGCTAAGGATTACAAAGTGATAACTTAATGCCTAATAGCATGCTTTGTTATTTACCTTTATCGATATTGAGCGTATTATACGCCAGCCGTGATAGACAAAAGTAATTACATTTACAATGTGTATTGACATAGTAATATCTATCGTAACACAGCTGCGTATATTCGTGATACAGACTGTATTTATCATAATACCACAATATTTAACTCAACAAATATCACTCAGTCTTCAGTATCTGCTGTCAGTGAGTATCATTGCATCTAAATCGGTTTGGTCCGGCAATCGTATCGTTCATTTATTTTTATAGACAATCGAGGTTGGCAGACATGTGGCACGGTAGAAAAAAGTATTCTCTTATACAATGTATTTATCATAACTACCGTAATACAATTGCACAGATACAGAAAAATATGATTTTGTTTACTATCGCCCCTATTTGACACGTTCAATGAGTGTAAATGTAGGAGCCTAAGTTTTAGTCTAAGGGAATAAGTATAGATACTTCTTAATATAATAATAAGTAGGCAGTAGATATTATAAAAGCACGTATGTCAGTTTCTGTCAAATTCCAAGGACTATATGATCACTAAAATTAAAATAAACCGAACTAATCTGGGAAAGAAATGAAAATCCGTAAAAAATAGAATTCTTTTAAGTTAAATCTCATACAAATTGTTTGTAGGTACCTATATTGTTGGCTCGTCAATTCATCAAATCGTTCTATTCATAAAATCATATCGCCATTTCTTGTATAAATATAACATTCGATCGCAACGTAGGGCATTAAATGAGTATCATTTTGCGCAACTAAAAAACTTAAAAAACAAGAAAATACTTTCTGCAATTTACATCTTATACTGTAATTAATTCTATCAAATCTTCTTAGGTGAATTTTAATTGTGGTTTGTATCCGATGGATATGTTTTGTTTCCCAACAGCCTCATCCAAAACATTTAATAATTGTAATCTATTAATACCAATTTCGACTTTATATTCTGGGAATTTGAGATAGAATACATACCCATATAATACGTGATTTCTCGAAATTATTTGCATACGTAAATAAATATATTTCAATAAAAATGAGAAAATAAGAGACAGTAGCGGGTTAATAATAATGACGTTTCACTCTCGTCCGGCATTTTTTAGCGAGTTTGTTTCCTGATACCGTACCGTATGTAACAGTGGAAACGAGCAAATTGAAACACGTCGCGGGCGCTGTCATACAACATAATATGACAATAACCAACCACTCCGCGCTCCATTCCTTGTTGTGTTACTGAAAGACATCTTGTTTGTAGGCTATTCTTGGGCCAGTGTCAAAAACATGAGTGCTAGAGAGAATTAAAAAGAATCTAAAATATAATGTATGAAAGAGTTTTTTACGTAATACATACATAAACGGCAGATAAATTCAGATAAAGTAACGTTTTTGTTCATTCAATAGGAATAATTATAATTTGGAAATACTTTTTTTAAGCGAACAGAAAATGTCTAATCGTCTATGGCGAGTTCTAATTCAAAATATGTATTGTAAATGTATTAACAATAGTAAATTTAAAGTCTAAATTATATAATACTTGGTACGGTACGTTCTCAAGAAGATTGGAATTGAATACTTAAAAAATATCTATAAAAAAAGGTAGAACCGTGTGTACCTGCATAATAAAATGCGGTTATTCGTTAGGGCATAACTTCAGCTTAGAAAACACAAGACATTGTCTGTTATCGCGGTGTACCGCGCGTGCAGCAGATGGCGCTGCAGACCCCCGGCGCGGGCGCATCTGATCCGCTAACGAGCGCCGCGATGTCTCTATTAGCTTGTGCCTGGCTTGCAGCTCGAATGGGACCGCCGTGGAGTGGAATTAGATTAGATTGTTATGCTTGAAAACTCGTATATTACTTATTTTAAAAGTTAGGGACGGTCATAAAATAATTGTGTAATTTAAAAACGCAGGTATTAAAAATAGTTTTCTTTAATTTGCTTCGAGATCCGTAGCGCGAGCCAGACTCACACTTGACCGATTTTACTATTTAATAACCAGCTGTGGAGTTTGTACTATATTTACAGTAAGTTTGACGGGTGTATGTATCTGCGTTTTTAAGATACATGATTTTTTTTTATCGACACATGATTTTTTATCACTTGAGCTAGCATCTAGTCTATCTTGGCATAACTTCAGCTTAAACAACACAAGACATTGCCTGTTATCGCGGTGTTCGCAGTGATGACAACATCTAAAGAAGCTTAGCTAAATGTTTAGCATTAGTATATATAACCCATCGCATAATGCAAAATAAACATTAAAAAACCAAATTTGAGAACAATACAACACATCTCCACCCCACCTCTGTCGCGAGCGAGATACATTCCCTGCACTATGCAAATAAAGTCGGTAGCAAAAACAAAGCAAGCCACGGTAATTACACCGAGTGGAAAATTAACTGACATCGATACTGGGAACATGCTCGCCGAACGAAGCACGTAATGAGTGGAGATATCGTTTTGGTGCACGCCAGTGTAGTTAGAGCTTTTTATAAGCTTTTATAAGATTTAACGTGTAAATTGTGTTGTTTCGTAATTTTGCGGAAATATTTTGAATGTTTTTTGTATTTTTATGAAATTGAGTAGTACATGAGCGTACAGTTGAACTTATGGCTAGATCATTTCTAAGCATAGACATCTGTTATCAATTGCGAATGGTAACATAGTAATTTATGTACAAGAAGTCGACAAAAGATGTGTTGCTGCATTTATGGATAAAGTTTTTATATGTTATATGTGTGTATTGTAAATATCTCGTGTGTTACTCATTTAAAACTCTCTTAAAACTTCTTACACTCTGTGGTGAAGGTACGATTTCTATATTTGTATTATTTGGGGTTGATTAAGGACAACATTAAGGACGTAAGTTAACGTAAGGACCTATCAGGTGGAATGTGTGTTGTTCGTTTGTTACAAACATCGTAAAAATAATAAGCATCAAAATGGAATTATGTAAAAAATATATATGAAATATTCCATTTCCTTCCAATATCACCACCACCACTGTAAATATCCATTCAATTGGATTATAAAGCATCTTTAATTTTGATGCCTCTTATGTTAAACTTGGGACATCTAAGTCCTTTTTGTGAAAGAAGCGATTTTTTTACACACGTAAAATAAAACAAAATTTATTTAGGCTAGCTAAGTAGCAAAAACAGAAGGGTTGTAGAAAAGTAATTGAAATTTGATCTGTTCTATGTCGATAAATAATAAAAAACGCATCTTCCAAAATAACGGGGGCAACCCTAAAAAGTTCCGATCTATTTTGGTGGCAATTTATAAAATAAAGAAACGCGATCTTTTCTGCATGTTGGGTTGAACCCGCGACCGGCACATAAATCTGTACCCAAAGGGTTGTAAATTCACCACCCCTTCCAAACCAAGTGATATATTTACCCTTTTAAGTAGACCTCCCGCGCCCCGCGCAGAATCTTAAAAACAAGGTCAACCAGGGCTGTCCTATATGTATCAAGGGGTCAAGTTATATTGGTCGCTATTTTATAAATACGAATGAAATTTTCAAGAAGTAAGATATAGTTCGACCCTCCTTTTCTTAAGTAAAGTGATATTGGTTTCTGTGGCACTTATCTAGTGTTCATTTTTAATTCATTTCTTCAAATATTCATTTAGCTGACCAGTTAATGTATGGATCTAATAATTTAGAAAGTAAGAAAGAATTTTGCAAAGATTATTTAGCATTTTTTGTAAAGTGCTTTCCAAAAATACCTACTTAATTCTATTGCTAAGTGGCAGCAATTACTATAATTTATTAGTACTATTTATTATAATTACCGTATAATTGCAGCAATTTACGGAATATGTGTAATAAACAGCAATAACTGTTATGACAGTTTTTAAATAAAATGGGAATGTTATTTATGAGATTTTGCTACTAACTGTTGATTAAAAACTTTAGGTGATGATTTATATGCTTGGTAACAAGCATCTTGGATACTTCGATAAAACACTAATATTATAATTACAGGGATTAATTATCACTTTATTTGGAGAAGCTGAACAAAAAACCCAAAAATTCCTGACATGTTATATGTTTTCGCGGTGTGAACATTTTTGTATGCAAAATCTTGACAATATCCGTCCGCTCTATAGCCCAATATTCAACCTATTTCGATTTTGGAGGATTCAGAGATTCTCGCATGCGGTTTACGATCATATTATTAAATAACATTCAATTAAGATTTTAATTTACGTAATTATTTCTTATCACTTTTAATCGTTTTTAACGGGTTTCTACATGTTTTTAAACGAACAATTTAGGGAAACGTATAAAAAAGTAGGCTTTTATGATATGGAAATTACATCCCTTGAGGACGTAGAAATAAACAACACCGATTAAATTAAACTAACTACTATGGGTCCTTTAGTCAAAAAATAGTAGAGAAGCCTAAACTACTTTTACACACATATTATTAACACAAGAAGATGTAATATTTTAGGCATTTTACGCGTAAACAAGACCTTAGTACCCAGGTGTCGATTCCCCTATTTTCGAAGCTTGTGTATTTTTCACTTTTTAGTTCCTGGCACGTAGCCATTAAGGTATTGACGAGTTCAGGTCGGCCCTGTGAACGAACCGCAATAATTCACAAAGAAAACCCACAGCCAATACACGTAGTGTTCCGTCATAGATTAAACGTGTTACACAGGGTAAAGTAGGTATATATGAGCTTTGATTTGCATCGCTGAGGCGAGCATGTACATACGATTATGTAATGTTTCTACACTAAGTTTTGTCAGTGCGTTCAAATATTTTAAAGATTAGACAGCTTAACGATGTGTATTTTTCGGAATAGTCCAACGAGAAACCAACCTATTCGAGATCCTCCTTCGTGTAAAGTTGCGCTGGAAGGTAGTGTGTGATAGTCGACTCATAGTCAAATTATTTTAGAAGTGTGCTAAAATTATAATAGTCTTAATAATTAAAATCGGGCTTTTAAAATTTTTCAATAATCTTAAGTTAATTGTAAATTCTAAAGTAAATTCAGCTGTAAGGTGCTTCTATTTCTTAACAGTAGAAATAAAGTAAGTACTGAATTAAACCGAACGATGCTATCAAATAATGTAAACTGCGAGTTGTTTAAAAGCTTACATAGTAAATTCCGTGCTTAGCCGGTAGATGCATTTTATCATTTTCTAATTCCATCACGGTGTATAAAGGCGGGTGTAATTATGAAGATTGAGCCTGTCGCGAAATAACTGTTTCCTGCACTGAGAAGAAACCAGTCTAGCTATAATTGTCCCGGTATTAAAGGACTTGTCCCACCGGAAACGAGAAACAGGTAGCGTGTGTAGTTGAGTAATGTGATATGACATGCCACTAACCATTTGATTAGAAAAGTCATAATGGCTTTACACTCAAACTCAAATTTAAGACAGACATTTGTATACAAATCAGGCAGCTATATAGGTATACAAATCATTACACTTTTTCCTACTAAAACTTTTCATCTTATTCCACAATCTGCTGGTGTCCTTGGGGATCAGTATTTTTCGTCAGATACTCGTAGGAAATCACAAACTTTATAAACGAAATAATTAGATCGTAAGTCATTACACTAACAATATATTTTTATGACTGTTATAAAAACACTTTTGTATATAAGTTCATATTCTTGATTTGACAGATACCTAGTGCATTCATAAATATAAATCATAGACATTATTAATAACTGCAAAAAGTATTACTGCTTTTATTAGGTATAAAATTACCCTATCATTTGTGTTATATCTATTCTAATAATTGAAATTGACGCAAATATCAGATTTATAGCTTAAAGCGAGAAATTAGTTTATTCTTTAACAGTCCGCTCTCGTACAAGTCAATAAGAAAGTCTTAGATATTGTAAATGGGTACAGGTAATGGTGCCCACTTACCATTCGCCTGTTTGCCATTTTATTGGCTTGTAAAGCTCATTGCATCAGTTTTTGGTCTATGTAAGTTATAATGGAATATAAACGGTTTTATATATTGATCACTATTTAACAGAAAATAAAATACACGATACAAAATAATTATGTATGACATAACATGAAAGTCACATTGTAAATGGTTACTTCTTCTGTCACTGCTAAAACAACAACGATAAATAATTTCTAAGATATAAATACGAAAACTTTAAATCTTTCAACCAGGTTTATTGTGTAAGAAGCTTAAATCTCTGTTGGACTAATTTATTTTTATAAAATTGAAATCGAAGTATGTTACGTGTAGGTACAAAACTAATTTGTAAATCGACACTAAGACCTTCTGTATGATACATAATCTACGTTACATCATACTTAACATCAGTTGGTACTCAGAGCAGATACAATATACCGATCAGTATTTTATCTACGTTAAGGGCCCTGTATGGTGTGGTATCATAGATTAGTAAATATTACTCACTCCTAACAAGAAAATGTACCCAGTTTTGAGAATTAATAATAGTTGCGTAAAAAAGTTTTGCCACGTCTCCGTGCTAAAATGTCCCTAAAATATTTGAAATAATTATTTATTTATTATGTAAATTACGCAGTATTAGTTATTTATTCGTAAATATTCTCTAAAACTGTTTTTATTTGTCAACAATTCAAAAAAAAAACTTACTAATAAGCCGTTTGTGGCTTCATTCGATTTCTAGGCGGCGAAGTATCTTTACTAATCTATGTGTGGTATATACATATTTTATATAAAAATCTGCATATATTTGTGTATTAAATTTATAAATAAAGTACGTTTTATTTAGAAGTACTCTTTTTACTTGCAAGTAACCAATAGATGTCAGTACCGATATGACTTGTTCTCTTTTAACGACTAAGACATAAGCACCATGTTTCTCCAATGCAGCTATGTAATATATTCTAAATTATAATCATAGTTCTTTCTTTCACATACTTGGCTTTCTGATGACTAAGATGGAATGTTTGGAATGTCATGTTGGGTATATCTCTACTAATTCCTAAACACCATCCTATAACCATGTAACCTCAAATTTCTAAACGTGTGGTGTTGCCTTTATATTTATATCATGAGCAATCCCATACATTTATTAACAATATGTATTATTATAACCTATAATCTTTATGTGTATAATAAAGAATGTCTGTTGGATTTTTTATCCCAAATTGTATTGTTAGAGAAAGAATACATAATTATTCTTGTCTGGTCTTTGACCTCAGCACCGTTTGATTTACGATGTTGACTGCATTATTTTGGAGCTAGTGAGAATTTTAAATTATCTAAATGTGCACTATCTAATTTTTATTAAAGCCATTTTGTTAATTTAAATACTTGACAGATAGTATTTGTTTAATGCTCGTGAAATATTATTTTGTTTCTTGCTAATTGGTAGTTCTTGCACGTTGATTAAAGTGTGTATCATTTCTTATTTTATATTCCAAATTTGAATTAATGTTCTTTCGTAGATTTTTGTAATTTTGATGACATTAATATTATGATTGTGAAATTAAATAAAAGTAATAATGTTTTTGTTTATTTTTACAGTCGTATTTTTAAAACGGTAATAAATAACGAAGAATAATATTAGCTTCTATTTTTTGTTAATTTGACTAAAATTTAAATAACAAGTGAAAATATAATTAATGATCACATTAAATATATGTTTGACTATTATAACAGTTATTACCGAATTCTAGAATTGGGAATATTCCGATAAATACGTACAAAAACTTATTTTTATATTTTTGCCACTTGTTTAGTAGGTGAGGTAGATTAACACCAATTTTGATCACAAAAGAATTATATATTAGTAATATTAATACGACGTATCAATGCCTTAAGTATAATATATCACTACGAGAAATGTTAAAGATCCGTTTTTAATCTGTAAATGTTTGACAGTATAACTAATCTGTGCTCAAAATATTGTCTGATGAAATTAATTGAGTTTTTTTTCTAAAAATGATTATAAAAAATGATAGATACAAAACTATTAAGGAACAAAAGTGATGACAAAATTTATGGGTTTTGATGACATTTAGCAAAAAATCTCAAGAATGTACCATCTGGGAACTCGGGGTCAATGATTACGCATGTAGTTAAAATATTTACGAATACCTTCATATTATGTTGTTATTTTAAAGTATATTTTTAGTAGATATAAAAACTACTTGATTTTATTTTTAAAATAATGTCCTCGAAATTATAATATAATGTCTTATTGAAGGATAATTTTAATGATAATTAATAGCTATATTTTAAGCTTAATTAATTACGGTAGAATTTACGTATTAATTCTCTCTAACCATTGATTTTTCTTTGTTTATCTAACTTTAAGATTTCATCTTTATACTTACCTACATAAATAATGTCAGATTTAGACAATGAGGAAGAAGAAACTCACTAATGCTTCGACAGCTCTACTTTAAAATACACTTGATATTTAATTTTTAAAGGTAATATGAAGGCTCTAAATAATTTAAACAATAATATTGCATTGAATACAGTTAACTGTACTTATATCACTCTGTGTTACCATAGAAGTGAAATCACTGTGTTTTTAAGGGTTTATGGTAAGAGGGTTTTATAGTTAGGTACTTACATGATGCCTGCCTACTTGGAAATCAAAAGTAGCAACGAATTTCCGATCAGTTTCGTTTTAAACCTCATGCGAATTTTAGTGTTGTTAATACTACCTGATTTGAAAGTGGTAGAACCCTTTGTAGTTCGACTCTGGCGGCACCACCGCCACACCTATTTCTGCCTAATAACAGCAGTGTTAGGCGCTGCTGTTTTCTGCTTTGAAAGGAGACATACTTTTCCGAGGCGTTCAAGCTTAGTCCTCAGGGGTAGCGGCGCATCTGTGGCCGACTTCAGGTAGGAATATCTAATCCTACCTGGGGTTGATTACAGATGTCTATGGGCGGCAGTAGCCACTTACCATCAGGTGGACTGCATGCTCGTCTGCTACTCCTATATTATAAAACAAAACTACCACAGGTTACTATGACCACATCAGATGAACTACAAATTAATTTCCGATCTCAGAACAGAAATACTTAATTAAACGTTTCCACGAAATAATCTATCCAAATTCACTAGAGTCGGTAAATTAACGAACATTTAACACGATTATGTTAATACGACACCGGTGTCCGATACTCCGGACATTTCTCACACGGCGACACCGGGTCTAGGTGTCGAGTCATTGACCCCTGAATTGGAAACAGAAGCTTTATCAGCTGCACCTATTTACGACTTGTTGGATGGTGTTTTCTGGGAATTTTCTCTTAATGTATGAAAAGCGAACACCTGTCTGATAAGTAGCTTTTTATGGCTTCGATTTTCTAAAGTACTTCTAAATGTTCCATATATTTAATGTATCTTTAAGTTATCATTACTGTCTTATTGCTGGGCACTGGTCTTCTCTCAGAATGAGAGGGATTAGACCGTAGATCACCGGCCTGGCCAAGTGTGTAAGTACACGCTCTAGAGATCATCTCTTTTTGAACAATATACTTCTCTAATATCCAAATCAACGGTGCGTACCTTGGATTCGAACCTTGTGTAGGGGCTATTACTGCTCTATCTTTATTTGAATTACTTATTTTAACGGAATTAACGTGTCAAGTAGGCGAAGGTTATCTCAAAAGAACTTTCATTGCTTACTACTGCGTATTATTTTGCTATTGTGAAAATGAAGAGGCCATGTGCAGAAGATGTGTCCAGTAATGGGACCAATAAGGTCTCGATCTCTACCTGGAATAGGCCACATACGCTTCTACCCCTGTTGCCTAAATTAACACCTCGTGTAAGTGTATCACCACATCATACCAACATAGATTAGTAAAGATTACTCGCTCCTAACAAGAAAATGTAACCAGTTTTGAGAAATGAAATTGTGACTATCATCTATTTTCGTGTTTGAAAAATATTTAAAAAATGTAGTTTTCAGACCATTTACGAATGAAACGATATTTCTCCGTACTTTTTCTTTGATTTCGTGTTTATGCACCACTTAGCTGCACATGTCGGCAATGTTCCGCGTAAATTACACCATGACAGCCATAAGTGGCTGACACATTTGTCAGCCGTTTAAGCCATTTAATGGCTTCCTTCAATTACAAGGCGGTGAGATATCTATACTTATCTATGCATACCAATCAGAAAATACTTGTATTTATATGACAGAAATAGTGAGAGATGACCAGCTTAAGATGATCCGCGAGCTGGCATGGCTTTAATTACCTAAAAATCTTGAAACATACAAATCTACAATTACCTTTACGATTCTATTTTCGAGATTGTAACCACTATGTTAATTAAATTAAATGGAGTTTGTTTATTGGACACTATCAGCTTAATGACTGTGATTCGGAATTAGTTTAAATGTTGGAATGGTATGTGTTACTATAGGGTTATAGACCCCATGGGATATTGTAAAGTAAATATAATTTTGGATGTCTAGTTTAAAGTAAAATGATCCGTGTGGCGCTGACGTCATACGAGTGTGACTCATAGTTACATAGCGGATTTTGGGTTCAATCCACGGCTAGAGAAATCTAAATTATGTTTGCAAATTTCTACTGTGTTTTTATACTGGTGTTGATGTGTGGACATTTCAACCATGACACTAGGAATTTTAGTGTAGGTTTGTGAGAGTCATCATCAACCCATTACTGTCCCACTGCTGGGACACAGTTCGCTCAGAATGAGAAAGATTAGGCCATAGTCTACAGGGCTGGCCAAGTGCGAATTGGTAGACCTCACAAGTCACATACCTTTGAAAACTTTTTTTACGATTTCTCAGGTATGCAGGTTTTATCGCGATGTTTTCCATCACCGTTTAAGCAAGTGATAATTAACTTCTAATACGCCTACAACTTTGAAAAATTAGAGATGCTTGGGATTTGTACCTTGGACCCCTCGATCAAAAGGCCGAGTTTCGTAACCAATAGGCTATAGGTTACTGCTATTGTGAGTGAAAAAGCTTTCAAGGTACATCCTAACTCTCCTAACGAAGTTTGTCTATGAGGTAAATGATGGTAAACCTTTTGGTAGTTGGACTAAACAGACACCACCGTCCACCACAGATTTTTGACTTATAACAGCAATGTTAAGCACATTGTTGTTTTAGTTTGATGGTAAGGTGTCGTAAGGGACACTGACATATCATTTAAGACCTCTCTCTCTTTAGTCGTTCACTCTTGACAGAGTGGCCGTGGTTTGACGATGTTGCATCAGTTCTGGACGATGCCGCCCTTGCTATGCTCCACTTGTTGCGGTCTTCAGCGTTGCGGCAACATTGGATAATGGACGCTTGTGTGGTACCCTTTATTAAGTCGGTCCTACGCGTAGGAGATCGTCCGCGTGGCCGCTTGCCTTCCATGTGTCCTTGGACAACGAGCCGTTCCATGGAGTTTTGATTTGGGACTATGTGTCCGAAATATTTGCGGATTCGTTTTTGTACAGTCGACGATATTTAAGACCTAAGGGATAGTAACGTATCTAAGGCGCATTTGAGGTAGGACTCTAGTCCTATTTGGGATTCTTATAATATAAAATGGTAAATGATTTTTTACCATTTAGGAGGAGTTCATGCTCGTTTTCTCACAATGTCTTAATGTAGGAATTTCATAATGTAAGGTTTCATATACGAGTAAATGCATTATGTGACTTTTAATGCTTAGATGAGCATAGTACATAGATTGATCAAATCAAATCAAATCTCTTTATTTGTGAAGTGAAGTGTAAATTGTTTTGAGAATTAAAGTTAAATAAATTGTTGCCACGTCTTCGTTCTAAAATATCCAAAATATGTTTGAAATTCTTATTTATTTATTACGAAAACTAGTTATTTATACCAAAATTTTATCCTAAAATGTTTTTTTTTTGTCAAGAATTCAAACAATAAATGATAAAATCCATTTGTAGCTAATTCAATTTCAAGGCCGTGAAGTATCTTTCTATTTTGCGTATCAAAGCTTTCAAGCTTTATGTTTCGATGAAAGCATATTAAAAATCACAAAAAATATAAGAGAAAACTCCGTAGTTACTAATGAACTGCTAATTTTGAAATAGCCAAAAAAATCTCATTTCACGATGTGGGTATCGTAAAGGGAGGCGAAATCGGGTATTAAAGGAAAAACGAGGAATCTTACTGCCTTTAGTTTCTCAATACCAAAGTACGTATTACCAGGGCCGGATTTAGAGGTTTGGAAGCTCTGAAGCAACGAACCTGCGTGGTGGAGCGGTCACCATACCTGTCTGAGGCGCAGAGGATTTTGGAAGCTCTGAGGCAACGGAGGTGTGGATGTCCCTAGTTATTGACGTCCCGCGTGGTGGAGCGGTCATCATACCCGACTGACGCGCAGAGGGTTCCAGCTTCGATCCTCGATCAGACAGATCTATGATGAATTTAGACTTATGTTCTTGCGTTTGAGTGTCTCTGTGTGTCCATAGCACCCATGATAAAGGGAATCCGAGTTGAGGGCTGTGAGTGTCTTTGTTATTTTTCAATTAATAGGAACAACTTTATGCCTAATCTTAAAAAAAATCTAGGCAACTACTTAAATTATTTCAACACTGTTTTTAAAGACACTTAATACGTTGTTAAAAAAACTGATATTTAGGTTGATTTAAGTTGAACCGTCAAAATTTGCATTTCTTTTCTAATTTGTGGGGCCCTCTTATGAGGGCCCCAGGGCAATAGTCTAGCTTGCTCTAAATCCAGCCCTGCGATTACCAAAATCTCCACAAAGCCGGTGCGGTGTAGGTAATCAGTAAATGGCAAACATGGTATTGGCTAAGTTTTTCAACCTTTTGCCAATAGTCGCTCGTTTGCAAGTTTTTCCAAAGAGTGGTTTGAAAATTCCGCATTTTCTATTTAAGCAAGCACTAGGTAATTAGCCTACAAAGTTAAGCTGCATCGGCTGCAGTCGGGAGTTGGATAGATGACGGTCAGTGGCTTAATTTCAAACGGTATTTTGTTTCGGAGTTCTTGTATGTAAAATTGTCAGTCTTATATCATCTATACCTTAGGGGCGGATGGTAAACTTAAAGGTTGATCAGTATGAAATCTGGTTTTTACTAACTCGCATTGGACAAAATTGGTGGAATATGCAATCGTTTTTGCATCGGATCTCTCCAGTTATGAAGAGTAATGTGTCTAACAGACAATTACAATGAGTTAAAGAGTGATAGTATGAGTATGTTGGACAATATAAACGTATATCGGTTGCTAATTGACTTACATATGAGTCGCCATCGTTCTAAAGCATAGCAAAGCACGTATGATCGGGAGAACCGCATATACTGTACGCAGTGGCTTACAGATATCCATGGGCGGCAGTAACCACTTACCATCAAGTGGACTGCGTGCTTGTTTGCTTAACTTAAATTATAGAAGAACAGTTATTTAACTCCTACATTCTTCTTAGAAATCATGAAAAAATACAGTCGTTTAATACTTTTTGTAAAAGCCCCGCCAAACTGCTAATCCGCTCTGAAGTTTTTGCGAGCAGGTGTAGTCATACAATTTGCTATGGCGACGCGATTCATTTCTATATTCAGAGCGGACTAGCACATTTACGCGGACGATACCTTTACTATAAATTGAATATCTTACTTTCCTATACCTCCTATGTTTACTTTACTTACTTTATTTACTTTACTAATACCTCCCATATTATTTTAAATAATTTATTTAAACAATCTAGTTAACCATCATTAATATTAAAATGTATAAATTCTCATACAATGAAGTAAATATTTTACTACACATTTAAAACAATTACGTGACCCTAACACGAGTATAACAATCGTAAATATCTTATTAAGACATAAACAGTACTATGTTATGACCATCTTGTAAAACGTGACCAGTATAACCAGACCCCTCTTCTTTGTAGCTACGAGTAAGCTTCTACGCTCGGTTTTTCTTGTGTTTTTCTATTTATTCTTTGCTTCAATTTCACAAATTTGAGGATAAAAGTTTCCTTACTTTTCTCCTCCTTTCGTTACTACTTCGTACTAGTTCCTTACTTAATATTATATTTTAATAAAAGTTTCGTGAAAAGTTGTTATGCAATTTCCAATATTAGCCGTTAGATATAACTAATGTGTTTTTAAGTTTTTCTATCAATTGAAGAATCTTCATTATCATCCAATCCTTTAATATCCTACTGCTGGGCACCGATTTCTTATCTTAATGCAAATATCAGTGCCAAATTCAAATATCATGTATTTATTCAAAATTGATTCATACAGAACTCTTTTTGAATGTTAACAATCTAGCAGCGCTCCGGAAGATTTTCCTTTTCAATAATAAAATTAATAAAATCTATTTTTTTATAATATAGGAGTAGCAGACGAGCTTGCAGTCCACCTGATGGTAAGTGGCTCCTGCCGCCCATGGACAACAGATAGGATAGATATTCCTACCTGAGGTCGGCCACAGATGCGCCGCTACCCCTGAGGACTAAAATGGAACGCCTCGGAAAAGTATGTCTCCCTTACCACACCCTTCAAAACGGAACACAGCAGCGCGTAACACTGCTGTTATTAGGCAGAAATAGTGTAGCGGTGGTGCCCCTGGAGTCGAACCACAAAGGGTCCTACCACCTTCAAAATCATTTGATATTCATATTATTATTAAGAAATCTTGGATCATGACAATCGAACCCCAGACCCTCGCATTCATGAGCTTAGAATTCATCTACTCTAAATAACAGACAGACACATCAATTTCATTTATCTATAGCTAACAACAAGAGGTCTTATTATCTCAACGCTAAGAATAAAGTAGGTACCACAATAAAAGTGGCTTAACAAGCAATCAGAATTAGTGATGCAACGATATATCGAAAGTTCGATAATATCTGATCCGATATATCGATATTGAACCGTCGCCGATATCGATATAGATTTTTTTTAATAATTTATGTAGTAACAATGCCGGGTAAAGTAAAATAGACAGTATTTATGAAAACAAAAATCATGACTGTTTAAAAAAATTGCCTGTCACTCTTAGAATTTAGAAGAATCCAACGACACCTCGTATGTTAAAAACCGTTAGTCATGTGTGCCAAAGAATAAGACATCCATAAACACATACTCTAGAAAAACATTATCTACCGCATTTGGGTAAAAAAACTATTCATCATATTCTTTGAATAGCCACGATTAATAAAAAGTATTTTTGTTAATTACTAGCTGAGCCGGCAAACTTTGTACCGCCTCAAAATCAATATATTTTATTAAAATATAGCCTATGTTACTAGTGGATAATGTAGCTTTCGAATGTTTAAAGGTATATCGAATGGTTAAAGAATTTTTAAAATCGGTCCAGTAGTTTTTGAGCCTATTCATTACAATAAAACAGACAAACAAAGTTTTCCTCTTTATAATATTAGCATAGATTGAAATATCTATAATATCAATGATAGTTTCGATCGATATTTCAGGTTATAGGTATAAATATCGATATTCACAAACATCCCTAATCAGAATAGACAGTAATCAAATAACTTTGTTTCAGTTCTTAATCATTTTCAAATAACGGTATGGGGTAACATTAGACTCTATTACTGTATAATTTACCCGTTGTACAATTTTATGGAGGGCTAATGAAATAATTGTTGCATATTAAGGTGTAAGTTCCCTATGGCGAAGGGTTTTATGGCGACCCCTCAGACCAATTCCGAGGCCATAAAGTCCCATATCATAAATAGGATCGAAATTTTTATGGTGATGATATGACATGTATGAGTTTTTTTTTTTACTCTGTGGGTAATGTGAAATGGCGCCATACTACAGGATCTTTCTTTTTTCAAAATTAAATAGATATAGATAGATAGATATAGATAGATATAGATATAGATATAGATATAGATATAGATATAGATATAGATATAGATATAGATATATATATATATATATATATATATATATCTATATATATAGATATAGATATAGATATAGATAGATAGAAAAATATACTTTTTAATGTAATGTTTTGCTTTTTCTGAAATACAACTCATTCGATTTCCGGATAGGAAGATAGTTTATTAATCGACTCCATGACTCCTTTAAGCATTTTTTACTTTTGGATTTTGCCATCGATTTAAAATGAAACACCTGTAGATATATTGGAATGGACAATATATAATAGACATCAATAGTTACCTCCTAATAATGTAATACTTTTGTAACAGGAGTTTATTTCGATACCTATAAGTAATCTATCTTATTTAATTAAAAAGAAAATATTAATGAATATATATTTTAAAAAATAAATTTTCTAATTACAAAACTTCCATTAAACCATTCGATCTGTTTTCAAGATACTTAACATTTTATTATTATTATTTAACATTAAAATTTATTCCAGGTATTCTTACCTGTAAATCTGAAGTCGGTACTTTCATATCCACGGATATCTGCGATTGGATTGGTACCTGAAAACAAGAAAGTAATTATAATACCTACAAAATTACACAAGGGGCTGTTTGCTGCCAGATATGTACATTGTACATTATATGCACTACCTCGAATAGTTTCTCTATGTGCATTTCATTTGACGGTTACTGGATATCTTAAAACAGTTTTAGAGGCTAACTAAACCAAATTAACTGAGACTAAGATGGCTTAGTTAGAAGCCTTCACATAACCATCCTTAATCACACCCTTTAAACTAGAACACAACAGCCCTCAACACTGTTATTACGCAGACAACTTTTAAAGTTTAATTTAAAACTATTTCAAAAGCTCATCCTTTGACAGTTTTGAGGTTTTGACACTTTATTACAAATCAATCGTGTTATGTAACAGCATACTTACAAACTTTTTGTTTTCAACCCCCAAAAGTTATGCACAAGTGCAGTAAAGCTCTAGTTTTCTTTCAATCACAAGAAGTGCACTTAAAATATTAACCCCTCAATCACTCGCGCCAGTTATGCTTTGAGATTCACCGTGTAAATTGTGATCGCGCTACTTTTACACGCTTGTCTCACTACAAGCGAATAAACGATGAACGATGAAAAAAAATCATGACGAAATACCCACATTTTAAGTTAACTTGTATAATGTGGAATAAAATGGGGTATTTTGATTTGAAAAATATTTTTGTCAATACCACTTGTTAAAATCACTTCAATCACAAAATTGCATAAATTCATTATGAAATGAGTCGATAAAATCAATATATTGCACCTACTTAAGAAACCGTAAACATTTTCCCTCTTTAAACTCTTTCCTCGCTGACACTGGAACCACATCCTTACCCAGCAATCGATTCTTGAAGGCGGTTAAATTAAAAAAAATGATTAAAAAACCACCGCCGGAACAAAGGAGCCGCCGCTTTGGCAAAATTCGCAGATTACTACGGCATCCGATAAACCAATATCGCGTGTACTCCGACTGTAACGAACTGGCCCGTGGCATGTGATCACACGGACTGATTTTGTTCGCAATTTAAATTAAAGATGGCCGCGGAGATTGGTGCGTGGATCGCTGGAATACTCTCACCAGATACTGTCTATTTTTTGAAGATGTCTCATAATTTTGGTGGTGATCATTTATTTATGACGGTATTTCTAACGTTGAGAATTTTTGAGGTGATGTTTGAATTATGTGTCGTGTATGTACAAAAATTCACTAAGGTTTTTTAATTATTTTCTATTATTATTATTTTATTTTTGTCAAATATTTTATTAAGTAGATACATTCGGTAAGGTTGTATTAAATAGGCGTTTTCAAAAGTTCTACTTACGACAGTAGATTATCGTTTAATATTTTTGTTATTAACAATAATTCTTTTGAATTTACACAAATATGAAAAATATTAAATCTTCTTATTATTAAAACAATACTTAATAATAGGTGTGTATTTAAAAAAAACCTGACTGCTTAAGAACTACTCCCACAATTTAGACAAATCAACGGCACCTCCCTATGTTCAAATCCATCAAGCCATTTGAGCTGCGGGACACGCCATAGAACAAAACATAGGTACATATTACATACGCTTGAAAAAAAACCTACCCTCACAATCAGTTAAAAATATAATACACACAAAATCTGCTAACTGTTTAAAAACTCAAAATAATTATCACACTAAAAAAACACAAAAACCGGAACTCAAAACGAATTCGCATTGCATCTGATCAATGCTGCTTAATTGCAAATATCGACGTCAACGGCCAGTTCTCGTCGGCGTCACTTGCCAGACAAAGTGTCAGGATGAAAGGAGCCGCCGGCGATTGTCGCGGCATTGTGTCGTCATTCGTTAGTCCGCATTATCGTACTAAGATTTATTTTAACGATTAACCGTGGACAAGGGAAGCGCGGCAGCGGATTGATTGTTGGATGTAGTTGAATGAATTTTGCTTGATAGTCAAGAATCAGAAGTGAAAAGATTATCTATGTGAAAAGAATGGGGAGTACAGTTTAACTTCTTCTTATACTCGTATTTTAGAAGCTATTAAAAAGTATAGTTTTGTTCTAAATCTGATATTTAGGCATTGAATGTACATGTACATTGAGCAGATTTCAGATACACTAAATTAATTTTCTTTATATTATGTTTTGACGAGAAAAAATCTCAGATTAATTAGTTCATAATATTTTTCACTTGTTAATAGAAAAATCACACAACAACTTTCTTAACCTAAAAGTAGTGGTGGTTTTGAAAATTAAAAGATATTTGATCCTATCCTAGCTATAGAGCTTTTGATGGCATATTTAATTTATATGCATTAAGCAATAAAACTGATGTTAACTTATAAATTGTAAATAGCTTTTTTTGGATGTAATTTACATTACATTTAGTGCTTAGTTCAATTTTAAATAGATTTTTTATTAATTTTCCTTTTTATAAGGATTTTGTCTAATAATATTTAGCACCCAATCGCTTATAAATTACACCAAGCCGTATCAACGATTAACGCTTAAAAGAGCAGTCATTTAACCGCAATTGGATTGCATGTGCTTTTGGTTCTAGCAACCACTATTGTTAGGTAAACAATAGCTATTAATTATTCATCCTGTTCATACATTTTGAATGTTAATTTGTATGGGAATGTAAGGACTAAGGCTTGTGGAGGATTTCATTGATGTAGATGGGGCTAGGTTGGTTATAATGCCGTTGGAACCGCGGACGAATGCTATTGAAGAGAGTACCCGTGGTTACGACAAAGGGTGTTCAGGGCAACACCGTAGGGTTTTTGCTGCTAGGAGCCTGGCAAGAAAGGAATTCATGCAAGGTTTCCCCACGTGAAAAAATATTGGTAAGAGAAACTAAATTGCTTTAATGCAGGATACCTATATGTGGCTCTATCTATTATCAAATTGTGGAAACTCTCTACAGTTAGCCTTTGCACCAGAGGAAAGTCCTTTTCTTAGATACAGTTTTTAGCTTTTCTAACTGCGAAAAGAGAAGAATTGGTGGTATATTATTATATTCCTTAGTAGATGGTGGAACTGATGGTGGAACCGAATTTATGGATGGAGCCGGCGCCATTGCCTCCATATAGGTCTATCTACCGTACAACAACAGTGTTATGTACATATTGTGATTAACGACAACCTTAATACGGCAAGGTATGTCCTAGATTTCATTTAACGTAGTCCTCAAGGGTAGCAGCGCGTTTCTACCCGATCTCAGGTAGGACTCTAATCCTATTGGGATCAATATCAATACATGAGAGGGAGTAACATCTCATCAGTCTGCATACTTGTTTGTTTCCTTAATTAAGTACAAAAAACTATTTTAGTCAAATTATCGCAAAATAATCAATTTTATCGATTGCAGTCCATCGTTGGTTAGACTCAATGGATTCTGATAGATTATAAATGGACCGTTATATCTTCATTGAAGACACAGTAAGTACTCAAGTTTTTACACACATAAAAATTAAATGTGAAAGCTTAAGGGTAATTAAAACAATAAAATTTTAAGCTCTTCATAACCCAAATAGCGACAAGTGTAATAAAATTTATAATTACATATGTTCAACACGTACGTTTTGTATGTATGGCGCTCTTTGTGCTTTTGTAATTACAGACTTTTTGCAAAAGACTCAAATAATGTGCATCATTTTTTTAACACTCAAATATATATTTTTTATTTATGAAGCAGGCAGGTAATGTTTGTATTGCATACCTAACGATTATTTGTCTTTTTTAAATCTCAGTAATATTATTGTTTTATATATTATACGAATCGATTTGCTTCATATTCTAGAAAAAATGGCGGTTTGACCTGTATATCCTGGAACCTCATCAAGCCGAAAATACGACTAATAATATCACACTTTTGGGTTGTTTAAATCAGTTTTATTTTCGAATATAGCAGTACCTACCTACATTAGAATTAATGATTTATGTTTACTAATCCTATTGCCAGAAGTAGGATAATTTAATTGTTTTTATTACAACTGCAGTAACCATATGTTAGTTACAATAATTATAATGCACACGGCGATTTTTTTATTTGTATGGATAGAAAATAATCGCAGGCCATCTGATGGTCGTTAGTGCAGCTGCCTTCTATGACCTTATCTAGTCCCTATTTCTCCGCGTAAGCAGGTATGAGTAACAAAAACTATTTTAGTTTGAACAAAACAATATCTAGTGTATGAATTTCCATACATGAGATTTTTGAAGGTGGTCCAATCCTCTGTAGCTACATTCCGGGTACATTATCGCTACATCTATTTCTGCCTTATAACAGGGTTAAGAGCTGATGCATTCTGGCTAAAACATTGTGGTCCGGAAGAGACATTTACGGGAGTACCAACTTAATCAGGTAAAACTACAACTGTACCTGGGCTTGATTAGCGTTATCCATGGGTGGCAGTAGCTACATAGTATCAGCACTTTATTCTCAATGCTATTTCTGTTACAAAAAAGACATTTAAGTCCACGAATATATACATATACTACCACCTGTAGAGACAAAATCTAATTAATTACAAAAACGCAAGGCCTCGAGGGAGGTATTACAACGTTACTTATGTACCAGGCTGCCATAAACGTAACAATAGGACGATACCTCAGCACATACTCGGACTTCAGTGAATGGGTCTTAAATTGTGTCTCTTGCATTTCAATCTTCACCGGGAGTTTTTTGACGTTATATATTTTATTTAGTACCCGTTATTCCCGGGAATCAAGCAATGATAGCGTAGTGCTTGAAAATCGATCTTGATCGAGGTGACCGCGGTTCGAATCCCAGGTACACACCTCTGACCTAATATTGCTTATTAAAAATTAATAATCATTTGCTTTAACGATGAAGGAAAACATCGTGATGAATCCGGAAAGATAAAAAAGTGTTCTCAAAAGGTACCTATGTAAAGTCTATCAATACGCACATGGCCAGCGCGATAGACTATGGTCTAATCCTTCTCATTTCGAGTGGAGAACGATGCCCAATGGTGGGAGTATAATGGGTTAATGACGACTCCGGTGCACTGGGTATATGATTAGTGTTTCGTATTTTTTTCTATTATTATAGTTATGTCAATATCTTCTTCACTGGTTTTTTATTTTTATATTAGTCGCATTGTCTTAAAACAGAGATAAGGCAGAAAGCGCTACTATTATGTTAATAATAGCATCCTGTCTATGTGATAATTACAGTTCATCTGTATGGGTGTGGGCTTGAAAATTGTAACCTCAACTTCATTGCTACAATCAAGAACTAAGTTGGAACGTCTCATGTGTCAAATATATATCGTTAACTACTAAACCGTTATCGATTACATTAATAACTATATTCATAATTACTTGTTATTTTTGTGTTACATTATTGTATTTCTAATATTGGTGTCCTATTTTGTTTAATAAATTATATTTTTTTAATTTTAGGAGCTTAGTAAATTATTTTTTTGTTTTTATTCATTTTTCTAACTAGGACTAGTACTTTTCAAAGAAATCCGCTTATCCGCTTAAATAAATAGTCCATTTTACGCTATAAGCACATAAATAAAACGCACTTCAAAATCCATTCCCAGCATCCGTCGATATAACGTCACGTTATCTCCCATTATCTCCGTCCAGTTCCCACCTGTCCGCTCAAACATTGTCTTATTAATTAAACCGACTGCTTATCTCCGGTCATTGTCGTATCTTTGACGTGGCGTGTAATTCTTGGGTTGCGTTTGTGTCTAATGTGGAAGAGAATTTTGTAAGACCAGTAATAGATGGAAAGTTGTGTTGAGAGTTGTGTTGAGTTGTTGTGATGAGTTTACTTAAAGGACAACTTTGGGAAAATGTCAAGGTAATAGAACTATTTGAAAAACCTATTTTTTATCTTATAGGTAACTATTTCTGGAACTTACTATGTTTTGGTTAAGATGATCTAAATAATGAGGCTTCAAAAGAGGAGTAGCATAGCGTTTCGAATCGACCTCAGAAAAGATTTATGTCCTTTTTGCAGTTAGAAATAAGTAACGTATGAATGATCTACTAGACGTGGAGCAGTGAGATGCATGAGTTCGTAGCTACTTCCATCAACAAAATCAAATCTAAGAAACCTTACCAACATCATAAACACGTCATATTCACACTAAAATTCCATTTGAATTAGATTTACAATAGCAACCAATCAAGCCATGTCCTCAAAAGAAAAGTCCAGGAATCTAAAACATTTAATCTACGGAACAGTTAAACAAATAAAAAGCAACGCGCTAACTCAGTCGGCAGAGAACAAAGCCGTTTGTTCGTTGATGACAGCCGCATTTACTACCAATTGCGCCCATTAGGGTGTAATCACTAGAGTTTATTTTAAAGATGGCCAGGTTAGCTCTATAATCGTCTTTTTATAGCGGTTTTGTAATACGTTACATTGTAAGGTGCTGCGAAGATTGGATGGTATTTTGATTTGAAAATTACTAAGATTTACGTCTGTAACTAATTGGATTGTAAGGCACTCAATCTACAAATGAGTAATGCACAGTAAAAATTTTTGAGTAAATCTGGAAACTGTTTTCTTGGTAGTTTTTTAATAAACACATTTTCAGATACAATGTTAATACTGGTAACAGAGTTCGACTTTTTTTGAGAATAAGGTCAGATTTGGAAATCGAATCGTGACGTAGCTACACCACACTAAATTACATTGTGCCCAATGTAATGTTAATATTATTGTAATGTTTATATCATCCTTATCTTTACTAATATTATAAATCCGAAAGTAACTCTGTCTGTCTGTCTGTCTATCCGTCTGTCTGTCTGTCTGGTTGTCTGGTTGTCTCTTCTTCACGCCTAAACCACAGAACCGATTTTAATGAAATTTTGTACAAAGATAGTCTGAGACCCGAGAAAGAACATAGGTTAGTTTTTATCCCGGAACTCCCACGGGAACTATGGATCGCAATCTAAGATCGATTAATCGGAGAAACGATCTTTTGGACCCAAAACATCGATTATTTTAATCGATATTAGTAAGGATTGAGTCGTAAACTATGCATTTAATCAAGTGATGATCTTTAGCAAAGTTGAAGGTACCAATTTTAAGTTTTATGTAGGTATGTTACTACTATTTTCTTTTAAACACGGGCGAAGCCGCGGGCGAAAACTAGTAGTTACATAAAGTCTAAAGAGTTTGGGTCTCAATTCGTCACATTGGAGGACTATTTCAAAAATTTTGAGTTGTTTTTACACAGCGTTGTCAAAACCAATATTGGGTGGGAGAGTGAAACAAAATCAATTTTTCCACTGATGGAAACTTTCAAAAAACCTATTTCCTGTCTGGACGCCCTTCCGGCCATGGCGTCGCGTGCCTTCCGGGTTTGTCCAATGCTATTATTTTCACGGACCCAATTTGAATTGTTTTTAAATACAGGCAATTTTACTACATATACAATACCTAGTTATATGTATTTTCTTAATTTTGCTATGAGATACGTTTTGCACATTAACCACTATGATGATATTAAACGTAGAGGTCTAGGTTCGATCCCACTTGTTGATATTGAAATGCTTACATATGGATATATTGTAGGTACTTTTGCCTGTATGTGTACTTATAGAACCCATAACATAAGGTGTAAGGCGATCCAAGTGAAGAGTATTTTTTAAATATTTAAATAATTATTTTATTACAACCTGGGGTCATATTTTGATAAAAACATAAACCTTACATCTGGTCTAATATTAATTATATTATAAGGATGTACATTACGATATTAATAAGTAACTTATCCCTTTATGAGTTTTATTGGTTCTCATTAGCCTCAATGAAGTTTTAAAGGACAATAAATCTTATAATAACAATTAATAGGCTCTCCCTATTGAAATGTACCAACAATTATTTACGTCGCTCTATAAACATATTTTAAATAACTCAATTAGTAACCCACATCTTTAACAAACACATTACGGTACCATAAAATCTAGTACAAAAAATATGATTCCCAAAGTTATTGATATATGGACATAATTTATCGAATACACGACAAAATTTACATATCCGATACCACCCGTAGCCGCCGCACGACGCGAGAAACCCAACAAATTACCGTCTATTTGAGCCCTAATGGATACCAAAATTATAACCAACCCACCAAATTATAAGGAGCTTTGCTTCATAACCAATCTCCGTATGGGTACTTATACAAAGCTTTCTACAACAAAACATCTGTGTCGTACGAATTATGTACCAGCGCATCCAGATTTTAAAAACGTCTTTTAGTTTTTGAAGGTGGTAGAACCCTTTGGGGTTTAACTCCGGCGGCACCACTGCCACACCCATTTCTACCTAATAACAGCAATGTTAGGCGCTGCTGTGTTCCGTTTTGAAGGGTGTGGTAAGGCAGACAGGCTTTACCGAAGCGTTCCAGCTTAGTCCTCAGGGGTAGCGGCGCATCTGTGGCCAACCTCAGGTAGGAATATCTTATCCTATCTGGGGTTGATTACAGATGTCCATTGGCGGCAGTAGCCACTTCCTATCAGGTGGACTGCATGCTCGTCTGCTACTCCTATATTACAAAAAAGTTACAACGGCACTTTTATAACATCCGAGATAGACTTGATTTTTATAAGATTGGAGACAAACTAGCAATTGATCTGATGATAAGTGGCCGTTGCCACCCATGGACATCTGTAATTAACCCCAGACAAGATTAAATTAATAAAAGTTGGCCACAAGTCCGTTGTATCCTGAGGATAAATTGGAACTCCTCGGATAAGTATGTCTCCCTTTCCAATTCCTTCAAAACGTAACAGGGCTTGACGCTGCTGCAGAAATAGGTGAGGTGGTGGTCGAATCACGAAGGTTCTTTCTCCTTAAAAACCATCTTCATAAAATAAAATACTTTCTACAATCGGATATAAGCATCCAGACATTTCATGTGACTGTCATCATTAAGTATCAATCAATATTATCAAAATCATTAAAATGTTTGTGGCTTGCAAACTGGCTTTTTTGAGAACACATTCAAGACGGCTATCACGCGTGGGAAAATCAAAATTTCAAGGACCTACTTAAATTAGAAGCATAACTTTCATAGAGACTAAGGAAGGCAGGTATCAATACTATCTATAGGGGGTCTCTAATTAAATAATTTCCTGTGTTCCGTTCGGGTAATATTTACCATACAAATTATTCTAACTAATGGTTATTACCACCATGAGGAATGGTGGCCGGGGCCGTATGAAATTCGATATGGAAATAAACGAGTTATTAACGAGATTTGTTGGTATTTTGAGATGTTAAGCTTTCGTATAAGCTTTATGATTGTCCAAAATAAATATTCAACGTTTAACATTAAAGTTAATGGCGGAGGAAAGTGGGACTCGAGGTTAAGCCCTTCACAGTATTATAACATTTTCAAAAAAATCGTTTTATTGATCAGTTTAAGGAATTCTATATATGTTTCTATTGAGGACTGTTAGATATATCCGTAAACAGTAGTTACCTCTTATTCTATGAA
Source organism: Epargyreus clarus clarus (assembly GCA_014595695.2). Lineage (NCBI taxonomy): Eukaryota > Metazoa > Arthropoda > Insecta > Lepidoptera > Hesperiidae > Epargyreus > Epargyreus clarus. The sequence continues at coordinate 166,396 of JACTTY020000154.1, read as the reverse complement.
ATAAATTCCTGCTTCTCATTTACCTATATACTTTTCTTGACTTAATAAATTCAATGACGGATAGACAGAAGACAGCTAAAGCTGATAGATCTAGAAGCATGAAATTTTGCAACATTCATCATAATCATAACCCAATTCTGTCCCTCTGCTGGGCATGAATTTCTTCTCTGATACATTTCTTGCTACATTATAGGTAGGTCTGTAGGTTTTACAGAATGTTTAGAATATTTTTAAACCTTGCACTAGCATGAGAAATCGAATTTCTAACCACAATCAGTTTTTTGGATGAGACTTTCATATATAGGTAATATACATCAGTTATACAAAACATTTTGTTGCTTTTCATCAAATCTATAAAGGATAAAAGCTTGTAACATAAATAAAATTAAAATTAGTAGGCTCTAACGTAACTTCGACCTCTACGCCAATAAATAATTCTTGCGCTACGCTAATCTTTTATGTCAAACCGTACATTATCTTTAGTTTATACTTAAATAATCGCTTTTCGATATGATTTAGGCAAGCTTATTTGCATGAACACAAAAGTATTTATATTCATGTTCAATAAATAATCTTTTGTGTATGTCGAAAGATAAATCCGGGATAGAATCCGCTTAGAATAAAACTTTTTGCGAAACGTATATTTTAGTGGGAAATTATGGTTAATGGGTGTTTTTTTTTATTTACCATAGATAACGTCATGTTGAGATATAACTTACTAGTTTTTGCCCGCGGTTCGCTCGCGTTTAAAAGAAAATAATATGACATAGTAACATACATAAAACTGAAAATTCGTACCTTCATTGGAATGGCAGTGGCGCCATCTGGGGAAAATTGGTCGTACCAACTCTGAAACCTTCATGGGCTCATGGACAACAGACAGACAGACAGATAGAGTTACTTTCGCATTTATAATATTAAAAAGGATAAGGATAGAAGGGCACCGTTAAAACATAATAGGAGTACCATGTAAAATAGAAATAAAATTAAAATGTTAGTTAGTTGTTAATAATTAGCAATTTATCGCCTATAAGTGCAAAAAGAAATTGCATGTTACATAAAATCTCTTTTTTATATTTCATTTTTCCAGCTTCGTAGCCTATAGTCCTGAGCGTTCCAGAAAATAAATTGTCCTCACTCATAATTAAGAAGACTGAAGCAGCATTGTGGAGTAGGGTACATACCTATAGCGTGTGCTCCCAGCCTTCTCCAGAAATAAAGGAAACTAATATTGACTGACTAATAAGGCACAGTTAAACTGGTGTGTACATACAAGCATGAAAATTTGAATAGCTCTTTATATCGCGGTGTAACACTTAGCAATAATTTTTAAAATTCAGTTTCTTACGTTCTGGAGATTGAATCTTTTTAAATGTAAACGCAAGACATAATGCTGATTATGTAGGTGGTTGAACCCTTTGTGGTTCGACTCCGGCGGCACCACCGCCACACCTATTTCTGCCTATTAACAGCAGTGTTATTCGCTGCTGTGTTCCGTTTTGAAGGGTAAGGGAGACATACTTTTCCGAGGCGTTCCAGCTTAGTCCTCAGGGGTAGCGGCACATCTGTGACCGACCTCAGGTAGGAATATCTAATCCTATCTGGGGTCGATTACTGATGTCCATGAGCGTCAGTAGCCACTTACCATCAGGTGGACTGCATGCTCGTCTGCTACTTCTATATTTCAAAAAAATGGTACCATGCAATCTTCTGTTATGTGGGAAAATAGTTTTACCTGACAAGATTGCAAATTTACAGCCTTTATAGTGCCATTAATAACCAACTTTCCATAGTTTACGACTTTTCTATTAAATTATAATAAAGCACGCATTATTAAGGAATTGCCTATAAATTACGCGAGTTTACAATGTTTTGAGGTATATAAGAATTTCCAATACGCACATAATTTTGAAAATTAGAGGTGCGTGCCTGGGATTTGAACCTCGGACCCCTCGATCGAGAGGCCGCGTTTCTTAACCACTAGGCTATCACTGCTTTTTATATGTAGAAGTTATGTGGGTATCAGAAATTATCACTTGCATTAATGGCGAGGGAAAATATCATAAGGAAACTTGAAGACCGGAAAGCTACCTAAAAAAATCTTTATCTGTGTGAAGTCTTATCGTTAGGTTAAATATAAAAAAAAAGAAATCTGCTAATCCGCACTTGACCAACGCAATTAATTATGACCTAAACCTTTCACACTTAGACAAGACCTTTTCCCAGCAGAGAAGCACTAAACAAAAACATTATTCGGTAACCTTAAAACCTTTATGCTTTGTATTTTTGAAAGTGGAATCCCACGGCTTTAATACTCAATTACTAAGGAATATATCTTATAGTAAAAGTATGACAAATTACACATTATCTTTGTAATGTGACATAAAATCAATTCCTCATTTACTGCTCCACGGCTGCTCACTGTATAAATACATTTTAATATCGTAGTAAATATTTGAAAAATCTATCTAAAAAAGGTTCTATTCACCTTTATAAGTATTAAGATAAAAGTGACTTTAGTTTGTAGTAAAGTGTAAAGTGGATAAAATGTTATGGTCAGACGGGCAGGCGCGGTATCGATAGTCAAATTTACTTTACAAAGACGCTTTACATACTTTATGTAGTTAGTAATAAGAATGGGTTTTGATCAAAATCCGCGTCCTCGTAAAATGCAACACAAGTTGTGAATATTTCAAATGCAATCTTTGCTCGTCCACTGCAGTTCCTATTGTTCAAATTCGGAACTGAAGTTTGCTCTACTTTAGTTTTTATTACTAATCTATTCATAATTTTATTCAGAGCTTGATGTAATATGGTAAATTGGATCATTTGTATTCTATTTGACATATTGGGATTGAAGATAAAACCGTATTTAGATTAAAATATTGTGTGTAATCAGCTACTAAACGGTTATTTTGTGGTATTAACATTTAAATAGTGTATTTGGTAATCAGTTGCCATATACTTTATTGATCAAAGCCTTAAAACGACTAATTACGTGTTATTTTAACGTTTCTGGAGTGTTTATACGTAATTGTTGAGGCGTTAAATATTTTATAGTAGGTGTTAACTGTGACATTAATTATATAGTTTAGAAGTGGAAAGAATTTACCGTATCACGTGATACTTAAAAGAATTTCTTCTACCTAATATAAATAGATAATTAATTAGTAGTCAATGTGTCATTGTATTTTTTAAGAAGAAGTAGTTATTTTTGAATAATATTAATTGAAAATTGTGGCGTAAAAGGAGACGTCAAAATATTTCCAGTAACAATATACTCCTTACAGTCCGAGAGAAGTATTTTTTATATACAATATAGGAGTAGCAGAAGAGCATGCAGTCCACCTGATGGTAAATGACTACTGTCACTCATGGATATATGTAATTAACCTCAGATAGGATTAGATTTTCCTACCTGAGGTTGACCACATATGTGCCGTATTTCTGAGGACTAAGCTGGAATGCATCGGGAAAGTATGTTTCCCTTACCACAGAACTCAGCTGCGTTTGACACTACTGTTAATAGGCAGAAATATATGTGGCGGTGGTGCCGCTGGAGTCGAACCACAAAGGGATCTACGACCTTCCTTTTGCTTTTTTATAACTTAGGAAAAGTAGAAATACAAGTATTATTTTCTTTATAGCAGCAACTATACCTACTTTGCATATTAAAATATATTGGATAATAAATATGTACAAATATAATTAAATATTAAACATATTATTGCTGTTATATGCTATCCTGTTATAACAGTTGCTCTATGTAGAGCAACATTCTGTAGCAGCTCCCTCAAGTCAACAACTTGTCACCGTCGCGCGGGGTTTAAAAACAAACAATAGAGAGGCTCTCTCCATACAATATCCTTTGTCAACCTTTTTATCAGACCGACGGCACAAGGAAATATGTGGAGTAGTTATTCAAGCTTAGTTGCATATAAAAATCTTAATCTAAAAATTGTATTGTAATGTATATTATTGTATTGTTTGTATATTTAATAAGTAAGTGAGTTTTATAAGTTCACTCTCATATAAGGCGACCATCTTATTCGATATAAGTGGAAATGCATCTGTGTTCAAGTTCTGATGGTACCACTGATCTATCTGTGTATAGAGATGGTAGGCAGTGTCCACTGTATATGAGGTGGACTGTATGCTCGTCTGCTTCTTCAATCTTTAAAAAAAAGGTTCATAATCTTTGACTTTAATTCCTACTATTAAACATTGTAATATCTGGTAAAGGCTCAAAAATAATTTTCATGTTTCATTGTATTTTTACACCTATCATATATTCGTTATCTATCTCACATTAAAACCATTATTTACTTCAATGATACAAAATAGAACCTAATAACCAATTTCTGGACATTGGCATAGACAAAAACACCAATTAGACCTAGATTTGATCTGAATCTATTAATCTGTCACTCAAATGCCTCTTTAGCGGAGATTGGACATAAAATCTTCCATGCCACAACTGACGCGGTGACAACTGTGTAACTACCAATGGTTGTTTATTGAGAACCGTGGCCAATCGGTTTGTTACAAAGTGTGGAAATGCCTATTGAATAATCCTGAAGTCACTTTGTTGTTAATGTTGTTTTTTTATTGAATTGAAGTAGCTACTAGTAGAATATCAGTTGGAGGTGGTAGAACCGTTTGTGGTTCGAGTCTGGCGGCACCACCGCCACACCTATTTCTGCCTAATAACTGCAGTGTTAGGCGCTGCTGTGTTCCGTTTCGAAGGGTGTGGTAAGGGTGACATACTTTTCCGAGGCGTTCCAGCTTAGTCCTTAGGGGTAGCGGCGCATCTGTGGCTGATCTCAGATAGGAATATCTAATCCTATCTGGGGTTGAATACAGATGTCCATGGGCGGCAGTAGTCACTTACCATCAGGTGGACTGCATGCTCGTCTGCTACTCCTATATTATAAAAAAACACGAAGTGTTCTACCATCTTTAAGCCTGACAATAAGTGCATTGCCGAGTCAATACAACCAATTCCTCTATCAATATTGCATAACTAGAAACTCGAAGTTTCGTATGTTCTCATAACAAAAGAATCAAGATAACCTCAATTAAACATATCGATCCCATAATCAATAGTTTGCATATAAAATGTTACTTATTAAGGGCGCTCGTAATTAGATTTTTGATGAATAGAGATGCTATAATTACCTTATGGTACAGATTTGAACCCCATTTATAAGAATAACTTTTAATTTACGTCAAGGTGTTTTGCTACATCGCTAAGATTTCATATGCGTTCAATTAGACTGTTTGTCCCGGCTTCGATTCTCAGTCAGAATTAAAATGATGAATTTTAGTTGTTTTGACTCTGGTTTGGTTAACCTTTTTGTTTGTGTATTTGTCTTCGATTTCGTCCATATCATTATACTCTACAGTAGGTACTTAGAAGGAATCGTGGTACCTTAGCCTTAGCCTAAAATTAAATTAATTTTAGAATCGAAGCCAAAATAAATCAGTGAATTGTGAGTCAGATTCGCATTGTACATCCTTAACTTTATGATAAAAGTTTTTTTTTTAAATACATAGCTCTTGGCTAGTTTAAAACGCGTCCTTGTAGTTGCGAAAATGACCAATTACGATCTGTGGAAATAGCAGTAATTTTAAAATTGTAACAAACAAACTTTGTTTATTTATATTTGTACTACTAACTTGTTATTTAAATTTAGGTCTACTTGTTGAGTACATTACTTAATAAATGTACACATACGAGATACGCATAAATTAATCGGAATATAATGTAACATATACACAACATATGAAAGTGAATGGAATTGTTACTAGTTGTAAATATGTAGTATGAATGAATAAATCATATATATACATTTTCGTGTCAAGGTTTAACATGTAGCCTGTTTAACCATGTTGTTTAGACGCTAATACGGTGCATTTTAGATGTGGTCGTTTTCGGTTGATTTTGATAAAGGTTACAACGATATTTCGTTATCATATCGATATTATCCGTTATTTTTAATTAAGCTGTTTTACTATATTGATAGTAGAAAGCTTCTTAAGAAATAGAAGCAGCTTCTTAGAGATGTTAAGTTAGTGTATTAGTTTTATTAGTTGTAAACGAACTCATTCTGACATAATTATATTAAATTCATTTATTTTGTCACTTTTCAACTTAAATCTCATCGAGTCTTAGTCTTAGTCAATTTAGTCTTAGTTTTATTCGATAAGTTGGTTTCATTTTTCAGTTTGTTGCATTTGTCATTCGATTTTCTACGTCTAACGTATCGATATGATACGATATATTCATGTAAACGGTCTTTATTTGTCATATCGATATCGTATATCGGAACCATGCCTGGCCATTTACATAATCCCTATTTAATTGTTTTGTATATATCTAGCGTTTCAACACACTTTGCTATGTTTGTATATTACGTGGGCTGATACAGTTTATCTATTAATTTGTTGCGAAAGTTTTGAAAACTGGAGACTATATTATGTTAATATATTTAAATGTTTTGTTATTGAGGTGTTATATTTTTAAGCGTAGGCACGGTTAATTTGATCTCTGTTTTATAATAGCAGCATTTAGCATTATTAAATAAGTTTAATAAAAATATTTTCTAATGTTCATAAATGTAAAATTGTTCATACGTAAATTTAAAATAATGTTAGGATGTTTTTGTTAGTATTTAAAGTTAAAACATAACATAACTGTAGGCTGCTAGTTGGATCGATTATAACCTAAATAGAATACCTTCATATCTAAAACAGATACGTTGCTATCTCTGGAGACGAAGTTGGTACTTTTGGATTAATTATGTCTCCTTTAACATACTTTTCAAAGCGAAATACAATAGTGCTTAAGACTACCGTTATTAGGCAGGAATAGGTGTGGCGGTGGTGTCTCCAGTCTCGAACCACAAAGGGTTCTGCCATCCTTATCTAAAAAATATTCAATACATGACCTACATTACATTTACATTTTTATATCCCTCTGCTAGTTAATCATATTTATTTTACTAGTTCCGTTCAAAACAAAAATGTCTACTATAAAATATATACAGTTAAGTGCCGCAATAGCGCACGCAATTTCATTATCTTTAGCACAGCGTCATATATTTTGATATATAACAGCAACATACAAAATAAATTACACGCATATGACACTCCGTATGTCTCGCACTTCGAGTTATATTCAAGCGAGCATTGTTACACGTCACCTACTTCAAAAGGGTACAAGTAATAAGCATTTCAAGCGATTTTCACCTTTAATTTTATGTCGATGCTTTGAATATAGGGACTGGTTTAGAATGATGGGTTTTTGGTAGTTAGTTGGTTTTTGGCGAAAATGGCTATTGTTGCGAAAAATTGATTTACGCACTACATCTGTTAAACGTGTACGGTTTAATGCTAGACTGTGAGATACAGGTGTGAAACTTACGGACTTAACCTATGACAATAACTGTATGTAAGTAATATTGACGTAAAATACAGAAAATGCAACAAATTTCGGTATGTTTGTGTATTTCCTGAGTCTTATTTGGCCTTATTTAATAAAATTGAAGCAGAAAACGACGATGAAAGTAATTTGTAATGTAATGTAAAATAATGTATCTTCCATTCATGTTATAGAATAAGTTTATTTACAAATTGATAATATTCATATCAATATATGATACTTATTACGTGTCAATAAAATTTTGCTGTCAATAATATTTATGTTTATTACCACCTGGGTACTTTATATATACCTATACCAATTTTAATTTGATTTTTACGATATAAAAATATGAACAATGAGTGGATAAAAAATAAGTAAGTAGGTAATACCACAATATTGAAATAGACATAAAAACCTCATTAAATTTGATATAAAAATTACACATGATATAATATTTTCGATATATTACGCTCCTAATAAATATCACTTTTAATAAAGCCGACAAAACAATCAAATTTTAATTTATTCAGTTGATCGCTCAATCGATCACTGCGGCGCCTCTACGACCGATGAATGATCGATGGCTTTGGCTCTCGATATAATTAATCGAGCACTTGTAAGAATAATCTATACTTATAATAAATACGTGATTTTGTGTCTGTGCTTATGAGAAAGTAAAAAATAAATTAGAAAATTGTAATAAAAAAAAAGTTTGTTTAAAAATATAGCTTATGCCATTCCCACAATTTAGTCGAATCTAACGACACCTCATCATTACATTACATAAAATAGATTTACATTAAAACTACACAAAAATTGACCTATTATCTATTTATCTTATATCTTATTTTTTTTCATACGGTCCTTAAGCATAGAGGGTATGTATGCTTCCTTAAGCATAGGCGCTTCGCGTATTAACGTTTTTGTCGTTGCTGCAACACGTTTTGACGACTGAAACATATACCTATGTGACATATGAATTATATGCTTTATTGCATCGAGCGTCAAAGAGTAGCTACGACGGGTGTTTCCCTAGTTGAAGCATAGGTAAATGGAGGTCATGAGCGTCCATGGCTACAAATTATTATATAATTTGTATCTTACTATTTAATTTACTTTATATGTATTTTTGAGAATGTTTGTTTATATCTCTTGCTTTAAATATACGTACATTCATATATGAGAAGATGCTAATTACAGAAACTATTGTCACAACATTGTATTCACTTCAGTGAACTATAAAGAAAAAATAAACATCGAACCATACAGACAGACACGCGCGAAAAGCTAGTACTTAACTCGATTATTATAATATAGTGTGTTGATTTAATAAGTTACAATAGAGTTATGAAAGTTGTTTCAAAATATGAAAGTTAGTAACTTTTGTTCAATGTGCTAGAATTAATGTTAGGGTCATTTGTGATAAAACTAATAGGTATATTAAAAATATATATCATCAGCCGTCAAATAAATTGTATATAGTTCACCTGATCTTAGGTAGTTACAGCAATCAATAATATAGTTATTGCAAGTAAGTCTCATAGTTCTAGAAGGACTAAGGCGGAATGTCTCATGCTTCGAAAGGTGGTAATAATCAGGGGGTTACTACCATCTCTTAAAACAATATTATTTTAATCATACATTGATATTTCGTACACAACCTCGTTAAAGTAAGATTGTTTTTATAATATTACAACAAGCAGTTTTGTATTATGTCGGTCGAAATTATTCATTCTATTTTTTACAGTAAATTCAACTTTTTAAGCGAAATATGACAATTTTAGTTGGTTTTATACAGTGGATAAGCGAAAAATGAATAAGGGTGTATGTTTGTTCACCTGCGTATGACGGAACACAATCAAGACCGTGGTGCGAAAGAGATGACACTAATATCGATGTTGTGTTTCTTCTTGGATAAATAATAGACAAATTACTCAATCCATTACATCACTCGGCAGGAATAAAACAAAATTGTCTTAAGGAAGTGTACGAAAGACGTGGTAGGTGGTAACGTGGTACGAAAAAAAAAATGTGAGCCGTCACGGGACGCCTGGCAGATGTGAAACATCGACATTATTTTGTAAAAGTAATATGCAGATAAGAACATATTGTGATAGGAACTAAATATGTCATAATGATAAAATAAAATATTACAATTTTTTTTCCAGATAACGATGACTATTTATTGAATTCGATTGCGCATGGCGACGCGTCGCCACACCGTACACACTACTGCATATATACTGTATATATATACCATCGTATAGCGGCATGCGTCGCCACGCCAGAAATCGGTTTTACGTGCGGCTATAGATGTTTCACATCAAAAATAATGTTGATGCAATATTGAAATAAAACTTTCCTGGACTATGATGGTTTTTAAAAAGATGGTGGTACGCCCCCAGTATGGTTGTATTGGAGAAGTACCGCTACACCTATTTCTAGCTCAAAGCGGTTCTTGCGTGTCGTTGCGAGGGTATGGCTGCTGGCTGACTTACATTTGGTGACTATCTTAGTCCTCAAGAGCACAAGAGAAGAGGTAACGCATGTGTGATCCGCGTCAGGTAGAACGCCTGTTCTAAATGCAGTTGGTTACAGATATCCATGGGCGGCAGCGAACTCTTATCATCAGATGGACTACAAGCTCGTTGGCTATACCAATCGTATAAACAAATTTTAAATGTAAGGGTAGCTTTCTAAACCTAATGTTACAAGGCAGAATAACAAACATAAGAAGAATATTTCATGCGACAACATAAAAAAATAAAATTTTGAAGTATAAATAAAAAGAATAAAAAAAAAATGTGAGCCGTCACGGGACGCCTGGCAGATGTGAAACATCGACATTATTTTGTAAAAGTAATATGCAGAAAAGAACATATTGTGATAGGAACTAAATATGTCATAATGATAAAATAAAATATAACGATTGCACATGGCGACGCGTCGCCACACCGTACACACTACTGCATATAGACTGTATATATATACCATCGTATAGCCACGGCATGCGTCACCACGCCAGAAATCGGTTTTACGTGCGGCTATAGATGTTTCACATCAATAAAATCTATAAGTTTGGTTACATATATTACTATGTAAAGGGATATGTGTAATTGGTCTACGGTGAATAAATAAAATATATGTAAGTCTAAATCAAAACTGTTATCGTATGACTTATGTCTCAAATACCCATTTGTATCAATTATATAATATAGCACCTTAATCCAATTTTATCACCACATACAACTAAATCTCAACTTAAATGTAATTCGCATTAAACCTTCAATCAATATTTCATAGCCTTAAATTATTTTATAAGCAATTAATGTTCTTATCGCGATGTCGATGCATCATTTACTAATACCGGCAAGTTATTAATTAAATTACCACGCGGACTATAAAACAGCCAATGTAATTGTATTACTCAATTGCGATTTGCTACCTGTTGATTTCTCACAATAAATTATATTCGAAGCGAAGTAGAGCAACTTGTCGTGCGTAACAACTGGATCTTGGATAGATACAGGGTGATGTTAAAAGTTAAGTTTTTTGGATGGAATTCATTTATTTTTCTGTTGTATTGATTTTTTCTCTGTAACTTAAAAAGCGTCAGCCTAATCTAACATTTTATTTCACGTTTTTTAAATTTGAAATAGTAAACGAGCATGAGGGTTAACAGTCACAAATCATGGACATAATTATAGTCCGCGTAAAACTGCTAGTCCACTCTAAATATAAAAATGAATCACGTCGCCATAGCAAATTGTTTGACTACACCTGCTCGCAACAACTTCAGAGCGGACAAACAGTTTGGCGCGAACTATACCTATGTGATCAACTCCAAATATGATTCACATCTACTGATGGCTACCGATGCGTTGTTACGCATGCTTACACTGAGGACTTACTTGCAATACCTCACGTGATACCATATCCTCCAATCCAGCAAATAACAGCGCTTATTAGTGCTGTATAACATGACGGGAACAGGCGAGGCAGTGGTATCACACAATTAAACCTCTACAAACTTTAAAACAAGTAGAATTATAAGGAATTTACAACCGTTCGAAGTTATTCAACAAGGATTAATCTTATGTAGTGATTAATTCAGAAGCGACTACTTATCGTGCCTTGATACAAGCACAGAAAAATTTACAACTCGTGTGCCATTTAAGGCACTACACTTGGTATTGTATAAATTAATATATTGTTTAAATAACACCGATACTTCAGAACTCTAAGCAAGTTAGATCTTTACACGATGTAATTACTAGTTTATTAATTAACAATTATGTATGCAAAATATACATTCCAAGGCGTAAATTAAAATTGGTATTTCCTTTATAGTCTTATTAAATATGATTTTACATATCGTCACTGGAAAGGCTTAACGTGTTAGACACATCCAAAGGGGTTTCTTCACTACAAAAGGTGGCAGAACCCTCAGTGGTTCGACTCAGCGGCATCACCGCACCCTGTTTCTGTGTTGGGGTTTGATTGGTGTGGTAAGGGAGGGATTCCAGCTTCCTCCTCAAGGGTGCCGCCATATCGGTGGTCGACCTCGGGTATGAATCTAATCTTATCTAGGATTGATTATAGATGACGATGGGCGGTAATAGCCACATACCATCAAGTGGACTGCATGCTGGTCTGCTACTCTCATATTATAAAATTCAACACGTATTTTTCATAAACAATACAAAAACCAATACAGTAAAGTCTTTACCTAATTTTATCGTCAACAATGTTCAAGGTAATGGATTGTACGTAATCTGCTTTAAAAAGCCGACATTATATGAAACCAAAGGGTTTACGAGAATTTTATACACTGAGGACAATATTACAATAATCCATGACTTGTAAGGCAGGAATTGTGTCAACGCTCACGTGAAACATCTCGCAATGATTTAATTTTGTTTTTGCTATCGGTATCCCTTTTATGTTGTGTATGCGAATCAATTAGGATTTGTTACTCAAATACATAATACGAATTTATGTTGGGTAAATATTTATAAAGTCAATTTTTGTATAAGTATTTGGTTTGATAATTTTGATGGAAAAGGTTACCCGTCTCACACGGCGATGGTTCTAGGTTTTGAACTCCGCAAGGAAACATGAAACTAATGAATTTAGATCTTTTGTTGGAGGTGCTGTGTACTCGAAGCACTCCGGAATTATATTCATTGCAAAAAATTGTATCTGTCATTGTATGTCATATTCATTCCGATTTTTCTTGCTACAGTCCAAACTTTCAATCGTTATTATAAAGTCCTCAAAATATAAACGATTTCACTGTGATATAAATTCTACACGTGTCAAAAATATATAAGAAAAAAAAATAATTACAAAAATAAGTTTAATAAAGAGAACACGCTGTATAATCTATTCGCCCACTAGTCACTCGATCACGAGCGGACGGTCTTCGTTGCGAAAGCGCGAAACAATCGTCGACTGGAAGGTGCAGCGGACTTAGCTCTTAGATAACCATTTTTATGTGATGTGCCATAGAGCTACGATGGAATAGAACTGGTATAAAAAATATTATTATTCGAATATACTGTTTATTAAAGTGGTATTTCAGAGTGGGATTAAAACAAGTGTGTAAACCTTTTGGGTTCGAATCGCGGCTTAGCTGGAGCTGAATCTCCTAAGCTGGAGACGAAAGTGTAGATGGACGCAATAATCCTGTTTCATTGTAATTATTATTGCAAAGCGTCAAATATCTATTTCCTAAAACGGGAAACACGAATTCTTTGTCGAATCATTCCCTATAACCACAATACTTAATGATATTAGTAATATTACTTATTTATTGCTCTTCCTATTATACCATGTCCCCTATCTTGTCTATTCATTTTCGAAATATGTTTTAAGGCAGATGTTTTAACAGAAACGCAGATATTCCTATATAACAGAAAATAGTGTACCATTCACCCTATGCCATTTACAATCGCTTCGTAACTCTCTAACCAAAAGCTAACCGCTATTAATATTTGCATCCGTACATGATAATAGTCTAGCTTAAACAATATTTATTTCTTATAGCAATGCATTAAAGTTGCAAAATGTTTTGATTGTATAGATTAGATAACATCACGGTTCACGTAACCAAAAGATATAATTTTGATATTCTATATCCTTGAGCACATTTAAAGACATGGTCGTGTCGCTCGTAATAATATTAGCGGTAAGCACAGCTTATTTAAATTGAAACTTAGATATAAAGTTTAAGAAATTAGATAGATTGAAACTTAGATATAATCCTTATAATCTAATTTCTAGTAAAAAACAAATTTCGTCGTTATGTTTATTGAAATGTATAATTATAATTGAAAACAAACATTAGGTATACTAACACACAGGGTGTATATTTTCTTAAATTTCAGTTTTGTACAAATTAGGTTTAAAATATATTTTCGACAAAATTTTGTATGAATGTGACTATGAATATGATTGATGTCATCATTCTTATATTCGACATGGAATGTTTTAAAGTTTAGGTGAGATAAACTAGATAAATATCGAGTTTTATATGAAAATGATAAGTCTATTCTAATTAGATGTAAACAAAAACATACTTTCTCTTAATTGGAATCGAACCCGAGGCGACAGCGTAATTACAGTGTCACTACAACTAACTTAATCGCTTGAAACGGAATAAGATCAGGAGATAAGCAATGCAATAAGCATATAAATTAATTAATTGAAAGTTAATACATTTAGATACCTAAGTCTATATAAAAATAAATGTAATCTGTCCAACTTACTTAATCATAATTGGGTTATAAACACAAGTCATAATACAAGATATGCTACTCAAATAATATAATGTGTAATAAATAAAATTATGTTTTTTTCTTGACAGTTAGTCGTAGTTAAACTTAGTAGCACTTTTTACACATATAGGTAGATTCGTTTTATTTTGACGCGGATAAATCTTCAAGGATTTTCATTTGCTTGGGGTACAGAAGGTATGTCGGACTCTTACTAACTAAAACTCCGAGGCGTTCCTTTAACGCACAGAAAGCCTCAACGATTTTCATCTGCTTGGGGTACAGAAATATGTCGTACTCTTACTAACTAAAACTCCGAGGCGTTCCTCTGGACATTCGGTGCAAGGTCATTAAAAAGCATTACCATTACATTCGCGGCCCGGCAACGTCGGTCAGCGCCGAAGTTAACGACAGCCACGTCCCGAGAGGTAGGGGCCCCTCGGAGTAGTGTCCCTCGTGTAATAAGCGATATTTCCAGCTCTAAACACTGGAACTGTATTAGATTCATGTCTCTATACCAATATGTCAAAATCACATACACATAGCTCCAGAATATACATTGAGGGGAGGTCCAGCTTAAAGCACAACATACGATAACCCAATATACCACATTTATTTACTAATGATTTGCAATCTCTAGTTAGTAGTATTATTCCTGAAACCTTTCTTCTTTCATTTCTTATAAGTTTCTCATTACCCTTCTTACTACACAATTTTGTTGTCTGGATAGATAAATAAAGTTTTGGAACAAAATCTAAAAAAAGCCAATATTTCAACCATTTTGAATGCTAAATCTTTCTTACTTCAACATTACATACTTTTTTTAAAGCTTTAACTACTACTATTAATATCATCGGCAGCTATATAAAAACGTATCATAAATTTACATACAGCTCAATCAGATTTACACTATAAGAGACAAAAAACACATTCTAATCCGGGACTATGATTGTGGGCCCTTTAGCAACCTTAATCCTTCACCTGTGATTGACAGCTGATATGTCTATCGCGCTTGCGCAGTATCACTTTGATGTCGATCGTTTATCAATGAATGTTTAGTGACCATAGAGTTAATAAGAAGTAGAAATGGGTAGTATAAAACATAGCGTATATTTTTGTGATTGTATGACATGTTAATGGATGGAAAGGTGGATGGATTACTATTCTGTAGTTTTGTTTTCCTACAAATCATATTTTTTTTCAAGGAAATTTTCGTAAAGAACTTTGGGGATAGGTAAGTCATAGTACTACCATCTCACTACTTATGTAACTAAAATATGAAATATGGTCATTATGTTATTTTTTTACCTATATAAGTATAGAATAACGTGGAATTCTTAATATGTATGTCACCGTTTATTATCGTACTCTGAGTTAACAAAGTAGTAAAACAATTAATGTGGACTTCTACAAAAATACATTCGATGAAAAGTTAGAAATTTAGTAAGGAGCATTTATAGCCAAAACTATTTTTTATGTCAAATAAAGAGTTTCATAAAAAGATGAACTCATTTTACAGCTGCCATTTCTATTCATTTCTTATTCTATGGCAGTCAGCTAATGACGCTGTTAGAGCCTTCGTTTTTCGTCTATTTATGATGTAAAGTATCCTTTTCAAGATTACTTTACGCTGCATTATGTTTTTATGTTTATTTTGTGTGTGAAACAATTTAATTGTAATATCAGTATGGTTTGAAATACATCAATCGGGCTAGATGCATTGGTATATAAATGTTACGGTAGGTACAAAAAGTATAACAATATTTTTTATAATTTTCAACTATGTAAGGCTCGACTGCTGGGAATGGACATGTATGTCTCTGACCTGGCACACTTCATTTCATAGGTGTGGTGGTGGTGCCTCCTCAGTCTTATTACCTACTTATGAAAAAAATTATGCATATTAGAAGTATGCGTACAGCCGTACATATATATGTAACGCAGTGATAGCCTAGTGGTTAAGAAACTCGGCCTCTCGATCGAGGGGTCTGAGGTTCAAATCCCAGACTCTGATTTTTCAAAGTTATGTGCGTATTAGAGATCAATTACCACTTGCTAAGCGGTAAATTTAAAAAAGTTTTTAAAGGTATGTCTACGAATCTTCACTGCGAACTAGAAAGCTCTGTAGACTATAGCCTAATCCTTCTCTTTCTGTAAAAACCCGTGCCCAGTAGTAGGACGATAGTAGCTTGACAACGACATCATGTAGATACCTATAGAGGAGATTCGTGCATTTATCTCACAGAGCAAATAATTGACGTTGAAGAATTACGAGCGAAATTTTCCATAAGTCCCATTTAACTAATGTAATACATACCTAAAAGCGGTACTAGTACGGTTGCTATGTTGAATGTAGGTGTTTTCGCAGCCAAGTACAAGACAAATAACCAACAATAGACGAACAAAAAGCGTTGAACAAATATTTCCATAACAGTCACCACTCAGGTTGTATCCCAACGACCACTTGACCTTTTATAAAAAGCATCGCTTCTCGGGTCATGGTAATGATGGATGGTATTGTAAATGTGGCTATAGTTAGTAGAAAGTTACATCGAAGTTTTTTTATAAGAATGAACGAATAAGATCGCAATCTACCTAATGGTAAGGCTGATTTCTGACCAGCTATATAGAATAGGTTCTACCTGATGTCAGTCACAGATGCCCTGCCTCTCCAATGGATTAAAATGTAAATCAGCTGTTACCCACACCCATCCTTAACGCAGAATAACTTAGATACTTCTCTCTTATTTTTTATAAATAGATTTTTTTGAGCATTGAGAATTGAGTAGCAGACGAGCATGCAGTCCACTGTCACCATCCCATCTTATGGGTGTATCCATGCATAAGATAAGATTAGATTCCTACACAAGAACGCCCACAAATGCGCGGCTACCCAAGAGGACTATGCCGGAATGCCTCGGATAAGCATGTCTCCCCTACCACATACTTTAAACCAGAACATAGTGGCGTTTAACACTGCTTTATTAAGCAGAATTAGGTGTGACGGTAGTGCCACCTGACTCGAACCAAAGTGGGTTCTTCAAAAACCTTCAAAAATGATGACAAAGGTACTTAAAATTTTAGCTACATTGTAATAACAACATGCTTCAGCTTCAAATATATTTTAAAAGCAAAGTTTTGGGTATCTATACCAAAAAATATTTGAGTTCTACGAGAACAATTCTACAAATACAAAAAAACCGTTTATGAAATTGTTTTCCCCAGTATTATCATAAATAAAATTTGCCAAAAATTAAGGCTTCGGACAACAAAAAAAAAAACAGAAGGAGCATTAACATTAAAACGAAATTAATAAAACGTTTTGCAATTCACAACTTTGCAAATGACGCCGATTAGTCTTATCCCCATAATTTACGACCTACCTTACATGAGGCTTGACTAATTTGCGCATTCAAACTGACCATTACATTGTTTCGGCATACCTATTCTGTAACTATTCATCGCACTTAGGCTAAACTGGGACAGACTTGTACGTCTGGGGTAGGATGACCATGTTGTATGCATTTTGTCATATTCCCTTTTTAAGGTTTTATTAATATGTAAGTGGGAAACAGACGCGAAGTCTGCCTATTCTATATTCTGTGTAGTAACTATCACCTGTGGAAATATGTATGTATGTAGCTAGCTAAAAATATTCAGACTAGGTAAACTACCTTCCCCAAATGAGTGAGTTAGAATGAACTATTTTACATATTTACCCTCTGCTTTTAAAACATTTTTATATACCGTCTCTCTCACTATCTTGAATTATAATATGTTGTTTGACTTTACATTCCCATAGGTAATAACCGATATAAAAAGGCAGCGGAAGGCAAGTTTGGATTTCCAAGCTAGATTATTGGTGTTGATTTCGAATTAAGGTACCTTTGATATGTCGAAAATTATTTATTAAAAAAATCTATCGTAATGAAGACCACATGCTTGACTCTCTAAAAGCAAGTACTCACATGTGTGTATATTTAGTTATGTTGCACTTAGCCAACGTCATGGACTACGGTCTAAACCCAGCACATACGAAAAGGAGACAAAATAAGGTTGATGATATCCCGATTTCAACGAAAACATTCCATGCTTTCTGACAATATTCGAACCAGATCACAAATATCTATACACAAACATTCCGCCTGGCCACCCTACACCAGACCGACAATCTCTAAATACTCGCGAACAAGAAAATCTATTGGCCTTTACAAGCACTTAAACAACACTGGTCTCTTGTGAACATTAGAGTTATGGGCACCGCAGCACTGTGAGAATACCCTTCACTGGACACATTTTACATTATTTGAAGATCATGATACTGGGTTTAATTTACATAAATCTTCATATTGTATGCTATGTAGTTCTATGGTATGTGTTTTGCCTTTCATGTTATATTTTTAATAATATAGGAGTAGCAGACGAGCATGCAGTCCTGAAGGTAAGTGGTTACTGCCGCCCATGGACTTCTGTAATCAATCCCAGGTAGGATAGATATTCCTACCTGAGGTCGGCCATAGATGCGCCGCTACCCCTGAGGTCTAAGCTGGAACGCCTCGGAAAAGTATGACTCCCATTTTAGAGTTATAGTCACAAAGAGAACCTCTAATTTAGAAGTTTTATTTTATTTATAAAATAATACCCGTAGATGGTAGATGGTTTGACTGAGAAGGAGACGGTGGTTCTGTTATACATATTTCTAATGTGAAGCAGTTCTGCATTTTATTAGAAAGGTGTGAGTGCTAGCTGACTTTCTTAATATGAGGCGACTAGTGCTTCGGAGCACAGGCATCTGTGATTTACTTCAGATTGAACCACTGGTCAATATGAAGCTGGTTACAGATGCCCATGACCGAAAATGACCACTTACTGGTGGACTGCTAACTTGTTTGCTATTTTAATTTTATGAAAAAAACCATAGGACCACGAATTATCCGTGACGTTCTCAAAGGTATGTACTTAGTTACATATGACATGCAGTGATAGCCTAGTGGTTAAGAATCTCTGCCTCTCGATCGCGGGGTCCGAGGTTCAAATCCCAGGCACGCACCTGTGATTTTTCAAAGTTATATGCGTATTAGAAATTAATTATCACTTGCAAACGGTGAAGGAAAACATCGTGAGGAAACCTGCACACCTAAGAGATTTAAAAAAAACACAAAAAATCTCAAAGGTATGTGAAGTCTACCAATACTCACTTGGCCAGCGCGGTGGACTATGGCCGAATCCTTCTCATTCTGAGAGGAGACCCGTGCCCAGCAGTGGGAAAGTAATGGGTTGTTGATGAAGATGATGTAGTCAGAAGTATATTGTAAAATTTACCAGTACCATTGATGTATCGATCTGCCTTGCAAAAACTTTCTTTATTAGTACCTGAAAGAAGAAAATTGATGGTTAAATTGCTACTATGACAAGACATCTACGAAAAACATTTTATACAAAAGACACATGTGTATAATACATGGGATCGCTAGTGGCTAAGTTTCATGTTTTATAAGCATAATACGCCATAGATCCCTGTTCTTATAATTAATTATAGAAGGGGAAAAAGGTCCCGTGTCAGACGCAAACCTCTAAAAAGGTCTACCTCTAAAAAGGTCTACCTTTTTAGAGGTTTGCATCTGACACGGGATGTCAGAAGAATTGAAGCAGCACGCGTGAATAAGTAACATTACAGGCTTCCTTAGTTGTTCACCCTGTTAATGCAGTGGTTGAAATCTTCAATCTTTCTTTACAACTCCGTAATAAAAATTATTATCATTTGCTATATCGGTGCATCAAATGAGAAGCCTGTAAATTTGCACTTGGACTGCCTAGTGGACTATGAAATAAACTCCCTCATACTGAAAGAAGACTCGTATCCAGCAGTACGAAAATAATGGGTTGAAGACGACCTTTGGCCAGCTCTGGACCATAATAGCGATCTTTTACAGTATATTTTTTCAGAATAATTTAATTTAGTTAACACATTATGTTTAAACGATTCACACATGGTACGCATCCCAAGAGTTTGCACTTCACAGCACTCAACTCAATACCACTCGGTTACGAAACAGTCAAACAATCGAGGCTTTTCTGTAACGTGATTACAAGTGTTTTTGAGTATATTACGTAAAAGTTAACATTGTTGTGTGCACTTTAAGATAACTGCGTAGAGAAGAGTTTTCCATATAAGTCTGCTATTCACGAATCTCTCCTTTATCTCTTTTTAATGTTACAAGGTTAATTGCGAATTTTATGTCTTGAAGTTACTATTATTAGTGTATATTTCACTACATGTATGTAAAATTGTGTATGTATGTAAATGTGTGGATAACTGTAAGTGGCGTAATAGCTAGATATCCCTAAGAAATAATAATAAAAAAATATATAGAAAGATGATAGAATTGATAGAACTAGCATAGTTCGGTCAGGGAGGCACCGATTCTGTGTTTCTGTAGAAGGGTGAGTTTCATTTGAGGTGACTCACACTCTTAGCCTTCAGGGGTCGTAACGGTGAACGACTTTTGGGAAGCGGGTGTATAAATACCTACCCTATATTATTTTATATTGAAATGAATAATAATATGAATAATATGACTTTCCTCTGATGATAAAAATCGTATCCAGATCTTAAACATAATTTCAAATTTCAAAGTAATTTCAATTTTTTTTTATTGTATGGGTCACCCATATGGACGATATGGTCAATTGCTACTTCATTATCATACAATTTCCAATTACTCTAAGTTATGTGCTTGCAAGATGTCAAACAGTTTTTATTTGCTGTTCAAAATTGCCTTTCCCATTGTTATGTGAACTTGCTTTTTCATTTTACGATGGCATTGCAGTTTAGTGATTTTCAACTTTATTACCATGTTATAAGAGTCTCGTACCGTCTTCGTAAATCAACACGACTTTCGTATGAATATTCATGTGATACACAGAGTAAGGTGATACAGAATGTTAACTATTTTGCATAGTAAACTAGCGTACTTGCGTAATGTTTTGTTGTATTTCTTAAAGAAAATCATTTTTTCTAATAACTTGATATAAAAAGAGACGTGGTAAAAATATTATAGTACGTATTTTTAAAACAGGATATTACAGAACTCTGTAAAAAATGTAGACTATTTTTTGCCTAAAAGGCTTGTCAAAATGGACAGATAGACGGGTTTTCAAGCTTTAACATTATGAAAGTCAGAAATATAAACAAAGTAATTTTAACCATTAACCATTCATTGTTTAATTTTTATCAACTTGAACGTGGGTAGATGTAAAAATTCCATCCAATTGTATTTTAACTTATTGTGTTTTGTATGTGTCCTCGTGCTCCTCTTTTGCCCGTGGACTATCATTATTACCGCGTGTGTCTTGTGAAGTGTATGGTCATTAGTGACCACTCGGGAAGACCATGCCAGGCCCACTTCGTTGGGCCTTTTGAGAGCATCGTGTGCGCGTCTTCTCGCTCCAGATGTTTACGTGAACTAGCCGTGCTACCGTGTGTGCTTTGTAAAGTGTATAGTGATTAGTGAACACTCGGGAAAACCAAGCCAGGCCCACTTGTGTGCTTTGTGAAGTGCATAGTGATTAGTGACCATTCTGCAAGAAGACAAGGCTAGGCCCACTTCGTTATGTCCTGTGACAACGCCGTGTCCATCACTTCGGGCACGACGTGAGTTTGCTGATCGGCATGAAAGGAAAGGTTAGTGCTTTTATCTACTCATATGCTGGGACTACCATTGTGTTATACCTTTTACAATTCTATACATACATAGTCTACAATATCGATAGGCAGGCGTGGCTATAGGTACCGCATATTTCAAACTATTTTCAATATCTTAGAATTTGAAAGAAATACTTTACACTCAGTCGTATGTGTTTTATCGGCCGTTATTAATAATCAATCCATCCAACGCTTAGCCTATTAAAGATTGACGTAATATGACAATATTTTCAGACTAGATATTTTCAAATTTCGCTCTCTTTTCGGTAAAATATTAACAGATTGTTTTTTAATAACGAGCGCGTGTTTAACTTTTAAATCATCACTTTATACTTGTATCGTCTATACACGTCATTACTCTATGCCCATAGCCCTACTAGTCTTGCAAACAGAACCGCGACTAAGCAAACAACTCCGAACAATCGCCCACCGTGGCGGACCACCAGCTCGCTTTGTTCAACTTTCACAATTAACTGGCTAACGTGGAATTTGTCAAGGAAAGTACTGTCATTATGGTATGGAATCGGGACGTGTGGACAGTTTGGCGAATTGTCGTGATGACGTTTGGATGTCAAATAATAATATCTATACTTAGTTTGCCTCTCCTGGAATTGAACCTAGAACTATCAGCAAATCAACTATCTATAAACTATCTATGTCAAATTGTGTCCGTACAAGAAAAATAAATAATAATAGGTTTGGTGAATTGCATTTTACAAGTGATGACATTTGTACAATTTGTTCGTACGTATATTCTGTTATTTTAATAGTGTTCTTTTTTGTGGTAGTTTAAATATTTTTATTAATTAGTGTAAGTGTATATGTGTGTGTGTAGTGTAAGTGTGTAGTGTAATTATTAGTTAGTTCTAATTAAAGAAATAAATAATAATTATACGAGATATTTATGACAAAAATATTATTTTTTACAAAGCATTTGTATGAAGCATTACGTTTAAAATTTTGACAACTCGTGGTGTAGTCTCCTTATCAGTCTGAAGTGCAAATAGTTCCGGGTTCAATTCCAGGCAAGGCAAACTAAGTATAAATATAATGTATTCCGACCCAAAATAATCTGTTCGTGTTGTGGATCAGTATTAGTACCAAGTGGTGTCTGTTTGAACGTTCTGTTTTGTGGTTTGGTCCCTTTCACATTAGGTGTTTTAACCCATTTTTCAGGGATCAAAAATTTAAACAACTTCCAATAAGTTCTTGGATGACAAACATTAATAGTTACAAAACATAAAAAAAACAATTATAAGTAGCAAGCGAGCATGCAGTCCACCTGGTGGCCACTGCCGCCCATATTTATTCAACAGTAGTGTTAGAAAAAAACTATAGAAGTAGTGCCTTTAGACTCGAACAACAAAGTTATACCGCCAAAACATTCATAAAAACAATTAAGACAAGTCTTAGACGTTTAATTAATAAACGTTCATGTATCGTTATTCGCTATCCCTTCGCTTGCAAAGGTTAACCCATTCTATGAAGTATTGTACTAACCGATCCAATTAACAGACTGCAGTCTTAATTAAGCCATTGCAAAACGAAACTTGCAAGTTGCGAACGATTGTCGCTACTGGAGCCTGTATAATAAATGGTATAATAGTATGAAAAGTCCAATGATTGTCCGTACAAGAAAAATAAATAATAATAAATAGACACTCCTACGGTTCGGACCATTGTTAGGTTGTGGAAAGGTAGGCGCAGACTGAACATATGCAATATTGTTGTTATAAGCCCGTTATTAATAAACTATCTGTCCAATGTTTTGCCTTCTAAAGAGTATTGAGTATTGAGTATTGAAAATTCTATTTCAATTGATTATAAATTTACAATTACGGTGCAATTCCACCAGCTATGTGCAAAATAGGTAAGCTATGGATGTGTTTCAAATCCAGTAGGATTGCTTCATTTTTATTTGTTTTGGTTAGCTTAGTTCTGCTAGTGATAACCTAGTGGTTAAGAAACTCGGCCTCTTGATCGAGGGGTTCGAGGTACAAATCCCAGGCACGCAGAAAACTCTCGCACCTCGAATTTTTTAGTTATGTGCGTATTAGAAATTAATTATCAGTTGCTTAAACGATGAGGGAGAACATCGTGGGAAAACGTGGATACCTGAGAAATCTTAAAAAAAAATTCAAAGGTATGTGAAGTCTATCATTTCGCACTTGGCCAGCGCGGTGGACTATGGCCTAATCCTTTTTATTCTGAGACGAGATCCGTGCCCAGCAATGGGATAGTAATGGGTTGTTGATGATAGTTCTGCTAGCTATTTATATATGAGGGGATTAATTTAAATAGCTTCGTAGCTAAGCTAAGCTAAGCTACGAAGCTTGTCAAAGTACCACAAGTATGAAATAAGCGTGCAATCCACCAGATGGTAACAACCCAAGAACTCTCTGCGGTTCAGCGATATCTGAGATACACCTCTGCAAAATAATTAAATGAATTTCTCCTAGTGAGTATCAACCTTAATAATCTCGACCTAACTGACTCCAGTACTACTTCACATACCCTTTTGTGGTGAGATAACCCGGAATATAATGTTATTACTTGTTCAAGGCGTGTATTGTTGAAAATTGAGTGTTCTGCAATGAAAATGTGTTGCATACCTACATATTGTTACTTGGTTGGTCATTTACAAATGAATAATGGATAAGTTATTGTTCAACAATCAATAATGGATAAGTTAATGGCAACTGCAAATGACCTCAATGTAAGGTTGAGTGGGTGTTTGTGGCCATTTGCAAAGGGTCTGTGAAAATGATTTGTGCCCCACAGTAGGATAACTTGTGTCACGAGTAAATTGAACAATCAAAGGGAGCTAGAAATGTAATCTAAATTCATCTTTGAGACGTCTGCCTGGCCGGGGATCGAATCTGGCAACGTTTGTATCAGATATACCTTTAAGCTATCTATTAGGGACTAAGATTGAACGTTTCGAAATATCGCGTGCCTTATCACAAACACCATAACACAGCGACGCTTAATTTTTTCTATACGGATAAAATAGGTGTGACGGTGGTGCCTTGGAGATGAACTTCAAAAAGTTTTACCACTTCAACAAACTTGACACTGATTGGACTGTATGCTTGTTTGTTTCTACCACATTTTACATAAATTACAGTTCTGTAATTTGTAATAACAGAAATTTAACTTCTTCTGTAAGAGTATTTGTCCACCGCCATCGTCACCGGACCGTCACCGAGACCGAGAGGACGATGCCGAAATAGCGATACATACATTTACTATAGCCGCGTGTCGACCGCACATCCGTCATATAATAAAGCCGTCCCGGTCCGGTCACGGCGGCGGTGGACAAATGCCCTAAGACTGTTTGTCCACTGCACCGTCACCTAGCCGATACCGAGAACAAGATTATTTTGGGCCGATTTTAATTATGTCGTAACGGTGATAGTTTGTCCACTGCGACCGATATCGGCGGTTTATTTTGTTCCAGTGTGACGGCTGTGTATGGACAAGTTCCAATGTGTTTTACATTGCCGGCACATCGGCCCGTCAAAAACTCGGTGCCGATCTAGCGATCACGCCGATCTACTCGGAATATCGGCGGCCGGGATGACTGTGCTCGGGTGACGGACGTTCGGTTGACAAGCTGCTATGGTAAATGTATGTACGCTACTTCGGCGCCGTCATTAATTATTATCGGTATCGGCTCGGTATCGGTGTTTGGCGGACAAACAGCTAAGTCCTTCACCTTTATGGCGTAAACATTGGCTACCATAGAATACACCTACAATGCAAATCAATAAAACAAATACCAGTCTTGTTATAAGGTTATTTAGTTCATCCATAGGTCAAGGAGGCTTTAGTTTTCAACCCAAGATCATCTGTTAGTTAAATCTTTTGTTATAACTATGAGAATTTATATTCAAAATATTTTGAATTATTGTTCCACTGCTGGGCGCAGGTTTCCTCTCAGAGGGGCTTAGGCCTCCGCGCTGGCCTATTACGAATTATGAGACTTCACATGCCCTTCAGAACTTTTAGATGTGTAGGTTTTTCCACGATATTTTACTTCATAGTAAAATTATTATTTAATTTCACTATGAAATATCTTAATTAATTACTTACATACATTACTATGACATAACTTTTGAAAAATCAGTCATGTGCCATGGATTTCAATTTGAACCGCGATCCCTTCAATTGAAAATACGAGTTTGTAACTACTAAGCTACTAGCTTTAGGTATGTGTATGCAAGAATTTCTCATCCAGTTATAATAAAAAGTACCTTTTCTTTTTGTTTACGAGGGGGAAACCTTCAAAAGATACCCGATGGCGTCGTTAGTTTCTTCTTCCAGAGCCACTAATGGCCCCGAAGGTGTCCTTATTAAGGCTGAGCCTTCTGAAGGAGGAGTCTCCCGCTGCCTGTGAAGACAGGCAGGTCGTTGGGTAGGTAGACAGGGAGTCCCCTGTCATGCCTAGTAGATCGCGGAGGTCTGGTGCTGCTGGCGCTGCAGGACGGTCCGGGGTTTTACTTCCCCGCTTTCTGCGGGGGGAATCTTTGTTACAGGCGTAGGGCCCGCTACTCGCAATGGGCGGACATCATTATGATGCCGCTCCGAACAGCCGGCCCTACGTCGTGGCCCTCACTCAATGCAGTTATGATGGACTGCAGCATCTTCGTTAAGTCCTGCAGCAGCCTCAATTGGTTGACGCAGGCCTCCTTGTTGCTCCCCCGGCTCTGCTCCTCTCTGGGAGTGGGAGCGGGGGTTGTGGCGATCCGTGCCTTTTTCTTGGGCTTCTTCTGGGCAGCGGGAGCTGGTGCGGGTGGTGCTGGAAGGGGGGCGGCCTTAGCCTTCTTCCTCCTTCTTCGGCTCCTCTTAGGAGCTCCGCGACGGTCTGTTGGTCCGTTGGCTGCGGCCATGAGGGAGCCAGCCTGATGCTGCTCGACCTCCGGCTGCGGCTGTACAGGACCGGCCGACGGATTCAATCTTGGCCTCTCTATCGGTCTGGTGGAGAGGGCAATCATGCCGGCGCGCTTGTTGCGCGCCTCCCGACGAAACACCGGGCATGCGGTGTGGTTCGCGGGATGCGGTCCGCCACAGTTCGCACAAGTGGCAGGTTCTTCTAGGGGTCTTGGGCAATCGTGGGCCGCATGCTGCTCCCCGCAGCGCACGCAGGCCAAGTGCCGGTGGCAGTTGTGCGAACTATGTCGGAACTGCTGGCAGCGGTGGCATTGGGCCGGTCCTTTTTTCCCGCGCCATGCCTCAATCTTGATACCGGGCATACACAGCAGTTCTCTCACTGCGTATATACCCGGTAAGAGGTCTTCTGTCCTTTTAAGGATAGCCAGGTGGATGCAGCCGGGCCGTCCTCTGCGGGCCCGGATGGCGCGGGCGTACTCGGGCGAGTACCCCAGGTCGCGGAGCTCTTCGACGATGTCCTGCGGGTCCGTGTTTGCTGGCAGCCCCCTGATGGCCACCTTCAAACTCTGTTCCTTGGGCAGGGAGTACGTGTACCAGGAGATTCTCTCCCGGGCTTCTAGGTCGGTGAGGTACGACTGGATCAGCCTGTACTCACCGACATCCTTCGGGGAGAATCTCACTCCCTGCCCGAAGGGGCGTGCATTTGGTGTTCTCCCTAACTGCTCCTTGAGCACCTTGAGGTGTTGGTGCCAGTTAGGGAGTTTTTCCACTATGAGTGGAGGAAATCTTCCGGCAGAGGGGGCTGCTGTAGGCGATGTGTTGGTGCTCGGTTGCGGCTGCGGCGGCGCGGCGGGGGGCGCGCTTGTGGACGCAGTCGCGACGGCGACGGCTGTTGCTGACCGCGCGTCAGGGGTGCGCGGAGTTGGTGAGGTCATCTTCGCGGCGGATGGCGGGCGCGATGCGCCTGCTGTCGCTTCCGCGAACGAGAGGGGGGCCGGCGTTGGTGAGGCGCACGGAGTGGCGGTCAGTTCTTTGAAGTCGCGAGGGCCGGGGTCGGAATCGCTCCGTGTCACCCTCGGGTCCCCGCTGCGGCTGCGTAGTCGTGGGTCTCGGTGGCTAACGCGTTTTACGTGCGAGACGTCGGGCTCCTCTTCCGGGCTCCTCGGACGCCTCCGAGCACGATCGGCGTTGAGGCTGTCCCAGAACGCGTGGATCGCGTCCAGTTCAGGCCTCGGTCCTTCCTGGGTGGTCTGGTTGATGTTGGCTGCGCAGACATAGTCAAGCAGACTCTCCGTTATGTCTTCCGGGCAGTACTCATCTTCCCGGAGGAGCTGCATCCTCACCAGCTCTTCGCGTCTCCTCCTGGTTTCCGGAGAGAACTCCGAAGCCCAGTCAGAGGCGGATGCCGGGGGGCGCTCGACTCCAGGGGTGGTTTCTGCCGGCCCTGCTTGTTCCGCGATGATTATGCGGGGTGGCGGGAAGGCTGGGCGCGACGGACGCGCGGCGGGTGTCGACGGAGTCGGTTGCGTCGGCGTCGGCGTCGGTGTAGATGTTCCTGGGCGCGTGGAATCCGGCTCGCGGGGCCCAGCTGGGCGCGGCGGAGCGGGGCTCGTTGGACGCGAGGGTCCCGGCGACCGCGGCGTGGATGGGGGAGCGCGCTGCACGCCAGTGAGCGTCTCCGCTGATCCACGAACAGGCGGCGCAGGGACCCCCGACGCCGAAGATAGGAAGCGGCTGCTGCTTGCGCGGCTGGTGGTGCTCGCGGTCTCGCTCCGACTGGTGCCGGGGCGACCGCTGGCACGCGACGAGTCACGCTGCGGCGGGGTTGGTGCGGCTCTGCCGCGGGATTTTCCATTTTTGTGGGGCATCTCGCCCTCGCTGTGCTGGCGCCGCGTCCCGGGGGGCGCGGCGCGGATGCGGATTAGCTTGATGCTCCCCTCAGGCGATGATGACGCGCTGTCCCTTTCTCACCCGAATATTGAAAATATTCGGGTAGAGAAAGATATCAGATGCGGTGCACACGAACGAGAAGTATGGGCGCGAGATGCAGCGATCCGATACCCGATGTCGTGGGAGCGATACGGGGTTATGTGGGATTCTTACCGCACTAAACCCCCCCCCCCCCCCCCCCCCCCCCCGGTGGACGTCCTCGGCGCTGCGTAGAGGGCTCCGGGATCTCCAAAGGAACGCAACCGGACTATAATAAAAAGTACCTATATAAATTTACGTTTAATACATTTAATATCAAAGTTCAAACGTTGCTGATAAAAAGAGAAGACATAATTTAAAATGCCTTAAGTACAGTAACCTAGATGAGATTGATAAGAACAAACAAACCATAGCTATGATCCAGTGATGTGAAACTTTAAAACTCATGTCAAAGGTTAAGCATTATCTTATGTTAATGCATTGTCGGACGCAGCGTAAATCAATTATGGTACGTGACCCGTGGAGGTCAGTTCGGGGTTCGATTCTCGCGTTACACTGCTGTTTCACTGTGAATGGCAAGCGATGAGAGATAGTTCGGCGATGTTAATTATTGTTTTTTATATATTCAATTAAATAACTATTTATAAAAGATTTACATGCAATGAAACATAACAGCGACAAATAAGTACAAAAATTATGTTTATGATTCACGTTTACTTTGGTTAAAATAGATATAGTTAGATTGTTAGGTTACATTGTTTTTTTAAGGTGGAAAAACCATTTGTATTTTGACAAAATTTGTAAATATAAATTGAGCTTATGTCTTTTTGCCCGACTGCGGAGGGTAATGTACCTACGTATGTATTTACGTATATTTCATTTTTTGAGACGCCCTACAGTCCAAACAGCTTGACTTAACGTAAGAGGTGTCGTTGTACTCGGCTTAACTGTGTTATATTTTTAAACAGTCCGGTTTTTATATTTATAATTACTTTCCAGTCTCAATTTTATAGCTGATTTACTTGTATAGCAATATCTATTGACTTCCAGCAACACGCCAGGCATAGCCAGCTTGTGAACTTGAAAATATTTAATCGTTTCTCGCTTCTCGTCGTAATTACAACAAGTAGTTAACACCTATTAGTGTTATGTAATGGAATGCGAAATTATACTTGCTTCGGGCTAATGTCGTAACAATCTTATTGTTCGTAATTTTACGTTTCATGCACTTAATTTTACGTTTGGTTTCGTGTTAGAAATGTATTGGATATTTAAATGTATGATTAGTCATTACTTAAGTGGCATTTGTGGTCTCGCGTAATTGTGATTGTCGGGTTCGATTCCCCATGGATATTAATTAACAAAAGGTGGTTTTGAAGGATACATACTCAGAGAGATATATTCATCCGAGGCATTCCAACTTCGTCCTCAGGGGTAGTGGCGCATTTGTAGCCTGAGGTCGCGTAGATCAGATCTTATCTGGGGTTGATTACAGATGTCCATGGGCGGCAGTAGCCACATACCATCAGGTGGACCGCTCGCCTGCTACCCTATTATAAAAAAGTTATAGCATCTAATATAAAGTCGTTCTGCAACAACTAAATGCAAGTATAACATTCTATTACCAAACTTAGGTCAAATAGGACTCCTCTTCCTCAACCTATTACTGTGCCACTACAGGGCACGGGTCTCCTCTCAGAGTGAGAGAGATTTTAGGCTAAGTATCAATTGATAGCCTTAACATACCTTTGAGAACTATTTTTTTAATCTGCAATGGGACTCCTATAATTTAAGACTAACCTCACTAGATATGTTATCTTGCGTCCGTTATTAAAATGCAATCTATCCAAATTTTGCCTACCGAAGATCGTATTTTGACAATTTCTAGTATGCTCAAATTGTATTGCCATTAGGTCTAAGTTGAACACCATCACGTCATTTACTACGCTAGCTATATTTATAAAGGTACTCATAAACACGCACCATACTTCAATTAAAAATCAACACTATTAAGGCCATTAGACACGACGTAATAGAAATAGGAAATAAAGCCTCCGACGCACGAGCACTTGATGTAACAATGCGTCTAATCGTCATGATTCAGCAAGTAGGCACCTTACAGTTGGTAATCTAATTGTCAGATTGTATTCTGATTTGTTGATTGTGTGCGCATCGATTTGAATTGTATGGTCAACAAAAAAAAATGTTTTCTTCTTATCAAATAAATGTGATTTCAAAGTAAGTCTTATATCTTGAAGATGTTTTATTTGCACCATGACTAAAAAAAAAAAAACGTTTTCAAAGTTTGCATTAATTCACACTTTGAACGCATTATTTTTTATCTTCAAATATACTGAACTGATTTAAAAAATATAACGACGAATTAAGTAATTTTAGTGAGATAAACATATAACTACATATCACACATCGGTGAAATTAAAATATTTTTTTAATTTGAATATATATATTTTTTTAAATTCCCTTTTTGCTAACCCTACACCTAATTCAGTGCGTTAAGACATCACGTACGTTAACAAAGCGCCCATCGCTAGTACCGTGTTATTTGGCAACAAACAAGCTCGCCTTATAATAATATTGTCATTAGCAACACCGAGATGAAAAACTACCGTTTACGACCTTCTAATCTGTTCGAGAAGCGATTGTGATGTTTCAATCGATTTAGGGTTCCGTAGACGAAATTATTAGGTCATAGTATCGTTGTAAACGTGATATTTATGTTTATGGTAAGTTAGAGAGAGGATTGTTTGCAAGCTTGATTCTAAAGTACTTATATTTAAAAATTACTTATCATCGTACCTATATGCGAATATCTCATGTTAAGTTATGTTATAGGATAGGTTTGGGAGGTTTTCTTTAAGTGTACTCGTAGTTTGGCTTTTATTTTTATTAATTGTAATAATTAAACAACAATCAAAAATATACTCGTCGTCCTCGGGAATACGAATCAAAATCGAGGGTGATAAGTGCCCAGTTACTACTGTCTTACTAGACGATAAAGGTTTCGTAACAAATTTTCTTACTACATAACTTTGAAAAATTTGATGTTTGCCTGGTACTCGAACTTGGAAAGCCAAGATTGAGACTGGATTTCAAACCATATGTTGGTTTGAAATCCAGTCTCAATCTTACTACTACTGTTTTCCAAAAATAAAAGACTATTCTACACCGTCTAAAGATTCAGGAATAAAGTTTTTATATTTCATACGGAACCGCTCGAGAACATTTAATATTTAGACAAAGTTTTTATTGAATATCAATATTGCGTTTTTTGTACAGGTTGTTGAACTTTTTACAATATGCATACCACCTGTTTGTACGAAGGTTGTTAAGAAAAGGCTGTTTATATGTTTAAATGGAATAATTGGAATTGGTCATCATTAGTCAAAATGATAATATTGCCAACAAAATATGTTTAAGAAATGTATTGAACATGGAAAATAAAAAGGAACTTCGTGTTTTTTAATTTGTGTATTCATCATGATACAATTACAGGTCTAATTGATTATGATTGGGATTGGTCATCATTAGTCAAAGCGATAAACTTGCTAATATAAATTTATTAGAAGTGCCACATGTTTTTATTAGTTTACTTATCATGAGTTAATTTAGTTCATAATTAAATGTTGTAAAGTAATTAATATTTTAACTAATTTATATGTATTCAATTTAACTTATAAATTAGGTACATTAGCTTTGCGAGGAAACGCTACAAGTCTAGTAAGTAAGGGGTTTTTATTAACATACTTATGTAAATTGTAAGTTTAAGTCCCTACTTTTAATTTTCAATTTTATACGTTTAGTTGATTAATTTAATTAATCCTATTTATATTGCAAAGAAATAAATGTAGCTATACAAATAGTACATAGTTTGATTCAACTATTAGATATTTAAAATCTACATTAAAAAAGGTTTTGCGATCTTATTTTTTTATTAAATGAGTTTAAAATGAAACGTTTACGAGATTTTAACGTCTTCATCATCACCAACCCATCACTGTCCTATTGCTGGGCACGGGACTAAACTCAGAATGAGGAGGATTGGGCCATAGTCCACCGCGCTGTTAGTGCGCCATGTGCAAATTAGTAGACTTCACATACTTTTGAATAATTTTTTTAAGATTGTTCAGGTATGCCTCACGACGTCTTCCTTCACCGTTTAAGCAAGTGAATTAATTTCTAAACGCACATAACTTTGAAAAATCATAGGTTTTAGAAAATTGCCCGGGATTTGAACCTCGGACCCCACGGCTAAACCACTAGACTGTCACTGCTATTTTACTTCTTAACTATTATAAAAACATGGAATACTTAATGTAGATTAACATTAAGTAATTCTTCTTTTCAAAAGCTTCTTTATTTTTCTAAGTCAGTCACAAGACTTGAAAATCATGTACTATAAACACTAGTATCTTTAGCCTCTCGCAATATTTCGTAATGAGACATGAATGACAAATTAATCGAGTATCGTGTGGGACTTATACAAACATACTGTTACAACAACCATTATTTTCAATTTACGACTCGCATTATGTCCGATTTCACACTATTGCTGCGCTTACTTTACGTATTTTGGTCCAAGTTATGAGTTAAATGACATTATATTGTTTATTATAAGAGCTTTGTGCAATAATTTGATGGTGGTAGAAACCTTTTTGGTTCGACTCTGGCGGCACCATCGCCACACCTATTTCTGCCTCATAACAGCAGTGTTAAGCGCTGCTGTGTTCTGGTTTAAAGGGTGCGGTAAGGAAGATATACTTTTCCGAGGCATTCCAGCTTAGTCCTCAGGGGTAGCGGCGCATCTTTGGTCAACCTCAGGTAGGAATATCTGGGGTTGATTACAGATTTTCTTGGGTGGCAGTAGCCACTTACCATTAGGTAGACTGCATGCTCGTCTGCTACTCCCATATTATAAAAAAAAGTAAATATAAACGCTGACCGCTCGTCCCTCACACCGCACGTCAGTTTGACAGATGCTCAGTCAGTTACATCAATCATAGCGAAACAATCACCAGGTCAGCTGTTTCGTATCGATGACAGATTGTCAGTGGTTTCCAGTTGGATCTAATGCGGTCATTTGGGTGTGATCTTTGCTTTGCGGTTTTGATGTGGGGAAATTTGAAAAGGTTTATAGAACTTAATACTTTTTCCTTAAGTTACTAAACGTATGAGGCAATTACGGCTTAATGCTTGGCAAAGTTCATTTTTTATATAATATAGGTGTAGCAGACGAGCATGAAGTCCACCTGATGGTAAGTGGCTACTGCCGCCCATGGACATCTGTAATCAACCCCAGATAGGATTAGATATTCCTACCTGAGGTCGGCCACAGATGCGCTGCTAGCCTTAAGGACTAAGCTGCAACACCTCGAAAAGTATCTATGTTTCCTTTACCACACCCTTGAAACCAGACCACAGCAGCGCATAGATATAGGTACTGATTAATGATTTATAAAAACTAGCTGACCCGGCAAACGTTGTGTTGCCATATAAATAAAAAAATGTTAAGGGGGAACAACCCTTATCACTTAGGGGTATGAAGAATTGAAAGTAGCCTATTCTCAGATCTACTGAATATGCATATAAAATTTGGTGAAAATAATAATCATCATCATCAACCCATTAACGTCCCACTGCTGGGCACGGGTCTCCTTTCATAATGAGAAGGATTAGGCCATAGTTCACCGCGCTGGCCAAGTGCGTATTGGTAGACTTCACATACCTTTGAGATTTTTTTTTAAGTCTCTCAGGTATGCAGGTTTCTTCACGATGTTTTCCTTCACCGTTTAGCAAGTGAGAATTAATTTCTAATACATAACTTTGAAAAATCAGAGGTGCCTGGGATTTGAACCTCGGACCCCTCGATCGTGAGGCCGAGTTTCTTAACCACTAGGCTATCACTGCATTTTATTGGTGAAAATCGGTAAAGCCGTTTCGGAGGAGTACGGTAACTAACATTGCGACACGAGAATTTTATGTATAAGATAACTCTAGAGAAAACAAATCAGTAAACATTGTTTACAGTCAATAAATAAAAAATAATAAGCCTTATTTTACTTGTCACATAAAATTCCTATTAACTACACAGCAGCCAATGACTTTATGGTTATTTTATTATACAATTATAAAATGGGCGTGTGAGGTGAAAAAGGTCTAATGAATACTAATAATTGCCGTTTAAGATAATTTGTAACATTATTGTAATTTTCTTTATTTCGATTTTTATACATTTCATAGTGACATTATGGAGTAGGGTTAATAGGGACATTAATTTTGTATGAACCTTTTATAGTTTTATTTCATAGAATTAGTACATGGTTTGTTAAACAATACGGTTAGAGATATGTTTATAATATAGTATATAGTAGTAATGTAGTAAAATTAATAATATAATGTAATAATTAATTAATATAATGTAGCAAAAGATATAGTAGATAGAGCTAACATAAAGTAAGGCGTTCAAATTTAGGTAGCATGTGGCACTGAACCTAAGGATGTAGGAAAGTTTTGTATAGTATAGTGTACTTAGGTACTACTTAGGTAGGAGTAGTACTGTAGGAAAAGTAGTAGGAAAGTCTTATATTGATATAAATAGCAATAGTAATTTGTATCACTGCACAATAATAACGACTTTAGATATTTTAAAGTTATTTCAAAAATTATATATAAATCTAACTGTACCCGTCAATTCTCATGATGAACAGCACTCGTTAAACCTTGTCGGAGACATCAAAACATCCAACGCATGTTAGCAGTACATTCCATCGGTATTGATAACACATGTCCAGTGGGATAAAAACCCTAAACGAAAGTCCGAACATGTAACTTCACATCCTGTGATAAACAAAGGCATCCACGACAACTTTCAACCATTTTCCCACATTGTAACCGACCTGCCTAGCGCATCTCGCAGCCAACCGGTTGAGAAAGCTAGCAAAAACTGATCGCAACATGGGATGATCTACAATGGAATATAAAATAATTATAGAGATTCTATCGAAAGATACGGCTTGGAGTTTTTTTTTTCATTGTTTTAAATGGTTATACGAGATGGTTTCAGGTTTACGTTTACCGAATAAATGATTTCAATTCAAATATTTGGCTTCACTATTAAAAAAATGGTTTCAAGAATAATATTTGTAATAAAAATGCAGCTTATGACTAACTTACTCTTCCACTTTTAAAAGAAAATTTTACCTCAGTTGAAAACTGTCTACGTGCTTCATTATTTAATGATGTTACATTATCAATTGCTTTAAGATAATGTCTCTCAAACAAGTCTCACTTGCTTTGAGAATATTGCAGGTGGTAACTAAAGGATCAATCTAAATAAGCAGCATCGTATTGCTTTAACCATGGTTGTCATGGACGTTAATAAGTTCATACAAATAAGACATTAAATGAAAATTAAAATTCATCATTTTAATTCTTGTCTGGCCAGAGATTGAACCCGGAACCTTCTGCTTATCAGATTGATATAGTGATCATTGCACTATGCGAGTACCTACCTAACCCCTCCCACCTACCCCTTTTAGTAGATACCTAAGTGTAGAATAACCTTCATCATCATCAACAACCCATTACTGTCCTACTGCTGGGCACGGATCTCCTCTCAGAATGAGAAGGATTAGGCCATAGTCCACCGCGCTGGCCAAGTGCGTATTAGTAGACTTATTACACATACCTTTGAGATTTTTTTTTATAAATCTCTCAGGTATGCAGATTTCCTCACGATGTTTTCCTTCCTTCACTTCACTAGGCTATCACTGCTTACCTGCTCCCTAGAACAACCTACCTTCTATTAAATTGAAAACTTTATTTTAACTAACACCAGTTAAACACAGCTCACCTGTTCCCACATATATTATTCGCTATATGGTAATAGTAGTTACACAAAGCTAGAACAAGTCTGAGTGATCAGCGATGACATAAAGATGTGCCTGGAAGTGACACGTTATTTAAATATTCAGTAGTTTGCGTGCGTACTGTGAACCAAACTGTGTGTTATGCAATGTTTGCATGGTTGTGATTTAATTTGAAGGCATCAGAGATATATATATGTGTTTGCAAGAAATATTTTACCGTATTTCTTATGATCGGGCTTGTCAAAGTTGAAAACATAATTACTACCTCATTTCTTTGCGACCAATCGATACATTACTGAGGATTATGGAGGAATTCACTATTGTCAAACAGTGTTATTTTTATCACGTTTAGAAACATACAGTACAATTAATGTTAGAAATTTTCTATTGTAATAGTTGTAAATATGTCATATAAAACATTACAAAAAGAATTAAACAAAAAAAGAAAAGAAAAAAAAACTAAATAATGATAGCAGAATAAATAGAAAATTACACAAAAAGATAACTGGAACCTGCTCTAATACATATCAGCGTAACGGATTAAAACTAAACTATGCACATCCGATGTCATTTCCATATAACTATATCCACAGCCTCGCGGTCGCCGTGCGGAGCCGGTCATGTGCGTTGTCATACTACTTTCTACATAATTTTTTACATGCCCCTATTTGTAGTTATGTGATGACTTCGTTTTTTCTATGGCTTTGTTTGATGATTCTGTGTGGATGGATTAAATAAAATTATTTTTATATCACAGTTACACTACACTACACTATTAATAATTGTTTTTGACAATTTATAAATATAGTTTATTTTGCAATATAAAGGGAATATTTAGTTATCTAGGTACAAATAAATGCGATTTTATAAAGTTACAATTAAGATTTTCATTTTTGAGGACACTAAAATAAAATATTTTAAAATTATCATACAAATTATTTATTTTTGTTAAATAATCTGGAGGCAGGGTAGTGCCTCCGCCAAGTCGAGCCAAAATACCTTTATTCCTGTAATTAGATGCTTAACAAAAAAGAGGATATATTTCATAGTAATTATTATACCTAAGTCTTTACTAAAGGTTATAGGTACTTAATTGAAACCAAAGTAATCATAACATTAGTTATTTTCGAATATTCCTTGCATACAAAAACTTTTCACAACACATTTTACTCTCGTATTCCATTTTCTTAACTATGAAGCTATCAATCTAACAATGTAAGTGTTGTCAAACTATATCAAGAACTAAAAAGTAATCCAAGACTATTTACAATTCAATGAAAGAACTGGTTTCCAACAACGATCGATCTATGAGTTCGTTACAATTGAGCATGGCGTTTTGCATTATTTACCGGTTTGTTATACTACAAGCGAGGAAACTATAAGCTACAAGCAATATTTTAGCTTGTACAAATTAAAAGCTCATAAAATTTGTTATTATTTATCTTTATAAATTTATTGTAATTTTAATGACCATTTTTTTAATAAATAGATCAATAAATGTTGTTGAAATTTTAAATTATTTCAATTTGAATCTAAGCAGACAGCAGCAGTAAAGTACCTACAAAAACATAATGCAATTAAAAAGAAATTATATGTAATATCCTTACTTAGTAAAATTAATATACAAGAAACACAGATACTAAGATTTACTTGTGTCAAAATGTATTCTCATGACATACTTTTATATTATAAAGTTTTTCATTGGTTTAAATTGATTTGCAGCTTATTTTCTTCTTCAGCTTTTCTATATAAATAGGAGCTTGTTTTAAAAACACTATAATTAGTAGTTTTACACTCGCTATCGTTAGCAAATTCGTTGCTTTTTAGCGGTAAAACATGTACCTTAAAGAGAAATCCAAACCACTACCTGTATTACTTTGAGAGGAAATAACTCATATTTCAATCAACTAAAACAGATTTATTGGTATTTCATTGGCTGGGTACAATGGCATCGTAATTTCAAAGTATTGGGTTATCTATAACAGCACTAATTTGCATAGAGAATTTATTTATAAACGGTTGGAGTTCAATAATAGTGAATATTGTCAGTTTATCTCAGCAAGTTGATAGTTTGCGAGATATAGCTAAATTAGATTGGGGTTTTCTAAATGGTACTTAACGGGATATTGTTTCTTATCTTGACATGAATTTTGGAGTCCCATGTCAGAGGTCCAGTGTTCTAGTTCTAGGTCCTGATTTTTTAAAATATATCAGTAAACATCTGTGATCGAGCTCACGTAACTCTATGGTGTCGGAATAAAACACTCGCTGTATGTACTGGGTGTATTGTGTGTAGTGTCGTAGTCTATATTAACCCTAGAGCTCAGAGTTAAACCTATCATTGATGTCCGATGTTATTCTGCTAAAGGATATTTCATTATTATTTCTCATTTTTATATTATTTTTCTAGTTAGGTCGAACATACACTAAAAATCCATCAGTTAGTGTTTCAGTTATTAACATTCATAATTTATTCATAATAAGTGGCCAGTCATAGTCTGGTAGTAAGGTAGTATAATCAAAAGAAGTAACTGTGACTATAAATTTCACGCATCTCATACAAAGATGATCTCTGTTTGCTCTGTAACGCCGGCGCCACACGATCCACAATCTGACGATATATCGCCGGATATCACGCGATTATTATTTCGCTTCTATTTACATAAAATTTTTAGCCGTTTTGTAAGTCCATCTTTCTTTTTGGAATAATTGATAGAGTTGTCGTCGAAAATATTAGTATCTAAATGAATTTCCTGCCATTATACACGCTCTATTAGGCTTTAAGATGAACAGAATAACCATTTATATGCAAAATCTAAACCAGATCTTATCTTAATTATTTATTTTAATTTCACAATCCCCATTGGACGACTTAACGCGTTCTAACTTATAGGCCTACTATTTAAATGTTAAGATAATCTTTAGTAATATGTTGTGAAGAAAATGTAATCAAAAATATATATTTAAAATTAAAACGGTTTTTTTTCTTTAGCCATATGCAAACGATATTGACTTCACACAAACTGAGTATATCATATGTAACATGTACTAATTATTAAGACTCAAATGTCCATAGTAAATATTTTTTTCAAATTAGATCATTTTAAAAATGTAGATAGTTGGTTTGTAGAAAATGTAGAAAATCTTTCACAGTAATGCAGAAATTTTTAAACTGCTTATAAAACTCTGTTGTAAAACATCTGTTGTCCATTTGTCTGTACTTTTGTTTAGTATTGATTTGTTATGTTGAGCAATTATAGTGAATACCGTGATAAGTCATTATTATTTAAGCAGAGATACAGATACTAGACTACAATAATTCATTTAAATTGAAACATTGTAACTGGCGCTTCCACGCCTGACAGCGAATCATTAAGAGCTTCGTATCGACATATGATGGAATACACTGATTAAATATCCAACGACTTATTGGAAATAAATGGATCAGTCGATGTACTTTGAATGTCTGTAACTACATTTTTTAAACAAGACTTACAGTTATTTATTTATATGCTAATAGGATTGTAAAACTAATTTTAACTGGTGTTTAGTTAAATAATGAAAAAATCTTTAATTGATAAATATGACGTACTACAATTACAACAGTATTGGTTCGTCAAATTTCCAGAGTAATAAGTACTTAAATAAAATATTATTTTCCTTTGTTAAGCACTAATCTAATCTTTTCATACGTTAAGGTTATTTATTATAGGTTAGGTTGATTTAGGTAATTTTTAGAGGTTAAGAATAACATAAATATCCAGACAAAAGACTAATATAAACTAAATTATATTAAAATTTATTCAAGTGCATGTAACAACCGTTAAAATATAACGTCAGTCTCAGGATGCAATCGGCGGACAAATCGTTATGTGTAGCGCACTGCACGGTGAGAAACCGACGCACCTGTACCCGACTTGTACCGGTCCGCTCGCTGCTAGTGATGTCTCATGGTCGTATTATCGATAAAATTATATAACGATTATTGTTGTGTGTTCTAATTTTTAACATATTCAAATTATTAATATTATAAAGTACTGAATGATCATAATATTGACATACATGAAAGCATCCTTTCTTAGAAATATTCATTGCTACATTATTTTTATCAATTAAAAATTGAAATATCTTTTTCCAAATAGAGTTTTGGCAGTAAAATAGGGAATTGACCAAATAAAATAAGATGTATCTGATGTATATGTGTGTTTTCTTTTATATTAAGAATGTCTAGCCTTTATGTAAATGGTGCACGCACCATATTTTAATTGCTATATTTTATAGATCATATATTAGTGTTAATTACGTGCTATAGAGTGAACGTGTTAGTACGTGAAAGTAACTAAATATATCACTTTAAAATATCGAAACGTCACATCACTATCTCCCGGCCCCGCGTTGCCCGCGACTCATCATAAATCACGCGCCAACAGCCGCTCACTCGCTAATCCTCATCCTACTGACGGTTGTCTCTCATTGAAACTCATTGTTTACGGGTCAGTATAAGTGCTGGGTCATGATTGATCTCTGTCGTTGAAACTCATTGTTTTAAGTTAATAATTGTCCGTTTACGACTTTTGTTCATTTATACCTATTTTTGTATCTCGTCGAAACTCATCCGTTTGTCTCTCTTTGAACCTCATTGTTTACGGGTCACTATAAGTGCTGGACCAAGATTGATTTTTGTCATTGAAATTCATTGTTTTAAGTTTATAATTGTCCTTCCACGACTTTTGTTCATAACTACTTTTGTATCTCATTTAAACTGATTTTTACGGATCAGTAAGTACTCATCCACGATTGGTTTTATCTGTACTTATAGCTTGAAGTCCACATACTTATAAAACCACAGCAAATAAAAATTTACTTGTCATAAGCACAAGATTATGTATGTATAAACATTCATACAAAATTGACGTTTATAAAATAAGCGTTCGAGCGCAACTGAATTTCCATCTCATTGAACTCACTCTTGTTTCGAAGTTTCAAGATAAAACAATAATCTTATATACAGAATCATTAGATACTTTCTAACTGCAACACATTGATTTAATAATGAAAGCGGGTGGAACGGTCAAGATTGTAAAGTATAATGAAGAATAACCCGGTTTGTTCTGTAATGACTCTTACGATACGAAAGTTTGAATAATGGAACATTTTAATTCGAACTCCAAAACTGTAATTTTATTATTATTCACAACAAATAGACTTTTTGAAAGTCTTAAGTTCTTCATCGTTCGACTATGAGGGCAAAGCCGTTTTATCAATTTTTGCCTTATAACCCACTACGTCCCACTGCTGGGCACGGGTCTCCTCTCAGGATGAGAAGGATTAGGCCATAGTCCACCGCGCTGGCCAAGTGCGTATTGGTAGACTTCACATACCTTTAAGATTTTTTATAAATCTCTCAGGTATGCAGGTTTCCTCACAATTTTTTCCTTCACCGTTTAAGCAAGTGATAATTAATTTCTAATACGCACATAAATTTGAAAATCAGAGGTGCGTGCCTGGGATTTGAACCTCGGACCCCTCGATCAAGAGGCCGCGTTTCTTAACCACTAGGCTATCACTGCTGCTGCTTATAATAGTGTTAAATGATATCTGCTAAAAAGCAATGAAAGCTTGTGGTTGAAAAGGTCTGGATCGAAAGGTCCCAGGTTCGAAATACAGGAGCACCTCTAATTTTCGA
Organism: Epargyreus clarus clarus; assembly: GCA_014595695.2. NCBI lineage: Eukaryota > Metazoa > Arthropoda > Insecta > Lepidoptera > Hesperiidae > Epargyreus > Epargyreus clarus. The sequence goes on along the minus strand of JACTTY020000154.1, from coordinate 124,095 downwards.
AGTTATGTGCATATTAGAAATTAATTATCACTTGCTTTAATGGTGAAGGAAAACATTGTCAAGAATCGTATCGACAAAACATTTTAAGGAATCTCTATTAGGTATGACACTTGAGAGAGATTCCTTAATCTTTAAAAAAGTTCTCATGTTGAAGTCTACCAATACGGACCAGTGTGGTGGAATATGGCTTAATCCTCTCAGTCTGAGAGGAGACAATTGGCCAGCAAAGGGACAATAATGGGTTGAAAACAATAGTGTTAGCTGCCGAAATAGTTGTGACGGTGGTTTAACATTAAAGAGTTCTTTAGCAGTGTAAGTAAATTTTTTGATCGGGTTCCGGTATGCAGGGAACACTGTATGGTGTACATCACTTCGCGTGACATACACTTGTTCATTTTGATGCAACAATGGTCTCCACTAAATCGTATATTAAAATAATTACGAATCGCCGACCAGTTATAATTGGCGGTTGTTGACCGCACTTGCATTCGCTTTGAGGTGGCTTAAAACTGTAATTACACTAGCGATCCGCCCCGGCTTCGCGGGTATCATTACACGTCACTTTGATTTGAATTGCAATTCTGATTTTATGTAACACGGCAAATTTTATCATATAGCTTGCTGGGTACTTAATTTTGCTTCAATGGTTTTCGATTGTACTTTTTTCAAGCTACTGTTTATTAACCGAAAAGAAAACAATGATATTAATTAGTAATGACGCTTTCCATACAAATAAACAGTAGGATTTAGTGTCTTGGTTGTCTTAGATACAATACACAGAGTAGAAAATTACCAAACCCACAATAGAACTCAAGATTTGTTATTTTATTTACTTGGTCAGAAACCGAACTTGGAACCTTCGGGGTACCGATCTAGTATGATGATCATTCTGCAAGTGAGTCAGTAGATCAATCATAATATACCTATTGGGGAATAAAATAGGGAAATAAAATGAATATAAAGAAGTTATTTAAGAAATTGGTATAAATATACACCATATAGATAAACGAGTTGTTTTATTTGAAACAATAAAATTAAATACTAATTAAACTAAAAAAAAATCGAATTATACACTAATAGAAACTTATTTACAAAATGTACATATATACAAAAACGAAATACAAAAATATAAAAAAATAAAAACTATCATAAAATATTATCACCATGTCTGTCCTTGGGGCAAGGTACCCAAGATGCTGGCAGCATTTCCTCTTTGAATTGCTATAGCTATATATGTTTTATTTGGGTATTGTAAATTCTATCTAGTCTATCCATTAGTTCCGCTCAAATTATAATTGCCAATTTAGCTTTTGTTTTGAAAATATATCTCGATTGATTTTACGAGATCTACATTTATTGGTATATTTTGCAATTTGGTAAGCTTCGTAAATTTTATTTTGGCTTCATAAACGAATTAAGATTATAAGCGTAAAACCATAGATTGATTGAAATTTTTATTTTTATTGTTATATTGTTGAAACATTAATAATTATGGGTATAACTCCACAATATTTGAGTGATTAAATAGAAATGGTTACTTCTAGTAGCTTAAACTATTTTATATTAGGTAGTAAATATTAATTGTTCATTAATAAAAAACAATAACCCAAAGTACCCAAGACTGATCGGAGAAAAGTGTTTTTAAGTAAAGTTGAATTACTTACGTATTTGTTATGAGTATGATTATTATACAATGATACTAGGTAGGTAGATATATAAAAAGGTTCTGTTCTAGTTATTGTTTTAAACATCTTTTGTATTGTAAGAGAAATTGAATATCTTTGTTTGAGTTCTTTACAGAATTTAACCAGAATTGTTAAGTATATTGAATGTAGGTCTGCTTACATCCTATATTTAAAGGGCCTTATCTTTTGAACCGCAATAGGCAGCCTGTTGAAATTCACAACCATCAAAACTATTTAAAATATCCCTATTGATGTCTAAAATTAACTACCATGTCGTTTTATTACGTTGCGTATTTAACTCTTCTAGTTTTACTCTAGAGCAGCTATAGATAAGTGTATCTTATTTCAAAGCAATGTTATATGAGTAAAGACATAACACACGTTAACTCTCACGGAATAATGCGAACAGGTGACTAACAAGTGTTACGTATAGAACAGGCTTCGAAGGAAGTTGGCTAATTTCGCTAGCCTACATAAATTGATCGTGCCATTGTTGCAAAATTCCTATAAATATTTCTGTAAGCGGGTTTTTTGGTGTGTGAACCATGTATCCGGGCTTTGTGGGACTGGCCGAGATACTCACGGGTATTTCTGGAGGATTTTTAAATATTAAATTGAAGAAATAGTAGGATTTTATTTATTTCATTTATTTTGTAATGCCACGGTTAGAATGTAATTACGTAGTGAAATACCATTTTTTTTTGTTAGGAAATACATTAAAAATGAAAGGTTTTATTCCCATATTTTAATTATAAGTTATTTCGTTATTCTATAATGACATTTATTATTAATCAATCAAATTATTTTTTTTATAAAAATGTATAAAGATCTATTCAACTAGTTTACCAATATCTTTTTATTATCGTTATAATTTATTTAATAAAATATGTTTAAAAAATGTAATGCTAAAATAAAATCCCTTCTCTTATGCAATGTGTATGTACGCTAGTGAAGTCCTAGATACTTTATTTTATGGTAGGCCTACGCAAACATCGGCAGTATTGTCAGACACGAAGTGCACTGCGCGACTAAACATTGGTTTTACGAGCGCACCGACTCTCGCTCGCCTGTGGCATGCGTGAGTCGGGCAGCGAAGGAACATTTTTACTTAAAATGAATATTATATCATATTAAGTTAATTAGTATTTTTTTAAGATCATCGGGTATGTCGTAAGTTTTGAAACGTAAACAAAAGTAGATATTGTGTTTTTAGATCTTTTTATACGTAAATGTAGGTAAATCTTGCCATTACAATTATAATACGAAAATGTTTAATTTGATTTGCTGTACAATTTATTACTTACTTAGAAAAGAAAATGTTAATAACCACAGATCAGTGATTATTTATTTTCACATAAAATGTGTGTCATTAGTGCGTATAGTTATTTATGGTAGGCCTACGCAAACATCGGCAGTATTGTCAGACACGAAGTGCACTGCGCGACTAAACATTGATTTTACGAGCGCACCGGCTCTCGCTCGCCTGTGGCATGCGTGAGTCGGGCTGCGAACATTTTTGACTTAACATTATCATATTAATTAAATATAGAAGAAGTTAATCGGCATTTCATTCTGAAAGAATTGATGACTTTAACAAAAATGTTTGTATTAATTAGCCAACATATTATATTAATTAGAAATATTCCAAAGCCAAGATTCCTGGGTGGTTGTTGCAGAATTCCTACCAAATGTGCTGTATTTGATTCACTGTATACATTTTAACCAGTTTCGCATTTATTTAATTAATTAATTGGCTTTATAATTTAATTAATTCATAATGAAATTAATTAACAAATAAATTCATAATACATTTTGTGTCAATACAATTTACTTATTACGTAGTTAATAATATGCCTATAAATAACCACTTTGGTCATTTACCTAAAATTAGTAATTTGATACGAGACGAATTGACCAGAACCTTATGATATATGGTTATTACTTTATCAAACAGAAACTTTTTATTAAAAAAATAGTGCCTATAAATTTTGTTGGCGTGAGATCTTCCGTTTAGCATATTTCATGTTTATTTTTTAACCCAATCATAAGCGCTGCTCTGTTTTTGTTTGGAGGACCTGATGAATTTAATACTATTATGTGGTTTTCTAAATCTAAGATCTATGTTCTTCATTCTTTATAAGTAGGTAGAGCAGTAATATTAGAGTTTTGCGTTTACTTTCGCATGTCCCGTGATATTCATGATCGCAAGTGAAATTACAGAAAACTTATTGAAACTTAAATCACAGTGACTGTATCCATTTAAATCCAGTCGTCAATGTTACGGTGGCAGTAATCCTACCGTAATAGACTAGGAGGATAGGATTTTTATCCTGTACCCTCAGTATGAGTTTTTACGTTTTTACAAAAATGGTTGTTTTGGTATTTGTTTACGTATTTGCCCATACATTTCCAATAAGCGCCCCTAGCGGATTGTAACAGAACTTATAACTGAGGGTACTGTTTGAAATAGTGTGTGTATGGACAGCAGTGACGAAGTATGGACAGCTTAATTTTAGACGGTCAGATATGTTGTTTGCAGCTTACCTTATAAAATAATGATAAACGAATGTTTAATATTTTCAACACGACTTCAAAGGAATAAAATTCTCATATAAAACTACGATTTTGCTCATAAAAATGAATCCTATTAGAATTTATAATGTATTTTCTGTCATAATTCAGGTGATAATGTAAAATTCGCGGTGGCAAGTCGATGGCAACCAATTAATTATGGTGAAATAACAAATTCGAGTTTGAATGCATGCATATTCATAGTTTTAGTTCGGCCATATTTCGTCTGTCCTAACTGTAAATATTATTTTGTGATTCGATTCGATTTATTCGTGATTTATGTTTATTTGTTACGATAAATATTGCTTGACTTGGTGTTTTCTTAAAAAAGTTGAATTGTTAACAACGCGTAAGATTTTTAGGTATAATTATTTTATTAAACTTAATAATCATATAATGTCGTAATGTATCATTAGAGTATGTAATAATATAATTATTGTTTGTTTCGTTAAAATGTTTTTGATGTCTTATATATCAACGTTATATAAGTATATTCGTACTTAAATCAATAGGTACCTATGTAAGATATCTGTTATTAGATAGGATTAAGGGGTTTGATTACGATAGGACAAATTCGTTTAATTCTTGATATTTTACACCAATCCCTACTGAAAATAAAATTAATATCTGTTTCTAATTCGTAGCTTTTTGTTAATATCCATTTGCTTAAATCTTCTTACTAAAAACCATAAGATATTAATTCGTTGTATTTTCAATTTCAAAATCATCAAGCCATTAATGTCCCACTGCTGGGCACGGGTGTCCTCTCAGAATGAGAAGGATTAGGCCGTAGTCCACCGCGCTGGCCAAGTGCGAATTAGTAGACTTCAAATGTCTTTGAAAACTTTTTTTTAAGATTTCTCAGGTATGCAGATTTCCTCACGATGTTTTCCTTCACCGTTTAAGCAAGTGACAATTAATTTCTAATGCGCACATGACTTTGAAAAATCAGAGGTGCGTGTCTGGGATTTCAATCTCGGACCCCTCGATCAAGATGCCGAGTTTCTTAACCACTAGGCTATCACTGTTTAACGATTGTTAAAACAACCTTACTAAGTACAAAAACACTTATAATAAAATTCCACCACCGGTCGCTCATCCAACCAACTGTAATGTATGCCTAACCCCACTGATTGCTTGCAATTCGTCAGTGCCACAGAGCTATAAGCGCTTCAGTTAATTGCACAATTATTTAGCAACCTTTCTTAGCCCACGAGTGAATAGTACCTAAATACATATAATGTATGTGTCTAAATGCATGTATGACCTCACGCCTTTGTCCAGTGGAGGTGGGCAGAGCTTGAGTGTGTGGACTAGAACTAAATTTCAAGTGGATACGGTACTTTGAAATTTCGTACGGATTTGTTCATCTACATTTTTTCTAAGTATTTTTTGTGTATAGTATAGGCAGGTGTATAGGTGTGTGGTAGGGAGATGAGCGATGTTAAGCGATATTATCAATCAATTATTGTCCCATGTGCGTGGTCTTATCTCAAAGTGAGTGAGTGTAAACGTTTAGATCTACCAGCTGTTCAAGTGTGCATTACTAGATCTTACATACGTTTGAAAACACACAATGTTTATGTTCAGGACAAGGACATCTGTCGTCAACCCCAGATAAGATTAGAGTTCTATTTCAGATCCGCTGTAGAGTTGCTACACTGAGAACTAAATTTGAATGCTTCAGTCAAGTAGTAAGCCTAAGGGTCTACCACATCTTTTAAACCAGAACACAGCAGCGCTTTACACTGCTGTTATTACCTAGGTAGGCTTAGAGGCGGCGGTGGGGCCCTCCGGTATCGAATAACAAAGCATTAGACCACCATCCTATTAGGTATGAAATAATAATTTCAATATTTTTTGTATTGTTTTCTATGCCATATCCAAAGTTTCTAAGTTTCCGCTTCTCGCTGTAAACAATAGAAGCTGACGGTCCGAGAGGTGTAGTATTTGCGCCGGGCTGTTTGCGCCACGCTGACAAAAGCTCTTGCGTCACAGCTTAAAGGTTTCCGTGATCAGTGAAAGATCGATAGGCTTAGTGTTTGTGGGAAATACGCGTAGTAATGAATGTTTATACCTGCGATTTCGCCTGATGGTCATTTTATTATAATATACGAGTAGTAGACGAGCATGCAGTCTATATGATGTGTGGCTACTATACTGTATTCAACCCCAGACAAGATTAGATTCCTACTTTAGGTCGGTCAAAGATGTGCCGCTACCCTTTACGACTAAGTTGGAATGCGTCAGGAAAGTATGTATCACTTACCACATCCTTCAAACCAGAACACAGCCATTAGGCAGAAATGGTTGTGGCAGTGTTACCGAAGTTGAATCAAAGATAGTTCTACTACCTTCAAACTCTTATTTGTGGGAACAAATAATCAACCATGATTTTTGGAATATTGTACAATTAGTTTAATTCGACTGAAGAGGTACTAGTGGTAAGCAGTGATAGCCTAATGGTTAAGAAACTCGGCTATCGATCGAGGGGTCCGAGGTTCAAATCCCAGGCACGCACGCACCTCTGATTTTTAAAAGTTATGTGCCTATTAGAAATTTATTATCATATGCTATAAAAAAAAAGCTCAAAAGTACCTACCTATTCGAAGTCTAACAATACTCACTTGGCCAGCGCGGTGGACTATGGCCTAATCCTTCACATTATGAGAGGAGACCTGTGCCCAGCAGTGGAACAGTAATGGGTTGTTGATGATGATAAAGAGGTACCACATCCACATATATTTTTAATGTGACGCAGTTTTTGCAATTTGATGGAAGATCCATCCAACTCTCGACTGCGACTAACATTGCTTAACTTTGTAGAGTACTGTACTACAAGCTTCATCACATACTAATCAACAATGTAAGGACAATATTGTAAACACGTGTTCTAAAGAAGGACGAGGTCGCGAATTAACAAGGTTGGAGTAATTAATCCGTACTTAAAATAATAAAACATAAACGTTCTAATGATTGATTTTTTCCTTGGAAAACACTATAAGAATTTTTATGGTGTAATGATCCCTTCAAGTAAATATTGTAAACAGAGTAATATCTGTTATATCATACCATTCAAGTTAAAAAGAACTGTGTTTGATTCCGGCGGCACACATATTTATACGCAATAACAGCAGTGTTAAACGCCGCTGTGTTCTGGTTTGAAGGGTATGGTAAGGAGACTTACTTACCGAGGCAAACCAACTTATTCCTCAGGGGTAGCGGCACATTTGTGGGCGAGCTCAGGTAGGAATCTAATCTTATCTGGGTTTGATTACAAATATCCATGGGCGGCAGTAGCCACCATCAGATAGACTGCATACTCGTCTGCTACTCATAAATTATAAAAAAAACTTGCAAGAATAATATAATAACTCTGATTTACTGCGAATACTTTTACCGCAACATAATAATGGTCGTGAAAACAATGTTGCAATCGTTAATTAAGAGTAATTATTTCATTAGTATCGAAATTACTACATTTTAAACATACCCATCGGTCGGTATGTGTGTGACATGAATGATATGAAGTATTTGCGTAGTAAATAATTAATTTTGATTTAAATGACAATACTACGAAGTTTGATATTATGTTTTTCGATATTTTATGGGATTTTAACACAAGAAGGATAATTCCATGGAAAGCAATGACATAATATCGCTTATTATTGTAATGAGCTAGTCATTCGTCATCTGAACATTCGAGTATTATCACCGTCAACGTCAATCATGACGATCCGCGTGCTGAAGCGGTCACCATACCGTCTGACGCGCAGAGGGTCCCGGGTTCGATCCTCGGCCAGACAGATATTTAAATGATGAATTTATGTTTCTGTGTCTGGGTCTGCGTGTTTGTGTATTTACAGTGTGTGATCATAGCATCCACGATACAGGGATTCCTAGTGTGGGACTGTGAGTGTAGAGAGCGAAAGCGAGACCTATTATTGTCCCATTGTTGGGCACGGGTCTCTATATTATAGACTCTATAACGTTAGTCTAGTGCGAATTGTGAGACTTCAATACATATCTAAGAACTTTTTTTAAGAACTTTCGTAGTCTAAGCTTCCACAATATGTTTTCCATCGCCGCTTTGACAGGTCATTGACTAATACGATCATATTAAGTCTAATACGCCCATTGCTTGTGGTTCGAATCAAGATAACAGCGGGAAACTTAGGAATACATCACATCTATCACTTCTTACTATATTGAAACGGTTTTACAATCAGTTAAGTACCTATTGGAATTTAGGACAAAACCCGATTGTTTTAGGCCATGATGACACAACTATATTTAGGGATTACTCGGTGTATCTGTCCGGTTCACGTACAAATGTAAGTACTGGTCCCACCGTCAACAGGTAAGCGAATATTTTAACGGACTTTCAAATAAATATTAATGTGAATTGTCGAGATAATTCGATTTACCTAGATATTTAACCTTTATCTACATTTATATCTGTTAAATGATGAAGTATCAAAATTCTTCGATTTATTTTTATGCTAAGTAAGTTAATTTACTATTTTATTCCTGTGTAAAATTTTATGATTCTTTCTTCGGTCCAAACAATTCGATGATTGTCAATCAGTGTTAGTGTTATAAATAAAAAAGGTAAATAGGCAATTAATATTCCAATGTATGTTTGTCCTATGTTTCTGGGATTATTTTCTTGTAGTCATCCTTTGAAAGGTTAGCCTTGTTATTAATTAGTACACGAAGCGATATTAACACAGCTATCGCAACTCGCTTATCGCCAGCACCAAAATAAGTAAATGCGTGCTTAAAAAATCGCACTAAAATTTTATTAGTGTCTTGTTTAAGTAGCGTATGTACACGTGTAGTTTGTTTTGGATTTACAAACAGACGGACGCCTTTGACAATGAATTTATTGCGATGACTTAACGAAACAAGTAATTTGTGTATTGTTTGAGTTCAAATTCAAAAAGAACATAAAAATTAACGTGAGTTCATCGTTTAGTTGAGTGTTTAATTTTATATTTATTGGTTAGAGACACTCGAATAATGGTCGCCTGTGTCGTGTATAGACTTATTATTTACAAAACTTATAGATATTTTCAAGTTAGTTTAGCCCCTAAGATTTATATCTCGTCGAATGCGATTTAACTAAGTACTATAATTTCAAAATCGATAATTTAGGTAGATAAAAATTAAAAATAGACACACACGGGTTTAATATTAAGTAATTAAAGGCTTTTGATCTGAGAAATGCAAAGATTTCTCTTAATTTAGTATGACGTATATCTTAAAATAAATTATTATTTTAAAATAATTACATGAATTTAAAATTTGTTTTTACATTCCCTTTGTATAATAATAACAATTGTCTACACAAACAAAGCTTAAATTATAACAGTCCGGTAAATTTACTTTCATTCAATATTTATTCAATTGTACAGATCTTAGTTGTAATAAAAGTAACTGTTGTTCACTCATTTATAGGCTAGTTTCAAGGAAATACTGTTCATAAAGTAAATAACCACTGTAAACCTAGTGATTTGAGAACTGTAAAGCGTAGAGATGTAACTATAATTATATTTACACTATACGACCACGACTTTTTTATAGTATAGGAGTAGCAGACGAGCATGCAGTTCACCGGATGGTAAGTGACCCCAGATAAGATTAGATATTCCTAGGACTAAGCTGGAAGGCCTCGGAAAAGTATGTCTCCCTTACCACCCTTCAAACCAGAACACAGCAGCGCTTAACGCTACTGTTATGAGGCAGAAATAGGCGTGTTGGTGGCGCCGCCGGAGTCGAACCACAAAGGGTTCTACCACTTTCAAACAACTTTTGGCAATCTTGTGTAAGTGAATGTGAACAATGTTAAATATTAATTTACGTACAATAAAATGGAATATAATAAACATCTTGTGTTTTATATCAAGAAAGTAAATATCAAAATACAACCAATGATATAAGTTTATGTTTGGTACGCAATGAATAGCAGAAAAAATGCATTATTAAATATGGTATATGAAAAAAAGTTTTCATGAGGAGGATATTCATGACTTCTATAGGAATTTAGCAGAAATTTTGCATTTAATAATCTTAAAACCTTAAGTAACCCATCTTGCAATCTTGCAATATGCCTTAATACTGAATGCTATACTCACATTTTAATTATGATCAGAAACATCAAAATGTAAAATCATGTCGTAACGACAAGTCGTGATCGTGAGGTTTATGTGATCTCTTGATAACAATGTCGTCTGTAGCCAACATACGCAATTGGATTCCGTTACCCCAATAGCCTTCCATCCCATCTAACGATCCCTATACTCTGCTTTAGGTAAAATATACCAATTAAAGATAGATCTCCGATATCAAGATCCAATTCCCAATAGTAAATGGGGGTTGGGTATTTTCCCTAATCAAATACTATAGCAACTTGGGTATATTGAGATGTTTTTACATCGTCAACATATTACTGTCCCACTGCTAGGCAGAGATCTCCTCTCACAGTATGACCACGAGTGACCACGGTCAACTAATTCTTTTTAAGATTTGGTTTAACTTAGATTCGTCTCCGGAGGCTCTATCAGGGGCGTTCCATCTTAGTACTTAGGTGTAGCAACGCATCGGGCAACCAATCTGGTAGGAACTTCATCCTATCCATCGGGGTTGATTATAGAGGTCCATGAGCGGCTGTGAAAACTTACGATTAGGTGGGCTGCATGCTCATTTGCTTCTTATATATAATATAACAAATCCACACTTCCATGTTAATAACAGTACTTAGATAAATGTATGACGGAATAGCCATACAATATGCCCCGTAGCCCCGGTGACCACAATCATCAACCCATCCAACTAACGATCTCCTGTTTTAGGTAACGCGGCCCAATTAAAAATCGTAAGGCGAAGATAACAAAGGCATTCAGATACAGCCGTCATTCTCTGTGCCAGTGGTACTCAACCTTTTGTTAAAATTAATTATTAATAATTAGATTTCGACTTTGTTTCCTAAATACTCTTGAGGGCAAATAAGTCTTGTAAGTTTGTCGTTTTTAAGTTATGATCGTGATTGGTAAATTATATATTTGTAAATTTAGTCAATAAATTAAAAGACATTGAAATAAGTAAAGTGAAGTGACTTGCGTGATCCTTAACTTCTTTTTTCAATTTTCTGTACTGATATGAACTTAGATAAATCTAACCAATTAAGATATATGAGTGGTTAAAAATTAGTTTCTATCGTAATACTCTTTATACTCCTAACGGTTTCTCTCATAACTTATCAAAGTACCAAAGTCAGGAAAGAAACAATTGTTACTTGATAGAACAACTCCAATTTCCATTAACACAGTTTGAGTACCTCTGCATTGAACTGAATGGTGCATTAATAAATCGAGAGGGCCATTAAAATCCTAAATGTCGTTTATCTTGATTGAGATTTATGATAAGTGGTCGAGCGACAAGATTGAGACGCTGTCGTACAGACAGTACACGTGCAGTGATTGTTTTGACGAAATGATTATTTATATATAGATAGTGAAAGGGAGTTTTTGGAAAATTTTCGGTATTTCTGTTGTTTTTTATTAGCTTGCGAAGGTTCTTAGTTTGTTACTTATTGAAACCCCGTTATTTACAATCAATCTACCTGATGATTGGCCTACCAATGATCGAGTTTTTACAATTTCATGCCAGATATTGTCAAATTTCGATGTGTGGCAGGTAGAAGTATGCTTGATACACTCATATCCGCACTAGGATTCCCTATATCGTGGGTGCTATAGACACACTGAGACAAATACTCAAACACCCAGACTCAGAAACAGAAACCTAAATTCATTTAGAAATCTGTCTGGCCGGGGATCGAACCCAGGACCGTCTGCGCTTTAGACCGATATGATGACCGCTCCGCCACGTGAGTTGTCCCCTTTTAAAGATAAATTATTGATAACGGCTTATAAGTGATAGGTATGTATAGAATTGACTATGGTCGGCATATAGTATTGTAGACCTCCTAGCCCTGAACGGTTAGTGTAGTTAAACCTTTCACTAAATTCGATTAGGACCTTCCTCAGAATCTTGAAAGTAGACTCATTTGTATTATAAAGTAAAATTCAGTAATATATACTAAATAGTGTTCAAATTTAAAATTGTTAGGAATTTTCATGGTTCGACTGTTTCTGTCTTATAACATCAATAGTAAGTTCTTCTGTGTTTTACTTTTAAAGACAAATTAATTTAAGAAAGACGTTATAGCTCAGTCTTCAAAGATAGTATTTCTAGCCTATCTCAGATAGAACGACCGGAGTTGTCCACGTCTGACTAAAAGCATTAACAGTCGAAGGTAGTAAAACCCTTTGTGATGTGACTACAGCGGCACCACTGCCACTTATCGGGCTCAGGTAGGAATATCTAATACTATCTGGGGTTGATTACAGATGTCCATGGATGGCAGCCACTTACCATCAGGTGGCCAGCATACTCGTCTTCCACTCATATATTATAAAAAAAACTCACTAACTACTGCAAGCTCTAATTCAATTAAAAAACATCTAACACAAACAACTTTCAAATCCCGTTGTTTTTGTTCACAAACCCAAAAACGTCAGGCTACCGTGCACAGGTGCCCGATGAGATGTAGAGATGCGATGCTGTAATCTCCGTGACGTTTGTCTGCTTGTCTGACCCCCTTTGCGTTTTATCTGATGCTATAACAATGCGAGGCCCGCTAAGTATCTGCTTACATATCTATTACCGGGATATTGGGTTTTGACGTCATCATTTATTTTGTTACCTAACTTCTGAGGACTGATTTCGGACAATAACTTAACCCCAATAGTTTGAATGTTATTTAAATATTATAATATTAAAGTTGTGTAGTAGCGATAGCTTAGTGGCTGAAACTCGGTTTCCCAATCATGGAGTCTGAAGTTCGAATACACATTGTTTATTTTTCTACACTATGTGACTAATTTTTAATCTTACGCTTCGGATAAGTACACTCCCTTACCACACCCTTCAACCCGGAACACAAAACCACTAAACACTGCTGTTATAAGGTAGAGATAGGTGTGACGGTGGTGCTTCCAGAGTCGCACAACAAACCTACCTACAAAAATAAAGTGAAATGCTAATATGTACAAAAGCTCTCTAAACCAAATAAATTGCTTATTATATTCTAACTCATAATTAAGTATAACGATTACATATTTTAGTTTACACATACTTTGTCATAATACTAAGAATCCCGTCGAAGGTAAGTAAACACTTCTTACATAAACAAGCCATTGTAATTATATAGGCAGAGGCATCCTGTGCCTGTAATTACACTCGCCCGTATTACTGGAAATTGCTTCTGTTCTATAAAGTGCCTATAAAGAGTATATTCGAAGTTTCCGTTTCTGAGGTTGTACAATTGTACAAGACTTATTGTGTAGGTTTATTCCGTATCTAAGGTGTTAGATTTCTTAATTTTTGAATTTTTGTATATACGGAGTTCTTTATCATTTATGAAAATAATTATATTGACAATTGATTACATTTGGATCAGTGTGGTGGAAAATGCTTCAGTCCTCGGTAAGAGGGGGGAGAACTGTTCGTACCAGTCAGTCACAATATAGGATAAAAATTCTTACAGTCTACTATAATATATAAGAAATAAATTCAAATTAATTAGTGAGCTTGACGCAATTGGGCGGGAATCGACTCGCACGCACGCAGGCACCTGATTTTTCAATACTCTTTATAATATGTCATAAGCTCTAGTAGGTATACATAATTGCACTTTAATCCGAAAATCACAAAAGACATATAAATTCAATGTTTAGACGTCTGCCTCGCCGGGGATTGAACCCGAAACTTTAGCTTATAAAACCGGTACAGTCACGTACCACGGAGGTCTTAAAAACAAAATATTGTATTTTCTCATAACACTGGCTATTAGTTATTTGTATTCTATACTCAACAGTTCTCAAACCCTAAAAACATTAATCAAAAATTATGTGTACAAAAATATTAAATTACATTTATATTAAGCTCGCCTTACATCATTTTATATCTGGTTTTGTCGATTAATCGCTGGAATCGACAATAGCTTTCTAACAGTTTCTGTAGTGGACAAACCGAATTTCACTTCCAGTGGGTTATTTATTTCGGCCGATAGAACAGGTGCGGGTTTGTGATGCACATACATGGTGATTTGATTAAATAAAAATATTTTTATAGACTTTTTTTTTATAAATTTTTGTATTAACAAAAAATTACATATGCTGTAAGTTTTTTTTATAAACCAACTTAGCGTAGGTAGATATATAACGAGATAAACATAATAGAAACATTTGGAAGCTGAAGGAGTTGTATTGCAGGCCTTAAATAAAGGTTATGTTCCTCCTTTCTTTATGAACCTCTTATTATATCTTATCATTTTTTTAGATATCAAGGTACATTCATAATTAAGTTTTAAATATTTTTTCTGTAAGCATAATCTGTATGAGTCATTATAACGTATTATGTCTAGCATAACACAAACGTTACGTAAGGTATATAAATTGAGACACAGACTTCAACTTACTAAACTTTTATGATACAGCGGGTCTAATAATACACGACACAGCCGATTTAATCTGTAATTACAATTAATATTTCATTAAGGCACGACAACAATTTGTCAAAGTTGACATGAATTTCTTCACCGCGATTTCGCATCAGCCTGTATAAGGTTGAAGAATGTTATTAATTCGGAATTTGTTACAGCCTATACTTAACTAGCTATCACCTCGGAGATTCCCGTATGAATACGAATACATGCATACCTAAATACACCATAATATTATACTATTGTGTGGACGTGAGAATCTTTACGTATTGAATAACATATGATTTTCAATTTATTAATGATTGTCAATTAATATGGATTAAATGACGTTTATTTATTATTGGTTTGGTTCTGAAGTTGAAGTTTGAAGTTTTATGAAGAATGTTTGTAGGTTATAGAAACAGTGTATTTTAACCAGTTTTTAATACTTTATAAACTTTTAGACTTTGGGAATTGTTATGAAATAATGACAAGTACAAGAGCAGAGGTCGCCCGATAGACAGGTAGACCAACAACCTGAAGAAGATAGCGGGAAACCGCTGGATTCAAAGGGCCCAGGACCGGTTGGAGTGACGTCAAATAAGGGAGACAGTGCCCAGCAGTGGACCTTAAAAGGCTGATGTGTGGATGAATGTATACATGTCTTATTAATTGGCATGCCCTGCAGTCCAAATGACTTTCGGATTTTAATATATGAGGTGTCATTGTTTGTATTATAATATATATAGAAGTTGAAACTAATTATATAAGTTTTTTTACTATAAGTAGGTAAATCTTGAGGTTGATACAAAATGTTACTACTCCTGCCTACAAAAACTAGTAGAAAAAAAACTTAACTTGCGTTATGACCGTAAGAACTTGTCTTTTACTCATTGCGTTAATAGTCGTAATTGCGGTAATAACTCTTCAACAGTTTACTAAACATTAGGTAATTTTATCTCTGGCTATTGTAATCAACGATTACTTTCAAAAACACTCACTTACACGTTTATTTATAGCTTTTCTTAATAGCATCTCGTATCAAACGCATAAAATATAATTGTAAGCACGTGTGGTGATAAAGCACTGAATGTATATAAGTAGCTATATATAGTGGCCTTAGATGAGTAAAATACATAGATACATCACTCCTAACAAAGTGTAACTAGTTTTGAGAATTGAAATTGTTGCGTAAAGTTTTGCCACGTGTCCGTGCTAAAATGTCCCTAAAATGATTGAAATACTAATTTCTTTATTACATAAATTACATAGTATTAGTTATTTATACGAAGATTTTCTCTAAAAATGTTTATTATTTGCCAAGTATTTGAAAAAATAACTGACAAATCAGCCTTTTGTGGCTTCATCCAATTTCAAGACGGTGAAGTATCTTTCTATTTTCCATATCTAAAGTAGTGGCTATAAACTAGCACAATTTAATGTAATCGATTCGTGTTACTTGCTGCCGATTTCAATGTTTCGTAACATAGATATTTTTATACGTTTATGACCTTTCTTTTGTACCGCGCTACTGTTAGCAAGTAAGCGATAGGCTATTAAAGCCTTATTAAAGCCAGTAAAAACAGATTATTGTAACAAAAATGTTTTTGATTTTTCACTACTTGAGTTTGGCGTTTGTCTGCATGCGGTCAATAATAACAGGTACAGCATAAATACTTCAAAATTTTAAGATAGATTTTTAACATCTTCAGTTCTGATTTTGCGCTTATAAGTGTTAGTGATCGTTTAGTTAGAAATAATATGCTAATTATTTAATATTAATAGTAGATAACACCTGGAAATCGTTATTATTTGTTAATTTAAGTTAAAGTTAAAGTTAATTTTTGGCAATAAAATTATAAATATTAAATTTCGATACCATTGCCATTTATATTTCGAGCTTACTTTATACCTCGCATCTCGTCACTACTAGTCAAACTATCTATAGCTTGTTCGCTTTTCGTTTCTTGCTAATAGTGAAACGTTAACTTTAGTTAAGGTTTTAAAGGTGAATGGTCTGACAAGGATGGGTTTTGTTATGAGGAAAATAACGATGTATTCTTACATAGAGGCGTTTATGAGTAATGTAATTACTATTTACAGACAGTTAAGGAGTGAAAACTGTTTGGACATCGCTAAGGTTGGTTACGGGCTACACTTCCGTGTTACGAAGATGATTATAGAATTACACGGGTCATTAATAATGTACCTAAATGTACAGTCAGCTTCAGAAGTAGATAAACATCCCTAGCATCATAATTAGATGAACATCGTAAAGCGTCAAAAATAGATGAACAACGTATGTATGCATTTTTAAACATTAATATGTTCATATACTTCTGGCGCTGGCTGTACATATTATTTTGCAATTGTATTCATGAATATAAGGTTTAAAAGCCCTTTGTGAAACACTTATAAAGCTAAGTAACTATGTTAATAGGGAATAAATTAATATGTTGGAATAGTAAACGAAAAATTAATATTCATACTGATCTGTCATTAAATACTTTACTCTGTTTTCTATTAGAAATTTAAATAAAATAACAAATTACATTGCATATATTGAACTAATTTTATTTAATAATGCATATAATTTCCATTCCATTTGTCAATCTAGTTCATGGTGTATTATTTTTTAAAAGTATTTTTTTCGTCATATGCGACACTGCGCAAATATGCTGATGCAATACCATACTAATTTGTCGACATTAAACGTACCGCCTATGCATTCCTTTACATACTTACTTTTATATACTTACTTTTATCCGCGACTTCGTTCGCGTGGACAATAAAGGTAATATGGGCAGTTAGGGTAATACACAAGCGACACTTTGTGTCGGCGACAGTTTGCGACCGTCGGCGTCAATCATCGAATTTTGGGTGTTGTTGTCGGCGAGTGCGGTCGGTCGTGAGTCGCTAACGACAGTCGTGGCAGTCGCCCGTGTTTTACTTCGCTTAATTTTTTTATGTATAATATAGAAGTAGTAGACGAGCATGCACTCCACCTAATGTTACGTAGCTACTGCCGCCCATGGACATTTGCAATCCCCAGACAAGCGCGGATTTCCACCTAGGGTCGGCCACCGATGCACTAAACTTTGAGGACTAAACTGGAATGCCTCGGAAAGGTATGTCTCCCTTACCACACCCTACAAACCAGAACACAACAGCGCTTAACACTGCTGTTAATAGGCAGAAGTAGTCGTGGCGGTGGTGCCGCCGTTGAACCACCGAGGGTTTTACCACCTTTAAAATTGACATAAAAACCTCAATGACAAACGGTTAAATCATTTCGTGGACAGTTCAGACGATTTCAGAGTTTGATGACCTCACACACCAACATCCATTTTATATATAGATGACTCAGAAACTAAATATGTAAGCTAAGACAGGTTTAGGAGAAAAATCTCGCGTTTCATAATCCGTGGAAGCTGGTTTGCGCAACGTAACTCGGATGCTGGCTATTACGACCACCGGTTAGTCTGCAAGTAATTTGCACTTGCACATTTACTGGGTGTAAACACTTAGTTCGTATTATGGACGTCAAAAGGGGTTTAATTCATCTTAACGTATCGTTATCGTTGAAAATAATGTAGTTTATAATACTATTTTCATATCATTTCAATTATTTTTTAATAAAAATAACAACTAGATGTTTTTTATTTAATAATTTAAAAAGTAAATTGTGTTTTTATCAGAATACTAAATTTTAAATTATATATATAAAAAAATCGAATATCGATTCGGTCGATCGAATATTGAATCGAATTACAGAATGTTAAATGTCATTTATCTACTAGCCCCTAAAATAGTGATGAACAGAGGTGTACATCCGTTCTGTAACCTTTTTTACATAGGTCAAACGCGTCGCTACCCTTAAAGTCTAAGAAAGAATGCCGTGAACCTTTAAACCAGACATTTTAAATCAGAACACAGCAGCGCCTAACACTGCTATTATTGGCTATGATGCACAATTACGAGTTCTACCTTCTTAAATAAAAACCTTCTTGAAACACAGCGTTTAACACAACAGTTAAAAATTTGTAGCATTTCCGACGTCAGGCTGTCTACTAAACCGTTTCGATGACTTGTTGTTGTTGATGACACATTAGATACCATTCCCATCTTGCGACCTAGCCAGTGTCGACCATTTCCTTTAGTATGAGTTTTTACGTTTTTACAAAAATTACTGTTTTGGTATTTGTTTACGTATTTGCCCATACATTTCCAACTCCTAGCGGACTGTATCAGAACTGACTGGAAATATATGGGAAATACGTAAAGAAATACAAAAACAGTCATTTTTGTAAATACGTAAAAACTCATACTAAGGGTACAGAACACAGCAGCTCTTAAAACTGCTATTATAACACGAAATAGGTGTAGCAGTAAGGCACTATTACGAATTATAGCTTTTTTGATCAAACAAAATACGTATTTTTCTTACCACACCCTTGAAACCAGAACACAGCGTTTAACGCAACAGTTAAAATTTTGTAGCGTTTCCGACGTCGGGCTGTCTACTAAACCGTGTCGATGACTTACACATTACCATTCCGATCTAGCGACCTAGCCAATGTCGACCAGTTGGCATTTTGAATAGAAATGTGCTCACTAGTATAACATGGTTATAAATTTCTTTTTGTATGACAAATACGGTACTTTTATATATGGGTGTGAATTCATTACGATCCGAACTCAAGAATCGTGTGAAAGTGATGTTTTGATTGTCTGATTTTTATGTTTTTTGATACTAATTAATTGCCGTTTTGTTGTGAATTCTTATTAATTTGTATTTATTAACTCATTTATTATATTCATAAGGTAAGCTGTTTAGATGTGTGTTATGGACTTGAGTAAATTTAAATGATGAATATTTGAACGGGGATGAACCCGGATGAAGTTTTGATGACGTTTTTCTTAGTTTATAGAAAAAAAATTCTGCGCGTGTGCGTCATAGTGGCTAGTACTTTTTGCTACTATATTATAGTCTGACGTCATACTATATTATCATTCTATAATATTACTGGGCAAGGACCTCCTCTTAAAAGAAGGGTGTATGGTATGGCATGTACCATAGTACATCACATTTGGCTATGTATGACAGATACACTTCATACATATAATTCATCATATTAGAATGCTTTGTGCCGAACGCTTAAGCAATAGGTTTCTTTGCGATTTTTTTTTTTTTTATAATATAAGAATAGCAGACGAGCATGCAGTCCACCTGATGTGGCTACTGCCGCCCATGGACATCTGTAATCAACCCCAGATAGGATTAGATATTCCTACCTGAGGTCGGCCACAGATGCGCCGCTACCCCTGAGGACTAAGCTGGAACGCCTCGGAAAAGTCTATCTCCCTTATCACACCCTTCAAACCGGAACACAGCAGCGCCTAACACTGCTGTTATTAGGTAGAAATAGGTGTGGCGGTGGTGCCGCCGGAGTCGAACCACAAAGGGTTCTACCACCTTTTACTATTAGGTACTTCAAAAAGTAGAGGTTATTCAGGAAAACGAACCCCGAATTCATATGAGAGGTTAATACGCATTCCACTACTATCACTGTTTAACCTACATAGGAAACTTTAACTTTGAATAAGATATGTGTACATCTAGATAACTTTGATCTATAAAACGATAACCTAGTAAGCTGTTTATACCTGACTATAAACTCTTTGATTTATATTTGTAACCCAAAAATATAGCAAATTCCACAAGTCCCGTTCAATTCTGTGTATTTTATTACATTGTTTCTCTTTAAAGCATAAAGTTATAAGGATTATAATAAATAAGTCTGTCATGCTATCTTCAATCTACTCGCCCCATTACTCGAGCCAGTTGACGCGCGTATCAAACGAGCGCGCGAAAGTGGTCACAAGTGGAATAATTTCTATGAAAATATTCCTACAATTGATAGTAAATTACTTGTAATTATGTCTATAAAAAGGCCGAGTAAGGAAAATGTACTAGATTCTAGTATTGAAATGTTTGATTGGCGTTGTGATTACGAAATGATGTTAGGTAATTAGACCGCTATTATATATTATTATAAAATATTTATGTGGACATCTAGGCTGATGTGAATTGATATTACGTGTTGTTTTTTGTATGAAATTGAAGATAATATAATGTGAAGGTAGAGACCCTCGTGGTTCGGACTTTGGCGGCATCAACGCCACACCTATTCCTGCAGCATTGTTAAGCGCTGCTGTGTTCTGGTTTGAAGGGTGTGGTAAGGGAGACATTGTTTTTCGAGGCATTCCAACTTAGTTCTTAGGTGCAGCAGCGCATCTGTAGCCGATCTCAGATAGGAATGTAATCCTATCTGGGATTGTTACAGATGTCCATGGGCTGCAATAGCCACTTACGGTGGACTGCATGCACATCCACTACTCCTATACCTATTTTATTTTAAATCGAGCAGGAATAGCGAAATATTGCTTTTAATCTTGTTAGATGATTACCGGAAGATGCAAGATCGCAAACGAAATCTCGGTTCTCTGATGCCTTAATCAACCCGAGGTAGAGCCTAATATTGTCCTCACAGAAAAACAAAAACAAATTGGAAACAAAAGAAACTTGTGAATCAATTTACTTTAATTTAAAACAAACTAACAACTTGGAACAACGTTAATACCTGAATAATTTATCTATAGACACGATATCAGATATCGATAGATCTCAAGTACCGATATTTCTAACCTATCGATAATTCATTACGTATGACAATAAAACAAAAAGCTATGAAGCCCCGACCATTCATGCCGCTAAAAAACAAAGTTTACTCGTATGTAGGCATTATGTTACAGTCAGAGCTCAAACCGGTCAGAAGTACACTTGTCTTGTGATTAATCAATAAAATGATGTCATGTTGTAGTTGGCATTCATTAAAACGTTCGATTTAAAGAAAAAGAGAGAAAGTCCTGAGAAAGTCTGACTCTCAATCTGGGGGTTCGAATCCCAAGCATGTACCTACGATTTTTGTAGAAAACATTTGGTCAAGAAGTATGTATTAGAAATTAAATATCACTTGTTTCAACGTTGTAAAATCATTTTAGAGAAACCTCCATGCATCAGTGGTCTTTAAATAATCTTCGAATTCGCACTTCGCTAGCGCGCTGGACTGACCTAAACTCTGGGAGAAGACCTATTAAAAACATTTCGTCTGCCATGACACGTGTCTGATTCGTCTAATGACTGTATGTATGCATAATTGTACATAGATAAAAATGAGGTCTTACGCATGGACATTGCATGTAATTATAAGTATTCACCTTAAAAGTAGTCTAAATATATTAAAGAATAGTTTAAATTATAGTAGTTAGTATATTTAAGTTTAAATGATTAAAAGTAGTCTATTTTAGTTTAAAATGCGACCACACATGTCCTTCCCGGGGTTGCTTGCCGGACGGTTTGAGCTCCCACTCTAGCCGTCGGCAACCCCGGAAGTTCCCTTTTAGTCGCCTCTTACGACAGGCAGGGGATACCGTAGCTCTATTCTGGTATATTCTGGCGCCGGGTACCTTTTGAAGGTTTCCCCCTCGTGAATAAAAAAAAAGGCTCTATTCTAGTCCCGGAACTACAGGGACAAGAACTAGTGTACCTAGGTACTACTACTCATTTCCTCTCTTTTCACAAGAAAACTCAGCCAATTGTATTTTACCTTCAAAATCTTTGGGCTGTAACATGTATACAAAAACCCGCGGTCCAGATTGACATCTGTCCGTCCGTGTAGCGTCTCACGGTCGGTTGAACGAAATCAGGTATTACAATTAAATTAAAAATCACTCACGCGAAGTAATTAGTTACAATGACGAGGTACCGAGTACCGACTCCAAAACAATTGTTTTAGATAAGTGCCTCCAGTTAATTTTATTAGCTTTAAGATAACCAGAAAATACCTACAAATATATTCATTAAAGTTAATTGAGTTATATTTGTATGTTCTGATCTTTTGTAATTACATATAGAAACATATGTATTTTAGTGAAAGTAATTTAATGTTCGTTATAATTTCTTATATGTTTTTTTCTTTCGTATTTTTTTTAATTTGACTACGAGGGTAATGTTTTTCAAGCGTATGTATGTCAAATTCTTTGGCAAGGTCTGTAGCCCAAACGGCTAAATTAATTTTAACATATGAGGTGTCGTTGAAGTCGTTTATTTTTTGTTTTTTTTTTTATTAATAATTGTCTAGGTCTGATCCCATGTTCCTACACTTACCTATTCTTACAAAAAACATGAAAGGCTTTATCGGGTTGTATGGAACTTTTAAATTGAGACACAAGCGCGAAAATATGGTTCCTATATAAAAAATAAAATACACATTTGTATGTCTGCACCCAAACGTCCCAAAGAACTTAAGAGTGTCATATCAGAATCATACCTTTCTTGGTATATATAAAATCTTACTTAAAAATATACCGATGACCAAACACAGGAAATTAATGACACTTCCATTTTAAGTTATTCCGGGAAATTAATAAAATATTACAACACTTTAACAAAACCTTACCTAAATAGTTCAAGGTTAATTCGCGGTTTCGTCTGTCGGCATGATACATTTTGCCCGAATATTGATAGGTATCAATATAGATAAATAGACTTGTATGTTTGTTCGTAATTACAAAAAATATGGAACGCCTAACGTGTTTTTTTTAATTTACCAGGGTTAAAGTTTACCTTTGTTTTTATTTCTCTGTACGATAAAACTTTTAAAGGGCTAAAATAATTCCTCATATCACTACAAAAAACAACAAGACAAACATTACACAAAAACCCTCTGACTTCATTCCCAAACCTTTTCAGTAGAAGTCGTGTTCAAATCCGGTAGTAAGTAGTACATATTAATATTTATATATGTATAAAAATACATTAAAAACTGACAATTAGTGGCCTCCGTAAATTGTATACAAAATATTTAATTTCATTTCATTACATCGTATTACACTTCATTTATTCAATTTAATGATTACATTTCATTTCATCACATTACATTTCATTTCGTTACATTTCTGTGATTTTTATTAGTTTCTAAGTAAAACAATTCGGGAGGAACACCGCGTTCGATTCTTGTAGCGCCAACCTACCTGCCACATTCGGCAGCTGTTTTTTCCAAAAAGTTATTAGAACATAACATAACAATGCTTTTAGCGACCGATTATAATTTTTAATTAAATATATTCAAATTTATTTCATTGATTGGTGTAATCTCATTTTAATTCATTCGATCTTTCAATTTGACACAAAATTAGATACGTCTATTCTATGTATGAAGATATTTTCAAAAACTTCATAATATCTGTATATTTGCAACGTTTATATTATTATTCGATTTCTTAACATCGTTATTTCATTTTGCACATACCTATTGTACACAGCTATAGGTACCTACTCTGTCAATTTTTGTACCATATTTTATTTATCTACATTAAAATAGTATACTTATAAGACATGAATACAATATCGTAACTCTACATGGATACCATCCTTTTATGCCCAACTACTAGGCACTGGTCTCTCATATGGTATCATGGACACAAACATCTAGGTTCAAAAAAGAAACCTTCATTCATTATTTTAATGCCTGATTGAACGGGAATTGAACCCGGGACCTTCTGTAAGCGCTACCCCACCGCGTCACGATGCTTTTCTGTTAATAAAAAAAGAAACTGATTTTATAATCAACATGTACCTACCTATTTAAAAGAAAAAAACTGCTTCATCACTACTTAAAACTAAAGTAGGTCAAATACCGTAGTAATCCGAGCTTATGTTTTTTGTCAACGCTACCTGTTGAAGCCAGAATGATTCAATTGAATCCGCGGTATGCGTTAGTTTCCACTCATTGTGGACCGTTGACTACTTTCTACCTTACATACATGTAGAGGTGTCACGTTGCCCAATCTGTCTGTCTTAGTTTGACGACAGATATCGCCGACAAACAACTTATATCGCTACCAAACTCATTGTTAAGCGAAAACAACCGTTATAACAACACAATGAGATTCACCGTCTGTTTCTCAAACGTCTCACTAACTCGGTTTCACGAAAGTGGTACGAGAGGTAGTCAAATAATTTAACAATCTTTTTAGAAATGATTAATCATTTAACAAAAGACTTGCAAAACTAGAACGGCTTGACTTAAGTAGCGGAGTCGAGTTTTAGAAATCAATACAGAAAAACTTAAAGCTCGGAAGTTTAATGTCCGTTACGCTACGATTTTTTGTTGACATTTTAGGAATGTGTAAAAGATCATGCTTTATTTTAACACCTAGTAGTTACTGTATAATATAAAAGGTCTTTGTGTTTTAATTTTGGAAAAGTAAACAATACAGATGAACAATTTCGCAGGGAGATGCTTTCTATATATTAATTTTAAACCCTATGTCGCCTCTTAAATCAGGAAATTTACCAGTTGTTATTATTGGATAATAGGTTCAAAAATCGCGAACTTATAAACATGCACACATACATAAAGATTAGTAAGTTAAAAAAACACCAGGACTCGTTAATTAATTTCTTCACCTATGTTAGTTGCAGGGTTGCAATGATTATGAAGATGCCAGAGATTGAAAGTCAGGAATACATAAAGGAAAGGTTTATCATATTTTGTTTTATGATATTAATGTAACTTAGGTAGGCAGGTACTTTATTTTTATTCTAGGAAATACAATAGACAGTACCAAATTTATTTTTGCTGCAAAATAATAAAACCGTTATTGGATTTTATTTTCTACCCACAAATAATTAATTATCCAGCTAAATGAAAGTTTCCGATACGTTATCTATCTTTTTGTTTCTAAAAGCAACAATATGCTTATCTTTCGCTGTCATTGTGTGCCTTTTCATTTCAAACTTCAAGACCAAAGTCATAAAAGAGAAATCAAGCCTTAACCGGTAAAATCAAACTAATTAAACAATTACTTAGGACCTTAGAAAGTTAAAATTGTGTCATTAAGAGCCTCCCACTAATTAGTTCATCCGGCGACGTGGAAACATCGTAAATTATTTGATTAATTTTATTGCTTCACATATGGGCTTCAATCAGAGGGTATTATTAAAGAATATGTTGTGGCGTATAATCCAATGTGATACTTTCGAAAATTGCTCCCATAGGCGTCAGTTAATGTACCTTAGGTCATTAATCGATCGTAAAAGCTATAATTTCGCAAATTGGTGGGTTGAACGGTATATCTTCATATTTAGTGGTCAGTGATAGTATAATTAAACACCTAGCGGGTAATGTTTGGATGTGTTTAAGAATTAGCTTGTATGTGTGTGTCATTATGTTGTGTGATTGTGTGTGAGTTCTATCAATATGTGTGTACATCAACTGTATCGGTGTGGTCATGAGGACAATTACTAGATAATGTTAGAATAATATCTTATATATAAAATTCTCGTGTCACAATGTTAGTTATCGTACTCCTTCGAAACCGTTTTACCGATTTTCCCCTAATTTTATATGCATCTTCAGTAGGTCTGAGAATCAGCTACTATCTATTTTTCATACCCCTAAGTGATAAGGGTTGTTCACCCTTACTTTTGGTCACTGTCAGTACGGCCTTATGCTAAAAAAATCCGACTACTCTTTTATTTGATTTATTAATGGCAAACATTATAAAATTTTGGTACGGTAACAAATAGTTAGAAGTACTATTAACTCATGACTTTCGTGGACTTAAATCTTCTTCACCGAGAAAGGATTATTCCACTTGGTCATTGTTGGTCAGGCTGAAAAAGTCCAACTAACATTTTATTAGACTTATAAAAGGCTTACAAATTATAAAGTGTTGAAATGGTAACAAATAGTTATAACTACACTATAGTTAAAGTAATTTGCAACAACCGCTACTTAATTAAAGCGGTAACATAATGGTTCTAATAAAAAATAAATTAGTACTTAAAATTATAAGTGTTCTAATAATTGGAGGCTTTGAACAATCTAGAACAATTGTTTGAATTCGGCCTTGTGAACAATAGATGATTATATAGGCCAAGATTTTAGGTATTTATCAGAAGCAATTATTTTTGTTGTATTGAATTCGCATAATTATTTTAATGTACTTAATAAGCGAGGCTTTGTACGCTCGCATTTTAAAGAAAGACTTGAAGTATTTTTTAACTCTGGTTCAATATGGTTTCTTGGGGGTAAATAAGGGTTAGTGGTCAAGTAGTGTGGAAATATTCAACAAGGTTTCGACAAAGGTATTAGACTAGATTTTAAGTCTATCCAAGGATAATGAGTAGGACCGATGGCTTAATGTAATCCCCGAAGCATAAGAGTGCACTAAAATTTCATCTGAAAGTCACTAGTGAACACCAATCCTGACTACTACTGCTGACTACTATCGATGTTGCTTAACTTTGTAGATAACACAGGGCTCTATGCTCTGTCCTTGAAGTTCCCGGACGGTATCCCCTGCCTGTCGTAAGAGGCGACTAAAAGAGAGCTTTCGAGGTTGCGGGCGGCAAGAGGGAAAGCTCAAATTTCATAGAATATCTATAGAAAATAATTCAACAATTATAGACAGATAATTTAGTTATTTGTATAAATATAAATCAAAGACTAATATTTTTGTGAATAATAAACATTTTTGGATCAACTGCCTATATAAATAAGCCGTCACAACAAGAGGCTTAGATTCGTTTTCGAAGCGATCTTATCGCGATACAACCTTCATATGCTTTTAGCTCCAGAACTGATAGGAATCTGCATCTATAATAGACACCTGTTTCACGCACTGATTTATTGACTGACCGACTAACAACGCTATTGTTTTAGTTATTTTATCAGCCAAAGTTGCGAATAGTAGAAAGTAATGGATTGTCTATAATGTTATTATGACAATTTCGGTAAGTAACCCACATTTATGATAAACTATACTGCCGTTAGTTTGTGTCGATTTCATATTGCTCATATAAGTTTAAGATTTTTTTATACTATGTTGCACGCTACTTTATTGGGAGTAGATAAGTTTATATTTATATATTTTACGTTCACAATTGATACTCGTATAATAAATACTAAATTTTGCTTAATAAAAAAAATAAAAACAAAAAATATTATTTGAAGTTATAAAATACGTTGAAATAAAAAATGTAGCTTTATTGCAAACTATTAATTCATATAATGGATTGATACAAAATTTAGTAAGCATATTAAATAGGCATGATTAGTATTAGAGTAGTATACCGCACTGCTGTGTTCTGGTAGAAAGGGTGTGGTAAGGGAGACATACTCAGGGGTTCTAGCTTAGTCTTCAGGGGTAGCGGCGCATCTGTGGACGACCTGATATAGGAATCTAATCTTATCTGGGATTGATTACTGATGTCCATGCGCGGCTTTAGCTACTTCCCATCAGGTGTACTGCATGCTCGTCCGATACTCTTATATTATAAAAAGATACATGTTAAGCGCAACTAGTCATTTAACAATTTAAGATAAGTAACAACAAGATTGGCTAGTTATTGAACAGCTTCGGAGAGCCTATGTTAATCACTAGTAGTTGATTGACACATGAGTATGTGAAAGTCATGTTAAGCAATGTCTAGTAAGTATGCCTATCATCGCACAGTAAAATTAAAATAAAACTTAAACCTAAATAAGAAGCATGAAAAAATAATCTATTAAATACTAGATTACAGACATTACTTTAATCTTATCACTCGATTTCTAATTTACAAATGCCAATTTATTAATATCATATCATAGCTGATACATTGGGCATGTGGGTAGGCGGTAAATTGAATAACTCAAAAACAGCTATAGCTTTCGAATATATTTAATTGTAACCTGGTTTTGATCTAAAATCAAATCTGAGAAAAATAATGGACGCCAAAGGCCGAAACATAACATAGGCGGGCCGTAAAATATTGCCGCTGTAGGGTGTTCTGTTTATTGATATTTCGAAAATAAATCACGACTAGTTTGGGTGTACGACTTTATCTATATTGAGGGAATATTATATTTTTGAAGAATTTTGTACGTGAGTAGAATAGGGATAGCTTCGTTAGTCATTGCCGGTAACTCGAATGTACATTGATGCTAGTGACTAGCAGGATATACTAAGGGGTGACTAATTAGACTCTACTAAACTATTTTGGAACAGATTAATTTTAACTTCCAATTCATCACATGTTTTGCTAGTTTTGAGGACTAAGCTGGAATGTTGTGTTCTTCAAAATAACCCGTAATACCTTCTAAATGCTTAATAGTTAAGTTTTTCGGACAAAATAAGTGTAAAGATTTAAAGTTTCATAAAAGTCAAATCTTGACAAATTTTAATACCACCCTTATCAGTTATCACTTCATTCATATGATAATTGCCTTTTCATAAAAATGTAGGTACTTTATATATATCACGAAATCTATATACACACAGAGACATACATAATGTTTCACTTTTATATAGATCAGTTTAGCTATTCATAAATAAATAACAATGGAAATACTAAATAACGATTACGAGATGGCAATTTGGGCGTTACTAGAATACATTTAATTCGGCATTATAATTGAAACAATACGTATGGGGGTCATAAATTTTTAGGTGTCTCAAGTTAATCGAGTAGGCTGCTCGTTGGTGGTCGTAAGATCGATCGCTTTTGATTCAATTCACTTTTGGTTATAACGGTGAATAGATTGTATCGTTGAACGATTAACGTTTTGTTATATTTGTGGTTTTCTTTCTTTGTTTGTTGCGTTTTTGTTGCATGATAAGTGTAAGATTTTTTTGAGTAGCGTAAGTCACTTTTACGCACGACACCTTTAAATGGTTACTACTGCTTATGGATTTAAGTGTTCGACCCCACAAAGGTGTGATTTTACTTGAGGTCTATAAGCACGGAACAAGGAAAGTTTTTTTTTGGTCCGTGCCTATAATTAATATGTTCTGATGCTGAGGTCTCAGTTGAGTCATGTAAAGGACTCATTTATAGAAATCTTACCTAAGATTAAGATGCACCATTGATGTTATACAGTTCATGAAGCCTAAATTAGAAAGATTAATCTAAGCATTTCTAGGCTGAAATACCTCGGAAAAGTATGTCTCCCTTACCATACTCTTCAAACCAGAACACAGCAGCGCTTAATAAGGCTGTTATTAGGTAGTAATAAGTGTGGTGGTGCCGCCGCCGGAGTCGAACCACAGAGGGTTTTACTACCATCATTGCTACCTTTAAGATCTAGGTTGTGGTACCTACCATGTGTATGTATCTTTCCCTTTAGACTATAACATAGGAGTCGAACCCATATGATATAAGGTCAGAGTAGTTGTGTTGTTGTGGTGTTGACAGTGGTCTCTAGAGGCGTACATTGACCATTATTTATGTATTTATAAAAAAAAATACAATACAGTCCTGCAAGCAACTTGTCAAAAACATGCATTACAAAGCCGGTTGGCCAAGAAAAACAAAACACCAAC
Organism: Epargyreus clarus clarus; assembly: GCA_014595695.2. Lineage (NCBI taxonomy): Eukaryota > Metazoa > Arthropoda > Insecta > Lepidoptera > Hesperiidae > Epargyreus > Epargyreus clarus. The sequence goes on along the minus strand of JACTTY020000154.1, from coordinate 93,855 downwards.
ACTAATCACATCGGTACATATCTACGTGTTAAGGCTTTCTCTGAGGCTTCTTTGTCCAGCGGCCGAACAGTGAGCTCGTGGATTAAGAGGATTAGTATCAATCATGAGCACAAATGAGTTGCGTCAGCTACCAACGAAGTTATTGACTTGCCTGATTGTAAGCGATAAGCGAGCTTAATGTACATCGTACAGCGCCTGTGAATACCACTATGTCTATGTACGAGTATTAAAGAAATGACGCGTCCGCACACTTGCCAAAACTCAAGAAATAGTTACAAGTTCTAACGTGAGGATAGAGCATTTGGCTTAATTTGTGTAGATTAGCAAGCGCTTGTAGTCGATCCAATGGATTGTCAATTATTAAAAAAATCAAAGAATTTGCTAATTTCATACGTTTTTGTAATATTTTTAGACTTATATTATACATATTGGACATATTTGCGATCATAAAATTATTCTTTAACGATTTCTGTTGAAAACATTTAAAAACCTATTTTGAATTTTAATTAAGAAGTTAAGAAGTGTAAAAAAATCATAACACACATCTGCTTTTTAACAACAAGTCAATTTGAAATTAACATTTAATTAATCATAGTATTTCCTCGCTTTAAATATTTTATAGCTACTCGCTTATCATCAAACAAGGTCTGTACGGTATTAATCTGAAATAAAAAGTCGAAGCTCGTTCTTACGGGCTTAATTGGCGATTGTACGGCCAGAGAATACGATCAATGGTATTTTGAATTGTGAGAGAACTAGATTTTTTACTGACAACTAAAGAGGTTAAGTGTTGTGAAGGGTGTTTTCTCAATAAAATAAAAGAATAAGGCTGAATTGTGAACGAAATAGTAATTAACATAGATGTAGAGCGATGATTTTAATGTTTGGAGGGCCTGAATCCAAAATTAATAATAATCAATCCATTGTTTCTTATAAATTTGTCCATAAGATATTTTCTCTGAGGTAACGATGATTGATTTTAAGGAAAATTTGATATCTTGTAGGAAATCCCGATAATGTTAAACACATATGAAAAAAAATCCCATATTTATTAAAATAATGTTTTTGACATCCTCGGCAAGTTTCCTCTCAAAGTAAGACGAGTTCAGGCCATTGTCCACCTGCTGATAAAGTGCAAATTGACGTCTCCAAGTGCTTTTGAAATTTTAAAAACTCTGAGATCGATGTTTTCTTCCACCAATAAGTCAACTAACATTTGATTTCTAATTCGTACATAAGTATCTTCGAAAATCTGAGTTACGTTTTAACCACTAGGCTATCATTAGTCAAAATCAAAAATTAGGCACAAATTTTGTAAATCTTTTTTAATGCTTTTCAAAATATCTATATATCTCATTATGATAATCTTTTGCAAAATTCATATTTCTACAAACCGTTAAGTCACCTGTCAGTCAGTCATTAGACTTTTATTAAGTAGAAGACATTAATTTTATTTGAAAGTCTTGATTGTCCACTACACTAGCGAAATAAATGTGTCTTTTAACTTATTTATATGCAAACTACAGTTATCTCAAAACCAGGTGTTACATACGCAATCGTATTTATCAGATTAGCGAATTTACATACGAAACCAGAAGCTTTAAAACTTAGCGTATAAAATAAAATACCACTTTTTTAGGGTTCCGTATAAACAAAATAAAAAACGGACAGGATAAATAGGGAGTATGTATATCCGTCTGATATAGTCAATTTACTCTATATATCAATCTATATGTCAATTTACTCATATGGTTTTCCGTGACCCAATGAGAAATGTTTAACTTAAACAACTGAATTTTGAATGGGGATTACTTTTGGGTTGCAAAGTAAAAAAAAAATGTGGCATTTGAAATAAAATAGCTTGATGTAGGGATCTCAAATATACGCAAACATTGTGTATAGGAAGATATGTATTTCCTTTCTAGCGTTTTTGTACGGGACCCTATCCACGCAAGTACACTCACTACTTGCTCGATTTTTTCTTCTTAAACATAATTATAATGTTCAAATGTTAATACGCTTGATAATATTTAGCGCTTCAGTCGTCTGTGGAGACATTTAAAAACAAAAGTTTATTGTAGATACAATGTATATGAAATGAAATTGTAATGCTGTTTTTCTGTTTGGTATTTTTTATTATTATCGTATTTGGATTTCTTTGACAAATTAAATACGTATTTTACAATCTGTACTAATATTATAAAGAGGAAAACTTTGTTTGTATGTTTGATTGTAATGAATAGGCTCAAAAACTACTGGACCGATATTAAAAATTCTTTCACCATTCGAAAGCTACATTATCCACGAGTAACATAGGATATATTTTAACATGAAATATATTTGATAAATAGATTTTGAGGCGGTAAAAAGTTTGCTGGGTCAGCTAGTATTTTATAATCACACTTAGCTGGAGCAGAAAATATCACAAAAATAACTTATAAGACAAAAAAATAATTTCAAATCTAATTTTAAAATTTAGTTATGTGACATGTCGAACCTGGATACGTCCGTCGTCCATGTGTTACACTGTTACAATAACAGGCTCTACTGTGCTACTGGCTACCTTAAGCGGGACCCGTAATATATTCGTACCTATCTTTTAATCTTTTTGATTTCTATCTTATCTTAAATCGCAAACGAAGCCGCATTAACATATTAGCTTAATAAACATGTGACAATTGTAAAGATATTTCAATTAACTTGTAAAACCACCTGTCATAATCGTTACGTACAATAATCTTCTTACTTGTCACTTCGACTTACCACGATAATTGTCTTCTTTTTGTTGAAAATATTGGGGCATAAGTAATAATTCTTTGCTTGTAATATTTTTGTAAGATGACTACTGACTAAAGCCCTCTCATTGTAAGAGGCACGAATCGCCCAGAAGTCGGACAATAATAGGTTGACAACTAATAGGTACAACAGTTACGCATACAACACAAAAATCTATATAAATTTTATCAAATGGTATTTAAAAAAGTGACAAAGACGTTCAGTCCTTACAAACCTCAATTTAATTATAAATATTTTTATCTAAATACCATTAAATTAATGTAAATAAAATTAATTTCATCTAAAAACGAATCAAATAAAAATGAAATTAATGAATACAATTATTTTATTCTATATTTAATTCAATTTAATTTAAATATAATTAATATAGGACGATTTTGAGACTGACATTTTATTCATAATTTTTTTGCCACTACGAATAAAGTATAGTGATATTTGAACTAACAATTTCACATCAACAACGAATTTATTTTTAAAAATAAACAAAATTACTGAATATAAACAACAAACCAGTACCCTTACCATGACTTTTTACGTTTTGACAAATATGACTGTTTTGGTATTTGTTTACGTATTTGTCCATACAATTTCCAATCAGCGCCCCTAGCGGATTGTATCAGAGCTATAGTGTCAGTAACGTAACATTAAATTTCTAAATTGACAAATGGCGTTTTATGTTTTGTCTCATTTTTTGCGAACATGTGAGGCAGACAGAAAGACTTGAGCACTTAGTTATTGTTACGTTTACTCAGTCTACTGAAGCAAACGGAACAGAATAATGGATTGAGTTAACGTATCGTAAAATTGTGGGATGTTTTGAAAACTCATGGTAAGACTACAGTTGAAGTTATAAGTTATAACCAAACATGCTTATATTAAAACAAAGTTTCAATAATAAAAAACCGTCATTGTCAATTAAAAAGCCTTAACATCGATCTTTCGAGTAATCGATACATCGATGTATCGGATGTAAAACCAATTCGTCTTTCTTGAGTGTCAACCGATTTTATCTAAGATGATGATTTTACTTTTTTCAATACCGGCTCTACTCTTTGACTTATTGACAATGTAGAGTTTGTTAATATTTAAATCAATGGGTTTGTAGTTTTCTTTTGTATGTTATGTTAATGTAGAGTATGAAACAAGTGTTGTTTAATATAATGGTGTAGAGTTCACTTAGATTAAGTATAAGGATATATCAATGGAACCTAAGTTAAACGCCTTATCTCAGTACTCTACATTTAAAAGAATTCATAACCCTATAACACCACTCTCTTTTTTGCTCTACCCTTTTTATAAATATTGGTGTTATTTTTTGTTATTATAGAAGACTATCAAGTATGTTACTTTATATTAAGTGACCAAAGGAAAATCCCCTTTCACTCACCATACACAACTTGCGATCGAATATATAAAAAAATATAATCCTGTACCAAATACCAAATAAATTATTAGACTTACCGATACATCTGGATTTACAAACATTAAGATGAAGACGAATTAATGGAAACAATTCTATCACTTTTATATACCTGAAACAAATTATAATAGTGTTAAACGAGTTTAAATAAGTAAAATCTTGGAAAAATATTCTTAAAATTAATATTTTATCCTTAAACTACCATAATATTTATTAACTTTCAATACAGTAAACAAATTTAATAATAATACTATATATAATAATATAAATAAGCAATATTAAAATAATCCAGCAAGTGATAATTGGTACTGTCAATTTTATAAAGTTACATTACATCAAGCTTAATGATAATTATTATATTTGTGTTATATTTAATTATACTGTAAAATGTTTATAGTGAAAGTGATAACGTATCTATCTACATACAAATTTGACTGTCATATAAAACTTATGTGCATGAGACTAAATAAATATAACAATTATGTCTATTTTGTACGTGTAATGTCCATGTTTTCAACTTATTTTCTCCGTGCCAAAACATAAAACACGCTTTTAATTTTTTTGCCTTGTCTTATATTCCAAAATGAGTTTATATATTTATATTTCTCAAATCATCATATCAATAGATGTATCAATTTAGATATAAAATAATAGAAAATAGTTTGACTCTATAACTATAGGTAATTGTTTTCGCTCAACTTTTTATGTATGTATTTTTAGAAAGGCATTTGCAGGTGCAAAATTAGTATTCCCATTTCCTAATTAAAATTCAAATATATTTTCATGTTCTGTTTTACATATTTTTTTATAGATGTTATCTTTTACAGACATACACTGTTACAATTTAGAATTTATTTTTATTCTGTTTTCTATGATCTATCTATAGTGTAAACTATAAATATTCTTGTAAAAAATTAAAAATACATGTACATGTCATCTCAATATTATTCTTTGCTGTTAACTCCAGGAATTAACATTTAAGTGTCTTATCTAGAAGATTGTTATTATAATTATAATTTTATTATAATTTTATTATAATTTTATTTATATATTTTATTTGCTCAATATCGAGAAATATGGGATTATTATCGGCGCAAACTTTTGTGGACGTAAGTGGTAAAAAAAGGTGGTAGAACTCTCTGTGGTTCAACCCAGAGGCAGCACTTTCACACCTTCTGCCTAACTAACTGTAGTGTTAAGCGCTGCTGTGTTCCAATTTGAAAGGTGTAATAATGGAGACATATTTATTCGAAGCGTACCAACTTAGTCCTCAGGGGTAGCGGCGCATTTGTAGCCGACTTCAGGTAGGAATACCTATCCTATTTGGGGTTGATTACAGATGTCCATGGGCAGCAGTACCCACGTATCATCAAATGGACTGCATGATTTTTTCTACTTCAAAGTTGTATAAAAAAATCTCCTAATCACGAATATAAGAAAACTTTAATTATGTTTCTATTTTATATAAGGAAATTAGTCGCGGCAACCAAACCATTGACCGTCAGAATCCCACGGTACCAAAATTGATGACAATATTTTCGAAATACAAAAATGATTATGTTAAACCGTTCAGCGTTGTATAAACGGAAATCACATTTTATATAAATTCTATTCAATTTAAATCCGGTATAAATGTATGAGGTATTATGGCTTTAGTCAGCAACCAGTGGTTTTCAACAAAGGCATCCTCAATAGAGTCATTTTGTCAACGACTAAGCCCGAATGTATGGTACAAATTTGAATATATTAATAGTTCTCGACACTACTTTCTCACACGCTTCGGGATTTTTTCGAAATTATAAGAAATCTTGTTTCATATAACATATTTTGTAACGAAGGTAAGTACGTAACCTTAGATACTTCGAAATTATTGTCACGAAAAGGTATTTCTAAAATAATCATATTCCACTAAAAATAAAAATTTTATGTTTAATGAAGATTGAATTAAATCAAATTAAAATTTAACATTTAGATGTTTGCCTTACCGAGAATTGATTCGAATAAAAATCGCTAGGATTTATCTATCTTTTTTGGTCTAAGGCTGAAGATATCGATAATGTGCCGTTTAAAGCAGAATATATGCAAGGAGGAGTCGAAATTACAACAAAATCATAAGCACGGAGTAGGTAAGTCTATCATTTCCGAGGCTGTTATTAAAATTTAACAAGTGAAACTCATAAAGCGCCTCACAGTTAGATGTACGGGGCCTATTACGAATGTCCACGTAATCCTGACCCCTTCCACTAAGGACATAAAATGTGTGCATAGATCTCGATAGCCTGGTGATTTATCTCTTTACACCAGTCTAATTTGACCTCTTGACGGATTCGAAGTGTACTTTACAGTGGGTCATAACGTAATGGATAGTGTACCGCAAGGAGTAATGTTATGTGGTAATATTAAATCTAAGTTTATAACAGACTGTTCATTTACGGTTTGAAAAGGATGTACCGAGCGTGCATAGGCGCCATTGATTTCGTAATGAATTAGCAAGTGTTGCCCGGACACATAATGGGTTTGCATTCATACCGAATTATGGTAATAGCTGGAATTGCACACTTTGAAAGGACACCTGGAATTGTGACTGCAAAGACAGTTAGAATTGGAATGTGTTTATGGTTTGTGTTTATTTTTGTTTGCTTAAACGTGTTTAATAGTAAAGCGAATTTAATTTTTATGTACCCTACTATGAATTAGTTTGACTAATGGTTTGGTTGGTGGAATTAATTTTTATCCAGGGATTTTATTTTTATATTTCCTTAAAATGGGAGAAGATCTAAAGCGTACTACGCAATGTTGATAAAATGAAAATTGGAAAATTAGTCAAAAACTTTCTGGAATGTTCTTAAGCCTATAAGGTCGATAATGTCTAACGACTGCTGCTAACATGCTTATTGCAGACTGCGTCTGAAAAAGTTAAGCAACATTGAACGACGTCGAGAGTTCGAGGGGTAACCACTAGTGCCTACATGTGCATTTGGAAGCTTGGAAGGGCACGTGAAGCTGTCGGTCCCGAATTTTTTTATTGGTCCGCGGCCATTAACCCTTATTAGAGGCTTTAGGATTCTGGAAACTTTTGACACGAATTGGCCACCTATGCGATTTTGTAGGCACTCCCTCTAGATAGTATTTTAACCGACTTCATTATAATTATGTTCTAATAAAGAAATTATCAAATAACGATCTAGGATAGGCAAATGGACAGATTGCTTATTAATCAAGATAATTATGACTGCATAATTATGACCAACCAAAACCAAGCCGCACTCTACAAATCATTCTAATCAAACCTTCCGTCTTCCACTAGATAACTAGACGTAGCCAACCGCATTCAATCACCGAAAACCGTTTGCTCTGCCTTTCCTTATTACACTGTGGAAAACCTCTCTAATGTGTTTTAAACGAGGAAGTGAAGATGATAGGTATAGTTGTTAAGTGGATCTCTGGGTGCTCTAATGTATGCCTGAACCAGCACGAATATACCTGCTAGATATCTGGCAAGCTGGATTAAAAAATAATTAATTGTATAAAAATATAATTATTGAAAATTTTTTATTATAAAATTTGTTATACAAAACATACTCGAAAAATAAAATTATAAGAGAAAAAAAAATATTGGTAGGTGAGGTAACCAACTAGTAAATCTAAATATTTTTTTTTCATTAATGACCATTGATCTGATTTTATTAGAACTAGTTTTAATTTAGTTAGAAGAGTGGATATAAATTGGTTCATACATTTAAAAGCGATGATGTCACTGTCACATTTTTACCATAATGTAATGAAACGCTCCTTTGACTATATTTATTTTAGACGTACTTAGGCAAAAATGCACAAGGTTAACTACAAATGATTCAATTTTTTTGAATAGATTATCCTACAATTGCTAGATAATGAGTGGTTCATAATTATATACTGGCCTCATTCAAATTCTTTGAATTTTAGGTTCTGACAAGTTGACTTAGCCTAATACCTAGAATGAAATAAAGCCTCTAATAAGCAATAGAGCCAGAATGAGGAAGTGAAGGCAATTGCAGTACCATTTACAATGGTAATGGTTAGTGGTAGCCATCTGCCGGTAACTAGCCAATTTCTACCGTTCGCATGTTTCGCAAATTGTTCTCTAGCGGTCGTACAACGGGATTGTTTAACGTTGCAGCTTTTAATTGCCTTTTTACGCAACGCAATCAATTTTAGATAAACAGTTTGAAGAAAAAGCTGGAATCGCTAATGTTAAGTTTGTAAGGTACGTGACGTCGATATTAAAATCTTGAAGACAAAAATAACTAAATTTTATGTGGGTAGACAAAAATGTAATGAGGGTGTAAAAGCTACCTTTAATTACAATGCTTTTTTTCCAATTAATTACATTTACTACAGCAAATGTTTAAGTAAATTACAATAGTGTTAATTCTGCGAAGGCGGTGGAACTCACAGTTCAACAGAAGGAGCACCGCTGTCACACTCAGTTCCGCCTTATAGAAAGAGGGTACCAATTTTTATTCCGATTTTAATTAAAAGTTTCAAGATTTCAAGAATTTATTTCTTTCTGTGATTACCGATAAAGTATTTGATAGCTGGTTTTAGTCTATTTATATTATCTATAATATCCGAAAAAGTCAAGTAGACAATTGTTTCATTGGATCATAATATTTAATTTTACAGGCGTATTTTTTCCCGAATCCTCTTTTTTATTTTAATAAATACTCTTTATTTATAATTCGATTACGACACTATTTTTATATCCTCTTTAATAACATCTGATCAGTATGACTACACCCTTTACTCCCGTCACGCCCGTACTCATTATTCAGTCTTAACCAAATTTTGCTACCTACAATTTGAAATTTGAGAACTTAGGCAAAAAATCGATCTTTAGTCGATGAAAATCGGATAAAATTATTATTATTATTAACTGGCCTAACTGGTTTCTATTATATCTATTACCTATATAAATTGATTTTATGCATTAATTTCCCACAAACCAGATAGAACAAAGATCTACGTGACCAGTTGTCAATACCAGATGAAATTGTTTATTGTTTGCAATGGTCTTGTTTATCATTGACCGGCTCAATCTGTGTTATTACGCGTTTCCGCTTCTAAGAAATAGAAATAGTATTCAATTATCTACATCTGGTCTTGTTTTGCGTAGCGGGAGCTTAGGCCTCTTCATTTTGCGAGCTTTCTGTTCAAGGTTTTGTAAGAGTAAGAATTGTAATAAATCAAAATGTTGGATATGGTTGTGGCAACAGTAAAAAAAAGGATTAACCCTTGAAGTGTAATGAATGATAAAATAAAACTATTAAATTATTTAAATTCAATAAACTTACTGAGCAATACGATTTTTTTAAGTTTTCATTGCAAGGAAAGTTCATGTAATTTATATTTAATAAAAAAATAATAATAACTAGATAATATCGAACTTGTTGATATGAAATATAGGACCCGTATAGTTTGAAGAACTACGGCTAAATCAATTTATAGCGTGAAGCAGGCGTTCCAGCTTAGTCCTCAGGGGTAGCAGCGCATCTATGACCGATCTCAGGTAGGATTATCAAATCCCATCTGGGGTTGATTACATATGTCCATGGGCGGCAGTAGCCACTTACCATCAGGTGGACTGCCTGCTTGTCTGCTACTCCTATATTATAAAATAAGCTCTGTTCCATATGGAGTTGGTTACAGATGTGCATGGACGGCAGTGGTCACTTACCATTGGGTGAACTTTTTGTACATAATATGCTACTTCAACCTTCTAAAAACATAATTGCAATAATATAAACGAAAATAGGCATTCACTAACAAAAAGTCTTCTGATAAAACAAAGAAGTTCATTCGAAGGCAGTACCTCAAAACTGGCCGTAAAAAATCAAACAAGATACCTCTTTAACACTCACGTGGGCGTCTAGGGACACCGATCTCTTTATCCGGTGCCGCCGAGGCGTAAACCGAATAATTAGACAAGCGGATTACCTGTTCCACTGTGACCGAGTTGGCGATTAACGGGTTTATAGTCGATAAAGTTTGGGACAGCTCTAAATTTAACGATGAAAGGTTACTGTAAATCTGGTAAATTGTTGATTGATTTGTACGAAGCTGGAAGAGCAAACCTATTATAAGAAAAAATAATTATCACTTGCTATAACGGTGAAGATAGGCAGCTTGATGAAAGCTACGTGAGAGTTCTTTTAAAAAAATTCAAGGCGACAAGACATAACGTCTACTAATTCTCATTTGGTCAGCGCGGTGGACTATGGCCTAAAGGACTCTCAATCTTGACAACAGACCCGCCCAGCAGTGGGGCAATAATGGGTCGAAATATTTGGACAGTCTTGGGCCAAAATGAAAAAAGTCGTAGTCCGTATGTAATAGTTAATAGAAGTGCAAGATTGCTATATTTTGTAGGTTTATACATTTACATTGATCGATTAAATGGCGTAGCGTGACTTTAACTTAAACGACTTTAAGAAGTAGAACAGCGAAAAAAAAAACGTTTTAATTTGTTAGAATTTGTACTAAACGACACAAGTATGTTCGCGATTTTCAAATGTTCCGCGGACCGGATCACCGCAGGTAGACACGCCCGGCCCGCGGGCCGATCATTGCCCAATTGTATGGAAATAAATAAAATTGAAGTAACTATTTGTAATGTCACATTATAAGCTATTCATAAAATGCGAATAATAATGATGCGATACTTTACAAAAAAAGAATTAATAGATACTTTTTTGTCTCTCTGTCTGTTTGTTTGTTCCGGCTAATCTCAAAAACGGCTAATCAATTTATAGAAAAATAAATAGGACTCCGTGCAAAACACTAATACATTATATTATAATATAACAAATCAAAACAAATTATATCTACGTTTCTACGTATACGTTCTGAGACGAGATTCGTACCCAGAAGTGGGATAATCATAGATGGTGGGATAATCACCTGTTTTATTAAATATAAATATGTACAAAAAATGGTATCGTTTGTATGCATTCAATAATCACAGAAATTAACGATTCGAATAAGAGTTACCCTATTATTATTTGGTAGATAATAGTTATTACTTATAGTACTCGGAACATTAGCTATTCGTTTTATCCGAAAAATGTTTTGGCGTTATAAATAATGAACCTCATTTTCAAGTAAAATATACTTATAGGTACATGCATATTCGAACGTTATTCGTCAGCCTATTAAAAAATTAGCAACTATTTCTTTCTAATTTACACTTGGCTGAAAGAACTTAATTGATATTTCTTTAATTAAAAATCAATGCTCTGCGTTTTTTATGATTGCGGCTCGAATAAAGCAATAAACAAAACGTAGGGTTATTAATGCCGATGTCTTTGGTAACCGTAGAGTTTGTTAGAAAATAGACTCCATAATGAATTTACGTTTACTTAAATAATTGTTGTTGTTTCTTGTAAGTAGCAAGTTCTTGTAAATAGCGTTACTACATCTTTCAAACTACAAGTTTTTACTGCTTAAAAATAGATGTGACAATGTTGCCTTTGATGATGATGCAAAGAAAATACAAAAAAAGGGTAAATACAACCATTTTTAAATGATCATTCTTCCTAAATTAGGAGAAAATGCACTTGGAGTCTATTTTATTACTACGTCTGTGTTCATATCGGTAAAAATGGTGAATAGCGGTAGTAAGATTGATAAAAATCTTATTTTATATCTCATATTTTATCTATAAATGCAGTATAATAGAGCTATTGTTACCGTCATTTGACTATTTGAAAGCATTAAATATGGCGACTTTGACGTGTAGTGGATAGAGAATAACGGATAATTGTAACGGATACCTATCAATTTGTAAAGAACTTTCATATATTTTTTATGAAGTTCGAAATAACAAAAGATTATTTTTATAATATCGCAGTAGCAGACGAGCATGCACTCCACCTGATCATAAGTGGCTACCGCCGCCCATGGACGTCTGTAATCAACCCCAGATAGGATTAGATTTCTACCTGAGGTCGACCACAGATGCGCCGCTACCCTTGAGGACTAAGTTACAATGCCTCGGAGAAGTATGTCTCCCTTACCACCAACCAACCTTCAAACCAAAACACAGCAGCGTTTAACATTGCTGTTATGAGGCAGAAATAGGTGTGGCGGTGGTGCCGCCGGAGTCAAACCACAAAGGGTTCTACCACCTTCAGTATTTGTCAGTATTGCTTTCGGAGTCGAAACACAAATAATTTTACCATCTTAGGAGTAGTTTAACAGCCTCATCGCTGTACCTTCTATTACTTTATTTCATCATGAATTCATAGCCTGGGTCTGGGTGTTTTTGTACTGATCTATGTGTGTAGCAATCACAACACAACTAAAGTATACTACTGTGTAACTATGAACATAAAACTGTATTTTTTTTTACGCTTTCACACTCACAGCCCCACACTAGGATTCCCTGTGTCGTGGGTGCCATGGACACACACATAGAGAAATACACAAACACCCAGACCCAGAAACAGAAATCTAAATTCATCATTAGTAATCTGTCTGGCCGGGGATCGAACCCGGGACCCTTTGCGCGTCAGACTGGTCTGGTGGCCGCCCTGCCACGCGGGTCGTCAGATTAATAGCATTATTTTAATATATAAAAGTATCAATAAACCAAAGTAGCCGTTAACATTCGCTACTTGTCATTCGAATATCGTAAAATTCTGTTATGACACCAATAGATTAGGAACAAAAATAGAGCCATATATTCCGCCCACACGCCTCTCATTTGAAAGCAGACGAAGTGGCAACAGAGTTGTAATAATATCCATATATAGCCTTTATTACTCTGTCTTTTTACGAAAGCACGAATGCAGTTTGATTTTTCTGTATGACATCGAGACGTATGTGTATGAATGGTATGTATGTACCTATGTAAGGTGTATAGCATATTTTTTATACTTAAACCTAGCGACAAGGCAGATGGGCTCCCTGATAGAAAGTAGTCAACGTCGCTTAGATATTTGCAACATTAGAGGATTCGCAAATGCATCACTGACTTTGAAAGAGACCTATTTTTGCACCTTTGTTGAAAAGCCCCGGGTCATACCTCATGCGCTCCGGGAATACCTCATGAGGAAGTTCATTCTACATCCTGCACGTTCGTGGCAAACATGGAAAGTTGCCATTACCATCAATGAATGATTTTCGAAATTGACCCTAAATTATATTGAAGCCTTATCGGAGGTTTAGCTCAGTTTCATGAAACCAGCAGCGCTTAACATTGCTTTTATAGCACCCTACATGTTAAGGTAACACCTCCTTAGACAAACAATGAAGGGTTCTACCACTTCTAAAATCTTCGGGATTCATCGCTAAATAGTCTCCGAAGTAGAAAATGTTAAGTAATCAAAAACAAGAATGTCACTTCTTAAACCAGAAAATTAGGTGTCTATTTGGTTAGTCGTCGCGTTACTAAAACAATAACCTTATAAGTATGTCATTTCACAGTTCGATTAAGACATAACCATCCTACGCCAAGTGACACAATTCTATCTGTTCTCCATAAAGTGTCTATGTGACATTTTGTTAAGTGTTAATGAGAAATATGTATATGGAGGCTTAAATATGGTAAATTTATTAATTGAAGGTGGTAGAATCCCTTGTGGTTCGACTGTGGCAACACCATTACCTACATCTATTCCTGCCTAATAACAGCAGTGTTAAGCGCTGCTGTATTCTGGTTTGCAAGGTGTGGTAAGAGAGACATACTTTCCCTAAGCGTTCCAGCTTAGTCCTCAAGGGTAGCGGCGCATCTGCGGCCGACCTTAGGAAGGAATCTAATCCTATCTGGGTTTTATTGCAAATGTCCATTGGCGGCAGTAGCCACATACCATCAGATGCATTGCATGTTCATTTGAAACTTTCGTATTAGGATAAAAGTCAAGATAAAACATTAAATATAAAAAATAAATGTCATTTTGGAATTACCTTAAAATAAATTTCAAAGAAAATCTATCTTAATGTCAAACTATTTTATAATCTACAAAATATATGATTTCTTCTAAGAAGTCAACGTTAACTATTGTTTTCCTTTAAATATAACAAAGTATTTATCCTCTTTCCGTTAACTTAAGATGACTAAACATAATATCATATGACAACCTGAACGGCGCATTCCTATCTGTTTATTGCGCAGTAGTCCGGGTTCGATCTCCGTTCAGGCAAAGATCAAAATTATTAATTTGCTCCTAGTTCCTAAATAAGTGATAAAACTTATTGATGACTCGCTTGGCGTAATAACCTATATCGCTCAGTATTCTAGAGTCTCGGGTTCAATCCCCGGCCATGCAAACTAAATTCTGGGAGTTTTGCTATTTATGTGCTTTGTGTTTACACTCATTTTTAATTCATGTTGCAATGTGCACACCGGCCTGACATTTCAGGTTCGATCCCTGGTTAGGCAAATATCTCAAAATGAACAACAAATTAAGATTATATTCTGGGTCTGGGTGTTGCACTCATATTTGTGTGCGTTAACAAGCTTAGAGCAGCTAAGAGTGAAAGTAAATAAAAATGATTAATAGCCTTTGAACAACATTGTATAATAATTATATTCTCACGCTTAGAATCATGTTTAACCAAATTAGCCAATCCATTGTTACTGGTGTCTGTGGGCAGAGGGCAGCATTGGTTAAGAATATGGTCAAACTAGAGAGTAAACGACCTATTACATAAGTAAGGCTTTAGAGGCTTTGATGGAACCGCTATATCGCGTGGGCATTCAACGCTTTATTGTCGCTTTGGGCTGTTGTGAAAAGGGTACCGGGTTCGATGCTATGATACCAAATCACATTTTGTAATTTTGTCAATATCATCATCATAGTGTATCATACTGTACCACTGAGGAGGCCAAACTCACAAATAACATACATCTTTGAGAAGTAAGATCTCTTATAGGTATATGCAATTTCCTCTCGATATTTTCTATCACCGTTAAAGTAAGTTAAATATAATAAATTTCTAATATACGCATAACTTTGAAAAATCCATGCATGTCTGGGATTTGAACCTCGGACCTCTCGGTTGTTTTGTTTGTTTATCGAGGGGCTTTGATGTATAAAATGAAATAAAGAAAAATGTACCTATTATTAGGTATAATTGCATTTCGACTATTGGAAAAATAATCGCACGGCCAAAGCTTGTTTGCGTTTTTTTTTTGTTACTGATACTCTTCCTTTTTTGTTAGTAAGTTGTCTATAACAATCATAATCAAAGTTTACATATAAATCAAAACGAATGAGAAGTCCCGGATCCTGCATCCCACAAACAACCGTTGCCATAGTAACCGTGGGAAACAATGGCTCAATCATTATAATGCGCGCACCTGTCCACTCATCGTTACACTGATGATATCACTAGTATTGGTTTACGATCGTAGATTGGTTTCGATGAAGTGAGTTTCGTTCGAGGTCACGTGGTGTTTTGATATTGTCGTAACACAAAAGGTCCGTTTCACAAATCAATTTTATAGAATTTTTTAGATGTTTGTATGTTTAGACACGATATTGTTTGTAATATAAAACACTTAAAGGTTACCTTATTTGTGTCGTTAACTTATTATTTTTAATAGATTACTTGATGTTGTTGTTGCAATGCTTTCCGAGAGTATGTATGTCTGTTTCATTCTTTAACATGTTCTCCAGCTCAAATAGCTCGATGAGTTTTAGCATTTAAGCTAAGGTTCGATTTGTGTAAATTTTAAGCACATAGGGTCTGGTTTTTTTGCTTTTAAAATAAATACGATAATTTATTGTGTTTTTTTTTATGATAGAATTTGCAAACGCTATAATGTTCGACATTTTCGATGCACTATCACATAACATATAATACACGACTAAACTAGCTACGAAGCTTTCGAGTTCCTATAGTAACTCATCAAAGTCATGTCTACATATCAGAAGTTCTGTCGGTTGCTACACGATTGGACATTAAGTGAAAAAACAATACTCATCGAGTTCAGGTGATGATCAATAGACTCGTGTTTATCTATAGATACTTTTGAACTGTTTTGTTGGTTAGAATTGGTGTTGAGTTTTATGACTAATTGGATATTTGAGATGGTTTTGGGATCGATTCTCGGAGAAACACAAATCTAAATTATGGCTATAGTTTTCACATTGCATAGTTACTGAGTTGAAATTAGCTGCATCGTGTTGCAATGTTTTTTTTTATATTGTTGAATTAGTAAACGAATCACTCATAATGGTAAGTGGCTATTACTCATGGACATCTGTAATCAAACCTAGACGAGTTTAAAGAGCTACCTGAGGTCGGTCTTAGTCGCTACCCTCACAGCAGAATAGAACACAGTAGCGCCTAAGACTACAGTTAGTAGACACAAACAGGGATAGCGGTGGTGCAATAGTGGAACCATAGACTCCAGAACTAAAAGATATGGCTATCTAATTCTAGAAGTCCTCAGACATAATATGAAATTGTGATCACATATATGTGTTTTTGTGTTATTAAGTTTACTACTTAACAGACAAAACCGTGAAACAAAGTTAGTGCTGTAAAGATCCTTGTTTATGTAATGTGTAAGGCCGACACGAATTGTTTAGTTTGTTTTTTAGCTTTTATGATGATGTATAGATATTTGTAACAAAAAGTTGTTAACAATTGTTAAGGTTTATAAATAAACTCTATTGTTATGGAATTAATCTTTGATACACCTATCTTAAGTTAATTGAGCAAAAATGAAACGTTTTTATAAATATTATAAAGGAGAAGGTATGTGGGTATTGATTACATGTCTAATTGTCTATGTATAGGTATAACATATTTTGTCCATCTTTATTCACGATATTTTCCTGTTAATATAATTTACAAGCTACTAATTAGGTACATATTTTGTTTTCAAATTATAAAATACTATACAAACGTTGATTTCAACGATATAGCACATTTATTTGTCGTGACGTCGAAACATCACCTTTATACTTTATACCGATAAATAGATTTTGAGGCGGTACAATGTTTGCCGGGTCAGCTAGTTGATGAATAAAATGTGAATTCAAGTATATTATACGTAGGGTTTTATACTTTTGATCATTAAGCCTAAGCATAGACACATACAAAAACCGTCGTAAATATGGTAAGAAGCACATTCAACACCTGCGAGATTCCCAATTACGAAGAAAAATGAAACTGCGTTGGCCTCCTGACTTCCCCCTAATAGCCTTTCACTACGCCACATAACCGGCCAGCCAATTTCTAACAGGCATAGGATTCCCTCATTTGTTTTACGTGACCTTAGACTAAAAAAATAGATAACGCCTCGCGAAAAAAATAATGTCATAAACCTGATTTTTAGTTATAATTTTCTGTGCACCACCCCTTGGTGGTACATATCATGGCATTTTTCGAGCGTTTGATATCGCACTACTTAACGACTTATCCGATATATTGTTTCGTACTAAACGTTATTTTTTGCATAATTTGTGGACTATATAAAACGTGGTTGTATTTTATTATAGCACGTTAAGCAATATTCTTGTTTACAGTTATTTTTTCCAAATAGTTAATATATACATTTAATAAGGCATTTTGATTTGACTTAAATCATGTAGTGTGTAATTGTAGTTTTAACTGCAATATTTTCTAGCGAAGTCTGTATTTTTTGGTCTAACACAGCTATCATCCATCCAAAAAAGTATACAAGAAAATTCCATTCATTATATTGTTGCCCTTTAAAAATTCGAGAGGCGTAGTCTTTCTCATTCAATCTGAGTACCCAACTATCCTTCATCCATAGGAAATTACACATAATCCATCCATCCATTACACTATTGTGGTATTAATTGTTGCAGGGGCGCCCTACTGCGTGTAAATAAAACGTCACTCATACGTGTCAGTGATGAACGGGCGCTGTGTGCGTGTGGCTTAACCGTTAACCTAAGGTTTTGTACGGTGCTTTGGTTTGGATGCTAATGGGTGTTTTGAGCTTGTTTTGATATTTGTAACGCGTGTTTTTTTTGATTCGACAAGATTTGATATTTAAAATAATTTCTGTAGAGCTTGGCATAATAATAAGACAAATAATTACGTTAGTTGAAAATGTGATAAAACTGTAAATATTATAATAGTAATTGTAGGTAAATGGTTTGGACTGTTCATTAGTTATTTTTTTATATTTTTTTTTTTTTAATTATATTTAATTAGAAAATGAACATGCAAAGTTAATGATTGTTAGTGTTACCTATGATAATCATACCCAGACCACAGACCACCGATGCATTGGTTTCCCTAAGGGCTAACTTGAAACACCTCGGTTAATAATATGTCTCCCTTACCGCACCCTTCAAATCAGATCACAACAGCGCTGTGACGATGAAAAATATGTGGCGATGGTGCCTTGGAAGTCGAAATACAAAAAGTTTTAACATTTTCAAATGTGCACAAATATAGATATATACTCGTACACCGATAACAGTTGTAAATCTTATAAGAGAAATTCGAAACTAGTTACGTGAGCAGTGTAAACCGCGCTATACCTAGGAACTCACACAATTATTCAGAAAGATACATTATTGATAACTGCAAGATAAACATAACAATATTTACCTCATTGTTCTTATACAATAGGCCATTATAAACCAATACAGTGTATTCACTATGCCTTCCTTTCATAAATACGTAAAACCTTTATTTATGAAGTCACGAATAAATTGCCGGTTTCCTAAAGTTTAAGCTATTCGCGGTAGGCTATTGTTAGATACAATTGATTAAGCCTTTTAAAAAACTTTTTTAATTATACAAAAGTAGCATATAAGTGCAATCCACCTCATGATAATTGGCTACTGTCGTCCATAGACATTCATAATCAACCTCAGATAAGATTATAGTGCTACCTGATGATGGTTACAGATACGTTGCTACCCCTGAGGACTAAGCTGGAACGCCTCAGTAAAGTATGTCTTCCTTACCACACCCTTCAAACCTGAACACAGCAGCGCTTAACACTGCTGTTTTATGAGGCATAAATAGGTGTGGTGGTGGTGCCGCCGGAGTCGAATCATAAAGGGTTCTATCACTTTCAAACGTGCACAGATATAAGTAGGTAGATATACAGCCTGGTAACATAATGATAAATCTTATAAGAGACATCCGAAACTATAAACCAATACAGTGTACTCAATATGCGTTCCGATCATAGATACGTAAAACCTTTATTTACGATGTCAGTCAATAAGTAAAATACATAGATTGATCACTCCTGACATAAGTGTTAAGAGTTTTGAGAATTGAAGTCGTATGCCTAAATAAGTTGTTGCCACGTCTCCGCCCTAAAATTTCCCTTAATATTTGAAATACTTGTTTATTTATTACTTAAATTTTAGTTTAGTTATTTATACGTAATTTTTGTCTAAACGTATTATTTTTCAAAAATCAAACAATAAAAGATAAAATCGTCCTATTGTGGCTTCATACAATTTCAAGGCAAGGCAAGTATCTGTCTATTTTACCTATCAAAGGAAGTCAAGAACAAATTGCTGGTTTCTTAAAGTTTAAGCGATTCGAGGAAGGCTATTGTTGAGTGCAATACTTGATTGCGCTTAGAAAAAGGATATTACAATACCATGTGATATATGTGATACGATATGGTTCGTGTTGATTTGTATCTGTGATCTTTTTGTGTGATTTGCTTTAATGTAAATGATATGTTGATTGTTTCAACGAATTTAGAGTATCTAATGTTGAAACTAGTGCGGTTTGCTCTCTTCTCTCTTCTCACAATAGCATTCTTTCGTCCCGTGCATTTAACTTGTTAAGGATAAATTATTTTGGGTTAATTGTCTACACCTCTTATTGATAAAGATTCAATATATCTAGATTTGCAAAGTTCAATATTTAATAATTTATTCATATCTAGACTTTTTCGATATTTAGTAGACAATATTGGCAATATATATTGACAATATATAAAGATTAATTGTTAATAACGAGCCTTAATCGGCTACTACTACACGAGACTTACTAAAATAAGTTCTTAAAGGTGTGTAAAGTCTACCAATTCGCTCTTGGTAGGTGCAGTGGACGCTCTCGCCTGAGACCCGTCTCCAGTATTTCGATAGTTAAGTCGATGACGAATCAAAAATAAGAATTAAGATACATTATCAACACAAACACAAGCTATCATGGACTTAAGATCTTAGTAGGAAAAGTCTAATGATATTTAACAAAAATGTCAGCTAAGAAAACAACAAACAAACATAACTCAACAAGTGCCATTTGCAGAAAGCCTACATTAAATCGGACAACACAGTTGCACGGTGTCATAATCGAAACGCGAATTAGAATTCATACGAACATTCCGAAGAACTTCGGACAATCTCCGTTACAAAATCTCTAGCCGGTGATAATCCACCGGCCACTTGTTAGTAGGGTGTCTCTATGAACGTTATTTTGTAGGATATGTCTCTTGGAAATAAGTTTAAATAAATATATTTTTTATCATTGATTAGGCAAATATATGTAGTCATCATCAACCCATTACTGTGCCACTGCTGGGCATGGATCTCCTCACAGAATGAAAAGGATTAGGCGTATTCGTAGACTTCTTATAGATTTGATTTTTTTAAGTTCTCCCATTTATGGGTTTTCTCGCGATGTTTTCCTTCAACATTTAAGCAAATGATAAGTTTAAATATCAGAGTCTGCGATTCGAACCTCGATCCTTTCGACAGAGACTATCACAGCCATAATATTATGCAAAACACAATAATACGATTCTTTTTGAATTTGTAAAGTTGAAAAAATCCTTGATAGTTCGACTCTCGACATCATCGCTTTACCTTTTTTTGTATAATAATAATAGTTTAACCGCTACTGAGTTTTTGTAAAAAGCGTGATAAGTGAAATACACTTATATGAACCCTACCTCAATGGTTGCAGTGCTTACTATCCACTTAAGGTAACTTTGATTCTATTCAAAGATTTATTACAGTTACCTCTGACCCGCATCAGTAGATGGACTGCCTGCTTATATGATACTACAATGTTATTAAATAAGAATAATAAAATCATTCAACGTATTTATTTTCAATATATTGCACATTACGCCGCATCCGCATCTTGGCGTTTGCTGCAAACTCCAAATCTCTACAAACTTTGTCTCGATCAAAAGCGTAGCATACATAGCATTTGATCAAGTGCTTGCAAACACACACAAAACAATTCAACCCCCACCCACACATTTTAATTTGGGAATAGAATATGTTTCTCATATTTCACATATTTTATTTTCCGTTGTTTTATGCTAACATAACCCATGGCGACCCTACTCGTTACTTGCACCAACACATTAGAAACGTCTGTATCGTAATTCTAATAAGGCCATTAGCGAAGCGCGGATGTACGAAGCCAATAAAGCAGTTTGATGCGGCATTAATTTTGTAAAGGAAGACAACCTGAGAAGTAACTGGTAGTAACCGGTCACCTTACTGGCTATCATACTAGCGTTTTTTTATCGCAAAGCACCAAAAGGGCAGCTGGGTCTTGAAGAGATCTATGCGCAATAAATCTATCCTTTAAGAGAATGTTTTTATAGAAAACTAGTAGTAAATGTCCGTTCGACTGATGTTAAATGATTACTCAAGTGTAGGGAGATATAGAACTGCGACAATACCGAATAGGAAAGACGTCGTAAGTATTGAAAATCCTCTGTGACTACTGCGGATGTGTAAGTTTTAAGGATTATAAGCTGAATTGCAGGATACAGTAAGGTCTATTTTACATGAGGGATTCCCATTTAGTCCTCAGGGGCAGCAAAACATTTACTTTTTGTTATAATGAAGTAACAAATGACCATGTTCATATAATTGTAAGTTGTAAGTATGGTGGACCATGGGTAAAATTTGAATTTTATTTAGAGTTTACAAATGGTCATGAGTGCCGGAGACTAACTTCAGGTCGACTTAAATTAAAAAACGAACTCACATTCTACCACGTCTTGTTGCAAAAAAAAAAACAACCTGACGTATTCACCGCGTAATTGTTGCGTAAGTGTTGTATCAAACGCTAGTGTGAAAGGGGATTAGTATTAGCTACGATCCGTCAATATAGTGTGACAGTAATTGCAGGAAACGTATTGGAAACACTAAACAATGTCAAACGTCGGATTTTGTAAGTAAATTCCGGTTCTAGTTAAAGATTTCATATTGCTCAATTCAATTTTGTAATTTTGATCTCAGCTTGTATTGCAACTGATCTATAAAGTTAAGCAACGTTAGGTGCGGTCGGGAGTTGGATGGGTGATCGCTAGTGGCTAAATTTGATTAAATTATCATAGCGTAGCAGTTTTAATTCTTGTGGGAGGTCTTTATGGGTTGTTTAGAAACAATAGAAACACGTAAACCGTGTATTTTGAAAATATGACTTCGGATACTTACAACATATTTCTCAATTGGCAAGAAAATACGATGTTTTATTTAAAATTCAAAATTATAGA
This sequence comes from Epargyreus clarus clarus, assembly GCA_014595695.2. NCBI lineage: Eukaryota > Metazoa > Arthropoda > Insecta > Lepidoptera > Hesperiidae > Epargyreus > Epargyreus clarus. Next base: position 71,173 of record JACTTY020000154.1, on the reverse strand, counting down.
TAAGTAGACTATTAAAGATGCTTTACTACTCTTGAGGACAAAGATGATTTTTTTTTAAAACCAATCGTCCTACCTTTTTAATTTCATTTTAGCAGCTGTATGCTGTTATTTTATATAAAAAAGGCTTAATTTAACTAAAGAAATTTCAGCGCGAAAAAAAATGTGATAAAAACGACCTCGACTGCTAAAAATGTAGCCTATGTTGCTCTCGCAATTATGACGAAACCAATGACCCTTCATGTTAAAATCCGTCAGGCCATTTGGACTATCGGGTATATTTATATACAAACACCCTAAAACATTACCCTCCACAGTCTGGGAAAATTAGTAAAACAATGAAATATGTATTTGTAAACTGTACTCTTAGTATGAGTTTTTACAAAACGGACTGTTTTTGTATTTGTTTACGTATTTCCCATACATTTCCAATCAGTTCTGATACAGTCAGCTAGGGGCATTAATTGGAAATGTACTCGTATGAGCAAATACGTAAACAAATACCAAAACAGTCATTTTTGTAAAAACGTAAAAACTCATACTAAGGGTACTGTTTTATCAACATCATACAATAATATGTAGCCTAACCCGCGCAGTGTTACAGCAAAACAATTATCATTAATATTCTAACCCGAGTTGGTACAAGTTTTTGTGGCACTCTTCCGTACGTCAAAGCCGGGCTAGGTTTTGCAAGCACTGTGGACTGAGCCTTATATGGGATTGACGGGAGAACATCTAAAAAGTGGAACGGTGACTGCCTTAGGCTGTGCCTACATTGGAGGTTGGTTTAGGGAATCTTTTGGATGTATAAATATAAAAGCGTCATTGAATGACGCTTGAAGCCCGACAATGACACGATGTTTGTGCCGTAAGTGTCCGAGTGTACGTTTTAAAGTGTTTGGGTTAAAAACGGGAAGAAATAAGAAATATTTCTTTTTGGTGGATCATGTATGACAAATTGACACAAATGTCTCAGAAGTGTATCACTTACAATAAAACATCACAAAATACTTAACCCGATCGAATCTTAATCGAATGACATATTTTTTTATTTATGACCGACAAAATTTGATTTTTTTTAATCAGTTAACTTAATGATATACCAAAAAGGTTTTATATCCTATGTCTGTTAGAAAACGACTCGTTTAACCCTAATATTGTGATGTAGAACTTATAACTTTTAGGATCTTAGTATTTAAATTGTTCAAAAAACATATAACAGTTTGATTGATTTAGCTAGGGTACCAACATCCTTTAAAGACCGCTCCAAAGTAACATGCTGATAACGTTTCTCCTATAAATGGAAATGATATTAATGTACTGTACACTGATGTCCCCGGAAATTGAATGGATTGTATTCAACTAACAGTAAAGGTAGAACGTAGATATACTCATAACAGCAGTCTTAAGCTCTGCTGTTTCGTAAAAAATCCTAACCTAATCTAACTTAAACCTCAAGAGTCATTTCATCTATAGCTCATCTTATGTAAGATTTTAAACCTATTTGTTTTACAGATATCATTGGATATAAGTGACAACACTTTCTGTTAAATTGCATTAAAGTATTTTCTATCAAAATACCGATTACGTTAATAGTTGGTTTAACTACCGAATCGCACGTCTTACTACTGTAGGGAAAACACTAGCTTCGAAATAATATTAGTTGTAAGACATGATACAACATTAGCTATATCTAATGGCATATCATACAGATAATATTTTTGCATTTCTTTATCATCTGTATGAACGCAGCCTTACCATCGCAATTGTAAACTCAATAAGATGAACAACAACGGTTTATAAGTTCCTACTTTTCCCGATTAGTACCAGTAGAATGAGATAGATATGGATAGCTCATTAACATAGCATAATTATATATAAAAACCATTTATTTTTAGTTTGCGATCCGCCATTAAGTATAAGAACGAGTGTACTGTCCATCTGATGATAAGTGTTACGTGGAGTATATACTTTGTCTACAATTAAACTTTCTGTTTGATGTATGCACAAATAATAAATATAGAAGTTGACAATAGTGTTTTATTAATATTAGTATTTTTATTACCAGATTATGTGTGTGTGTGTGTGTGTGTGTGTATGTATGTATGTATGTATGTACGTATGTACGTATTTATGTATATATGTATGTTTGTATGTTTGTATATATGTATGTATGTCTGTATGTATGAATGTCTCATTCTTTGCCACGTGACGAATTTAAACAAATTCGAAGCAGTGGTAGCCTAGGGGTTAAGAAACTCGGTCTCTTGATGGAGGGGTCCGAGGTTGAAATCCCAAGCACGCACCCATGTTTTTCAAAGTTATGTGCAGTAGCTAATGGGTTTATGATGAGGCGTCGTTAAAAATTAAAAAATATTTAAAAAAACTAATGATGCAGTTTTAGTTTTTATCAAAATTGGCCTCGTAACTCCTTTCAGCATTTTTCGCTAATCCTTATGGTTTCGGGTTTGGCCCTGAAGGCCTATTTGAAAAATTCCCCCTGTGTATCTGTATTTATTGACTAAAATTTAATGAAACAATGTATTATTTAGTTAAAACAAGTAACGTTCTAAGCCTAATACTACCAAACTGAACGGTTTTAATGATACAGCTACACAAATTAGGAGTAATTATTTCGCCTGTATAAGTGACTATAAATTTTTAAAAGCTTTAAAATAAACTAACTAGAAAACACCTCATTATATTAGGTTAGCCAAAGTTAATTGCAAATAGAATTACATAAATAATGCATTACACTTATTTATTATACTAATTGAAATTTTCACAGTGAACGTAAAGTTATGTGGTTAAATTAGTTCAATATTTTAACGGTGACGGATTTTAAAATATCTTTAATGTCTGTGATGTATTTTGACTATATGTATGTATTTTTTTTATAATATAGGAGTAGCAGACGAGCATGCAGTCCACCTGAAGGTAAGTGGCTACTGCCGCCCATGGACATCTGTAATCAACCCCAAATAGGATTAGATATTCCTACCTGAGGTCGGCCATATATGCGCCGCTACCCCTGAGGACTAAGCTGGAACGCCTCGGAAAAGTATGTGTCATTTACCACACCCTTTAAACCAAAACACAGCAACGTTTAACACTGCTGTCATAAGACAGAAATAGTTGGGGCGGTGATGCCGCCGGAGTCGAACCACAATTGGTTATACCGCCTTCAAATGTCTTCTGACAATGTCTTTTGAGCATATGTATGTATTTTCATATTATCATTCTTTGGCATACGGTATGCCTTACAGCCCAAACGGCTTGACGGATTTTAACATATAAGATGTCGTTGAATTCGTCCAAATTGGGGGAGTGATATGTCATTCCATATAGCCTATAGGCTACATTACTTTTCAGAAAATGATTTTTGAGCGGTTGGGTTTTATATTTTTTACAATAAATAATAATTAAATTATAATAAATAAAAATAATTGTTACTTTAGGATGCCTTTTTTACCATAAAAACATGTGATAATTTCTAATACACAATTTGGACACATCAGTGCGTGCCAGGGATTTAAACCCTATACCCTGGCGTGAGAGACCAAAGTTCACTCCTAAGCAATCATTACTAAAGGCTACAATTATACATATCACAATACTATCCACATATACAATACAATCGTAAAATAAATCCAATACAATGTTATACCAATGCTATAGGCGAAATCGCTGCAATCAGCGATTCCATATAGATTCTGTGAGGCAATAAAGAAGTCTCATTTGGACCTAAATTATCACCATGTTCATACTAGCATTGTTATTTAGCGGCCGGCTTATAGCATATTGCATAACATATCGTGGACCTATCTATGGACCTAGTGTAAACGAGTATAATTTATATAGGTATCGGTTGGCTCATAATATTGTTTAAACACATAAATGTAGTGGATTTGTCGGTTTATCTAACATCGTTTTATTGCTTAGTGTAATCGCTATAGATATTGATACCTTCTTGCTTATTCGCAATAATGCAGTGATACTTTCTATGTCCGTATAGTCCCGGGACTAGAATAGGGCTACGGTATCCCCTGCCTGTTGTAAGAGGCGACTAAAAGGGGCTTCCGGGTTTGCGGGCGGCAAGAGTGGGAGCTCGAACCGAGCAAGCAACCCCGGGAAGGACGACAGTATGTGAGGTCGCTTCCCGTCGTAAACACCACATGGTTGTGTTCCGTCGGAGATCCCGGAGTTATCCACCAAGCGTTGAGGACGGCCACCGGGGGGATTTTAGTGTGGTAAAAATTCCACATAACCTGGCGTCGCTCCCACGTCGTCGGGTACCTTTTGAAGGTTTCCCCCTCGTAAACAAAAAAAGGTAATGCTTTCTAAGCTATACCTAGATTCTTTGTTACGTTATATCATAATAAATATTTGCACCTGGACACCAGTAATAAAAACAATATATTATGAGAGAGAGATGTGTCCACATGTGCACCTAACACTGAATAAAACGCTGGAACGCCTGATGTACTAGATTCTGCATTTTTATATACGTCAAATTTTAAAATATAAACAGTGCTCCTAAGAAAATAGATGATATGATAGTGGTTGTTTTATAAGAATTTACTAAGATTTAAGATTTATGTCAATGCACCTATCTATTAAAAAAATACTTAGTAAGACATATTTACTACTGACTAACTATTCTTATAAGTTACGATTATGTGAGAGTGATTGTTTTTGGTGCTTTTTTTGACTATGTGTACATCCTATATACTGTAACCCAAAAAAATACTAAATAAATATTTATGATTGCTACGCATGTTGTGTTCAAACGTAATTAAAATTACAAAAATGTTAATTACGTTTGAACTTTATGATTTAGATATTTTGTAATTTTGTGCATGATCCTTTAAATAAATGAATAATCTTTGATAGGTTTTAATCTACGGTACGGTATATCTGCCTCTTCATTCACAAATTTACCTTTTAAATACTAAAAATCTATTATAGTATTCGTTTAGATTTAATTTCATTGATAAGTCGTTTGTGAGCGAAGTCGCGTGTCGTGACTAAACAAATACGAATATGTGATAATACCACAAATGTGGAGTAACTTTATTGAAAATCATGACGTCTATATCGGAACAGTAAACTACTTAGGTTAGTGATATGTCGTATAGTCTGAGAATAAAGAACAAGCGATTAACTTAGCGAATGAAGGGATTTTGGTTGTTCGAGATATTTTTATTAGCAGAACTGTTTAAAATTGACTATTTATATGTTTATGTTGTAAGTAATTTTAATAGATGTAATATTTTCTCTATTATTTATATCTGAATCTGGACACTTTACAATTAAGTAGCTGTTTTCTGGTACGAAAGTGTAAAATGATTTCTAGTTATACTACCTATATTAAATATATAATAGTGTAAACAACTATTGTATGTTTCTAAGATAATTATGTATTTATCGATGCAAATTCACCACTTGTCATTAAGAATTTATCGCTTTGGTTACTCTTAATCTAGTGTTAATGGAACACATACCTCAATCAAGGTATAACATATGTACTCGTAGTGACAGTATAATTCAATTCTGAAGCAAATAAAGACGGAATCGTGTAAATTATACATGTAAATTGTGCTTTACGTGCATTAGGTGTAACATGTGTGTTACACTGTTAATAAGTAGGTAGGTACTAGTTACTTTATAAGTTGTTGAGAAATCACAATAATATCTTTGTAGTTTATTTATTTGAAATTGCTTTATTTTCATTAAGTTTATGTTTATTATTTATACTAAATTTGAAAGCTACATTTCTTTTACATAAAAATTCAATTGATTAAAGAGAGATTTAATTGTTTTGTCACAAAATACAAACTAAATGTCAAAAATAAAAGTAAAATGCACTTAATTATAAAAAAGGTTTAGTACCTTACAATTTATTTATAATCTCACTCGTGCGTCTGTCCGTTCGTCTGTCACTTAGCTCCCAAACTACCGGACCAAATGAATTGAAATCTGGTACTAATATGCCTTTCCTTAACCCAAAGACGAAGGGATAACGCAATCAACTGAATTTTGAATTGGGGTGAGTTTTTGAGGGCGAAATGGAAAATTAAAAAAAAAGTTTGGAAATCTGCATCGTGTGGCATATGAAAGGGCTGAAATTAAGACTGATTGCAACCATTTTTAGATCCCACTAATGAGCATAGTTTTCTGTCAGCAACCTGCCAACCTAGAAGTCACCACGCTGCTCTGATACGCTTTGGTGAAGGGAGAGGTGTGTATCATACTTAAGATAAATTTAATATATACTGTAAGGTACTAAACCTTTTTTATAATTACACTTTATTTTCCTTATCTTTATACTTTTTCCCTGTAATTCGAAGACCGAAGACAGACACTATAGAATCATAGTACAAATGTTAAATTTCACCTTTATCTTATATATCTTTACTAAAGATAGAAAGAGAGAGCACGTTAAGCGAAAGTAGTGTGGGCATAATATTATAATCAGATGGCAGTAACGAGTAACGGCGTCCGTAATCAATAATTTACGATCCCAGATGACTACAATAAAGCTATATATTGTGAAAGGATCACGTGAATTACGATACATTTCGTAATTACTTCGAGAGTATTGAGAATTCTATTGTACTTGGTATTAGTTAGTAATTGTTAAGGTTATATTGGAGATTGATAGTAATTATCAAGGGTAGCTAGAAGTTGTTAATTTGACTTGGGTTGCTTAGTGGTATGATATCACTGTTCTGGAGGTCCAAGTTTCATTCCATGGCGCTCATCTTTTAATTGAGTAATATGCCTATTAAATAATAATATCATCTATATTAATCGTTATGTTATAAAAATTAGCGGAAAATCCTACTCGACTATTAGTTATCTATAATGTCAAAAAAGTGCGACTCTAACCTAAACTAACCAAAGCAATAATAATTATACAATCAAGTAGATAAAAAATTCAAACTGTTTTAATCCAAGAAAAACAGCAGAAGGACATTATCTGTCAATATGTAAATATAGAGATTCTGTTTTCTATTACTTTGTCGGTATTTTGGTAAATTTTCGGTGAAAAAAAAAGTTGATGATAAGTAAGTATGAAACCGCAACAAATTATTTAATTTACTATGTTCTAAACCATGCAATAAATTAGTAGTACTATTGAAGACATTACCTTTAATTAGGTGTAAGTAAGATGCAAAGTGTTGCATAAGAAAAACATTAAACAACTATATTTAGCCGTGTTGGTCATATATGTAGAAACAGAGGTCAGCGAACTTAGCATATGCATTGTAAACAGGTGAGGATGAATTACAAAAACATATGATTAATTGCAAATATAGGATAACCAGTGTTACTCAACCCTACCCTTACCATCAAGGTATTTTATCCCTACTGATAGGGATAAAAACCTGTTGTGATGAAACTTCATATACATATTATTTATTATCTTTTTTGTAGATTTCCGTGATAATACAAAATAAGATAAAAATAACGAAATCGATTTGCATGGAACGTTATGATTTATAAATGATACGTCTTTATAAGGAAAAAAATAATAGCTTTGCCTTAAACATATAGCAGAATATTGCAGAAAACCGATAAACCTTGCCTGACTAATTCACATTATTCATAAATCAATTTAAGTGGCTTAAAAGTGAATAATTATAAAAAGGCGCGTGTAAAAGATACTGAAAAACTATTTTTCGGAGTCATTCCGAAGGTTGAGAAGCTCTGACATTCTCATTATGCAAACATAGGTATCTATTAACACAATGTTTTAGTTAACAATATGCATGTCCTTATATTACGTATAAGATGAATAAGAAACATATTTATTTTGTGACAATAAAATCCCACAATAAACTCGAGATTTCCTCATTGTCACGGGGATTTATCGCTTCATAAAAGTTTAAGACAATCGAGAAAAACAAAAGAACGGACAGCAAACAGTGAAGCAATGGATGTGTGAATTAATAATAAAAATTGGTTAGGTATGAGACGAAGTAACATTGGATTCCGTACCAATATGTATGTATTTTTGGTATTTGTTAACTTAGTTATCATGTAAGCCAAAGTAGTAAATGCATTGGGAAAATTTAAACTGTCTCACTATTACGAATCAATAGTTAGTGCGAAAAAATATCGTTATATTTTGTGGGGACTCCATTTTGTTCTCATTTTTTTTATTTTAGTATTTCTTGTAATGTATTAGTTATAGGGTTCCGTTTTTTCTCTTTGTATACGGAACCCTAAAAATGTAAAAAGACTACAACTCATTATACAACATTGCGTAGGAGGTTTTATGATCGATTGTAGTTTTAACAAGAATATGGAAATGTTATATAAGTAAGGGTGAGTTACACAATGTAACGTTAACGTTAACAAAGTTTAACCATCCGCCAAATCTACAGTTAGGCAATTCATGTGTTGCACCTTGGTTGTTGGGTTAGTTACGATTAACATGACGTCATAACTAATAATTACCGTTAACTGGTCGATTTTGACGCTTAAAGTTATTGTTTTTGTCAACTTCCATTCCTGTCAACGTCGACTAAAATTGAGGAGACAGTGACAAAAATGACGTTAATGACAAATTATTTTGTGCACAATGGTTGCAATCCGTCGCTCTTGTTAAAGTTATTGTAATAGTTAACTTAAACGTAAATTTTAAACGAACCCACAGTGCAACCCACCTTATATTAGTTTATACACTTCTCTATTTTAACCTTTAAGGGCGTAGTTGTAGGGATAAAACTTGGTTGAAAATTACAACTACGTGAGATAAACAGAGTCATATTTTAAAACAAAGGGTACTGTCAAACGGGCAACTCTTCTCTGTAATGTATAAATTGGTTTTATTAATTCTGTTTTATGCATGTTTTCTATTTATTTTAACGCGTTTAGATAAATTATATGATTTATTTTGCTTATGACACTTATTTATTAGGCTTTCTTTATGACAATAAAATTATATCATTTTTTATTACATACTTCTCATATATTTTAGAACGTTGTAACTGTATGTATAATACTTACATACTTTTACATATTTTAAGATTTTATATTTTATTTTTCGTTTTTGTAAAAATCGTTTTTAGGGAATATGTATATTATTTTTGGTGTAAAAATGTATGTCGATGGACCTAAACCCAAAAAGATTTAGCTGTATTTTATCTGTCACTTTAGTAAGAGTAGGAGTCCTACTTATAAAGAAATTGATAATTAATAATTATATCCAATGAACTCCCATTACATTTAATCCACATAAGAAGAACTTAAAAAAACTTACAGTGTCCTTGTTTTTTACTTTTTTAAAAAATGAAAAAAAGTTTTTGTACTTGTTTACAAGATAATCAGTTCTGATACAGTCCACTAGGGGCACTGATTGGAAATGTATAGACAAATACGTAAACAAATACATAAACAGTAATTTAAAAAAAAAGTAAAACCACAAACTAAGGGTACAGAATTCTTATACAGTTGACTTTGCACGATCGTTTTTACATTAGGTTGGCAAAAGAAATTCTTAATTAATTCAGAATTAACAAGTTATTTGTAAACATAGACAACTGAATAATGTAATACTACTTTTTGTTTGTTTACATTTTATACAAATAGTCAAATGTCATGCCTGAGGCACAAATGACTAATGACTTGTAATAAGAATGTCACTAAGAATTTAAATGTATGTGCAGTTTTTACAATCCGCAAATTGCTGATTGAAATCAAAACCGATAAAAATAATAGGAATATTTTTATATTCAAATTTATTTTTGTGACTTCATAATATTGGAGTAATAAGCGATTAAGAAGTCTATCTAATGGTAGGTATCTGGCGTCCATCTACATTTTTCCCAAGGAAATTTAATATTATGGAAAATGACAATTTTTAGTATGCGGAAATTACTATGTTTTTAGTACGCGGAAAGTGTGAAATGTCTATCTTTGGCAGGCAAAAGATTGGATAGATTGATTATAAGTAAGTCACAAGGCCTCATATAACTGTTTAGTCTTACCACAATTTAAACTTCCATCGTGTACATTAAAACCAAAAAACCTTTTAACGCCATCTCAATCTGCAGAAATTGTTAATTTTATTCAATCGTGTCTTTATTTAGATACATAAATAAACCGGGGTGGACTAATGAAAGTATAAATTATAAAAAGACAAAGAATACGTTGCGTGCCGCCCGGCGTTCCACTTCGCACGGAAGGTGTGTTTTGTCTTTTTGTAACATTCGATAATCGAGTATATTGAAACCTCCCGATAACATTCCGATTTTAAATCGAGGAGCTCTATTTTCGATCGCATCTTGCGTTTTCGTTTTCGTTTTCGTTTTGTTTAGTTATTTATTACGCGTTTGGACACGCATTTGATATCCTTATGTTTTTGCACGCAACGGTATTTTGTTCTCTGTATGATTTAATGATTTAATCTTGACTTGAAGTAACCGTTGACTTTCGAAGCGTCTAACTAGGATAGTATGTAACTTGAGTGTAGAAATTGTTATAATCTGAAGGATGTTACATATTTTAAATTCGTAGTGCAAAAAAAAAATGTAGTATCCGGATGTAGGTATAAGGTAAATTATTAACAATCAAATTTAAATAAAACACAAAAAATAACTTAATGGTTCGAAAAGGGACATTTCACAGTCATCGAATTGTTATTAATATTGTCCCAAAAAAACTGATACATATAATCACAATGCACCACAAAAGTAATTTTTGCGAAAGCAGTCAATATCAAAATCTTCTTACGGAAATCTATGGAGCACCACTATAACTTATACATAGTAGGGAAAATTACTATGTGAGTAATTTACAAGTTAACCAGTAATTTATACGTTATCAAGTAATACAGTGGTAGTACATAAGTGGTTCAACTACCCAGACGGAGTCACAGTGAAAGCTAGTACTTAAAAAGTTGTAAAATGTAAAAAGTAAAAGGGCCGGTCATGTAGGTACGTAGGTACAATAATTCTTCGCGTGAAATATGTAAGTACTTACGTAAATTACGATAAAATTAAACGCTACGAACTGATTTAAACAGTTTTGGCTACACGTAAATTACAGTATTTCCACTTATTTTGTTTTTAAGAATAACAAAGTTTTTAAGAATAACAATTCGTGTAAAATTATTTCCAGTTTCTTGCTCTTATTTCAAAATAAGTTATATTGCATCATAATTCATTGAGTGTACTGTTTTTGATACATTATTACTATTCGTTTTGATCATTTATATATACGTTTAAATGCGTGAAGAATAAAACAATCACTGCACAAAATTTGAAGTATTACTTACTATCTTTGTGTTACCTACTGTGTTCTGTCTAGTTTATTCCTGGTGATTCCTTATTTTCCCTGATGACATTTCTTTATGCGCATATGTAATTATATATTTAACATTTATACTCTTAGGTATGCATTTACATTTAAATATTTTATGGTCAGCACATCTAAATTACTTTAATACTACCGCCTTAGTTTATAGAATTCGAAGTAGAAGTAACTATACAATAGAAGATGTATAAAAATGTATTTTTAACTGTAAGATAATAAACTTATAACAGATCAACTGAATCGCCCCTATAACTAGAAACCCATTATCCAGAACAATAAACTTCGGTTAAAGATAAGGTGGAAAGGTTAATTCAATTAATATTCCTACAATTTATTTTTACTAAGATATCATAGAAGTTATGTTTAAGTTTCAGATAGTAATCAAACCATTTGACATAAACTATCTTTATGAAGTAGGGTATTACTATAAAAACCGACTAGTTAAAACTAACGACACCTTATATGTAAAATCCGTCAGGCTGTTTGGGCTATAGGGAGTGCTATAGACAAACATAGATACATATGCCATGGTCGATAACATTGCCATTAGTAAGGGTACGCATATTAATGCGCATAATTCATTGGTATTCTTAATCTTAAATTCTACACAACATACTCTGTTAATATAAGGAATATCTTTTTATAATATAGGAGTAGCAGACGAGCATGTAGTCCACCTGATGGTAAATGGCCACTGCTGGGTGGCATCTGGACATCAGATGCGCCGCTACCCCTGTGGACTAAACTGGAACTTGGAACTTGGCTTTGGAAGTGTATGTCTCCCTTACCACACCCTTTAAACCAGAATACAGCAGCGCTTAACACTACTGAATAGAATTCTAGTAATCATATTAATTTTATCCAGACTATGAGATGACCCAGAATATGAGATGTTCATTTTAAAACTAAATTTTATTGCGTATTCTTGTCATACTTAAACAAAAATAAATAATTCCTTGTATCCACTTATGGGAGTACTAATTGTTATAGTCTGAACCATGTTTCGACACACCTTTTTACTGCAGACAACTTTAATAATATGAATTATTCAATTACGGACCATTGAATAAGCATAATATTGTAAGAACATTTCGTCGATACGAAAGACATCAACGCACTCGCTATAGAAAATAACATTATAGGTAATGTAACTTATGTTAATATAACGGTAATTTTTATTAATTCAATGGAATTTAGTAACAATTTCAATTATTTTTAAGTAGTAACAACCATAATATTCATATCAGTTACGACACTTTTTATTGAATTTCGTTAATTAAGCTATTCTGAACTTTTAAGTCAATTTACAGTGTAAAATAAGGTTGAATACGTATTTTCAATGTAAAGCGGTTTACATAATTGTATGAAAACCTGTTTATTGTGAGTTTAATGAATCATAAATAGGCTGTACAGTGTAATTGCCTCAATGATTATTTTGTACTATATTGTTTTACTCAATATTTTCATATGACGACAAGATAACTGCATAATACTGTTTCATTTTATTCTGTAAATAATCCCGTATGAATAATTTATAAGTATTACGCAAGTATTTATTTTTAAGAATTTATTACACTTTATTGTGTAATTATTTATCACATGGTTTTTAACCATCGTTATGGGTAATTTTATTTTCAAAGATCTGTAATATGATACATATTAAAGAACAAAATCATTTTTACTTTTAGAATACTTATAATAAATATTCAGAAAGGTAAAAGTCTAAGGGCCTTAAATAATTACTGATAAAGCTAACATATTAATGTAACTAATGAACATACATTAATATACATAATATCGATATTTTGTATAAAATATTTTCAATAAAACCAAAGACAATTTACAAAACTGTCATATTCGAAATTGATTAAACAATTAATATATCTAATTAAAATATATGTCAATCACTTCATTAATAAGTATAGGTATACGCAATCGATCATTTCTCCACGGTTCACGTGAGCCCCGGTTGCCATGGTTACGGAACGACGCGGTCCACGACCAAAGACAGGTTGTAACAAAAGCTGTTCACAATAATTGATTTGTATCTCGTACGCATCACTTGGCACGAGGTATGTATTGCCACTATATGTGGTTATTTGTGTAGAACTAAAACGTATCCTATTTCTGGTTGATGAGAATGTGTAGGTTTAGTAAGTAAAGAAGGAAGCGAAGCGTTCGTGATTTGACTATGATAACACAGGGCTAGATGGCTGCAAGCTGTTAGTACCTGTGGTTTGACACCGGCGACACCATAGCCACACTTATTCCTGCCTAATAACAGCAGTGTCAAGCACTGCTTTTTTTTAAATTTGACAGGCGTGGTAAGACGTACTTATTCAAGGCTTTCCAACTTAGTCTAACTTAACAGCACATCAGTTGCCAACCTTTAAGGATTCTTAGCACTTAAAGTTATATGGATTCTCTTTATTATTGGAGGTAAAAAGCAGTATGTGCCAAACATAAATTAATAAGTGATATATTTCTAGCAGCCAACCCTAAAAGTTACTGTATCTAGCAGGTGTTTAATATGTACGAGATAATATTATTTATATTTTTTTGGATTACGGTCGTAAAATGATATATCGTTTCTATATGCATAACTGTAACCGTAAAATGCTCGTTAAGGAAAGCTCTTTTTGCATTTTTATTTTCAGGAATTATGTTGCAAAAGACTTCCAGTCTTTTTAACGGTGTATTTATATTGCTCATCCGGACCTGTAATCAAATCTAAATAAGTTTCCACTTCTACCTCTACCCTTAGTACGAGTTTTTACGTTTTTATTAAAAATATTGTTGGTTTTGTTCGTGTGTAAACCAATTCAAAAACAATCATATTTGTAAAATCTTAAAGATTCATACTAAGGGTACTGTAGTTGATGTCATAATGGTTCGTGTACCTACGAGTAATTCCTCCGTGTCACACTCTTTAAATTAAAATACAGCAGCTCTTGGCATTATAACAGGTATAGTCCGCGTAAAATTGCTAGTCCACTCTGAATATAGAAATGAATGACGTCGCCATAGCAAATTGTATGACAACACCTGCTCGCAACAACTTCAGAGTGGACCAGCAGTTTAGGCCGGACTATAACTCGTCACGATTATAAAAACAAAAATCCCTATTGCGTTAAAATTATTATCTAAAAAGGAAGTAACGAATATAGCTTTCGCACAATTTAGATGAACATCTTCTCATATTATGTTAAAGTGTTACGCTGTTGGCACTGTAAGGCATGCCAAAGAATGAGTATAATTATAATACTTACTTATCATATACTCATCAAACATTACTCTCCACATTTGATAAAAAGGTTAGTCTCTCAAATTAACCACAAAAGATGTTTCCACCTTTTAGGTACTAATTAATTTGATTTGAAAAGATTTAAGAAGTCAAATAAATATTCCTGGAATTTAAAACCAAAAAATTCTGAATAGGGGTATAAATTTCCACTAATCTATTGCCATATATTAGTGTTAATTTAAATGTAAACTTTAAATATACTTATATAATACATTACCACACTAATAAATACATTATCAGACTTCCAAAGTTTGCATATAAAATACATATCCAAAAATTTATGAAGTAGGTAAAGTGAAATTTACAAGGACCTTTCAACCTATTTGACTCTTTATCTTAATTGATATGGATTCCCATAATATTTACATAATTCGTACGCTCTTATTCTATAGAAATATTAAACTGAATTTACTATGTAATAAATAATGATTATTGCTGTTGTGTTAACTTTTAAAATAAATTTTATACTAATTTAAGTTTTACGGTACAATAACATTTGTAATAATATTGTAGCTTCGTTTTGTAGTTTTTCCTTGTTTTATTCCTTAAAAGATGAGAGTCGGAATTATTCGGTAATTAGACCTGATGGTAGCCCACTACAACCCATGGAATGTATTGTTTAATATAAGGTATTATTACTACGCAATATAATATAATGTATTATTACGCATTCCAACTCAGTCTTCAGTGTTGCACCATAAATGGCCAGATTTGAAAAGATCTTGCAATGATGATAATATGCCTAGGACATGATTTAGTGACTCAATTTACCTATTAAGAACTAGTTTTTGTCGTATTAATAATAATGAAAAAATAATAAAGAATAAAATTGGAGTTATAATGTATTATTATTTATTTTTACCGCTATACTATTAAGTGCAAGTAATAATATTCTTTACTTTTTTGTGATGCATATACTTTTATTATTTAACCTGTGATGTAGTTCATCTACCATACCTACTATCTATTATCTATCCACATTAGGTAACATAAACCCAACACCACTTTATTGAGGCAACATATAAATTTAATTGAATATGAGTGCGAGTCAAACCACAATATCACCTGATAGAAAGTGCCGGTGCGGTCAGTGATGGTGCCTATACCTACAAGATTTCTAGACTTGCGTTGTTATTAACACAGTAAGTTCGAACAATGATGCTATTAAATGGATATCCCACATGATAAGTATAATAAACAAAATGATAGCGTCACAAATAAGATGCGTTACTATTTCTGAAGACTAAGCCGGAATGCCGCGTTTTATAAGACACTACAATTATTTTTAACACTCTTTTATTAGCTTGGGTTGTATCTAAGTATGTATGTATGTAACTGAATCTTTGAACTCAATTTATACCCACTGAACGGTCCGATTAATTTGAAATTTTGAACAATTATCAAGAACCGATGACAAAACACGACTTTAATAATTTTATCCCATTGTCGTCATCAGGAGCGTCAGGAATCAAGATTTTCCTTGTACGATTTTAGCGTGGGTCTTAGTTTTTAATTTATAATTATTAAAAATAGAATTTGGTATGTCGTTAATGTTGGAAGACTAATTAAAAAAGAGTTTAGAGCTTTTAAAATACGGTTCGTGCTTATGTGTTTCTCAACGGTAAATATATGTAAAATAAATTTAATTTATGTAGATATGGTCAAAAATAGCTAAGATAATTAAATGGATAATGAATAATCAGGTGATAAATCGGCATGCTAAAAATCTCAGATTAAGACAGGGACGCGACGCTATTTTCCAAAATCAGGAATGTGGCATCGGTAATTGGAATTTTACTATTTATTTTAATGGTATTTTTTTGAGATTTATATGATTGACATTATCATAAACGCTTCTAAAAAATTTACATTTTTACAAAAAAAACTGTTTTTGTATTTGTTACGTATTAACTCATACATTTCCAATCAGCGCTCCTAGCGGACTGTATCAGTACTGATTGGAAATGCATGGAAGATACGTCAACAAACACAAAACATTCATTTTTGTAGAAAAGTAAAAATCATACTAAAGGTACTGAAGAACATTTTTCTTACAATATTTTGAATATTTAAGACTATGTTGAAATAAGAATTCTTATGGCCTTACAGCATTTGTAACTCTTTAGCTACTTGGAGATTTGCATCCTATTTCTAATACAATTCTATACTACTACATTGTATGTGACATTTAGAACGAAATATTCCGCTTTGATTATTGTACCGAATTAAATGACTTCGTAACATGCATCGGTTGATACTAATTTATTGCTTAACAATATTTTAACTTAATATTAAGAACCGTGTATAACATTTTTGCATTAAGTAATCTATGTCTGCATTTTTATTAAATTTATCGTGTAGATATTAGTAATGACCAATTAATAGGTCTATGCACAAATAACAATCAAAATAATTAGGGTTCTTTAGTACTAATGCAAAAAACAGTGATAATGTAGGGGTTAGAAACTTGATCTCTCAATTGCAAGGACCGAAGTTCGAATCACTTTAGATTTTACGTGTATTATAATTTAGGTACTTAATACTTAAAATATGAAAGAAAACATCGCCAGGAAACCTCCAGGATTGAGTATTCTTTAAAAAAGGGAAGTTCTTAAAGGTGTATGAAATCTACCCATTCACCTTACCCAGCGCAGTATGCAAAACTCCTCTCATTCTAAGAGGAAACCCATGCCCAGCATTGGGAAAGTAATGGGTTGACGATGAAATAGGAAAATAATTGTATATTACCTATAAAAGACTAATTTATATATCTATCCATATGAGATCCATATAAGTACTTAAATAATTTTAGGGTTCCTTAGTCCTTATACGAGAAACAGCAACATTGTTAAGTGACGTAGGTTCCGGACACCTGACTGCCAACGGGGTGTTTGTCATTTCCCGAAACGCGTGGGTTTATCCACTTGTTAGAGTAACAAGGTGTAAATTACGCCATAAGAAGTGTAACTTACACCGAAAGGAAAAGAGTTACTTTGTAACATGTAATATTGGCACTCAAACGAACAGACTTGTCAGGTTAAGTTTTACAAAGTTTTTTTTATAAAAACTGATTTAATAAACAGAAATATGTAGTAGCCTGAGAAAATAACTGAATCACAAACGACGTACATTGATGGCGCTACGAAAATCTAGGCAATAGGTTTTTGGTTACATCTACGAAAAATCAATCACAAAGGAGTATTAGTGGCTACATTAAAATAACTTTTTAATTGTGCAAAAGTTAATTCTAGTTCAGTCATAAATCCTATAAATTAATTAAATTATCCTGTGATATCTGAAACCGTGCACCTGTCCAGCAGCGGGTGTTGTCATTTTCGAAAATGCGTAGGTTCCACGCAGTTAGCAGCATGATAACAAGAAAAGTACGTGTTAAATAGGTTTTATCTAAATATACAGTAAAATAATTTTCTTCTGTACTTATTATATTTTGCCTTACTGGTTGATTTGTCATCATACAGCCTAAACTACTGAAACTAGAAGCGTGGAATTTGAGTAATAGGTATGCATAGTATATTCAAATTTAGTGGATTTTTAAAAGAAACTTTGAACTCTGACATGTAGGTGCATGTGTATGCATACGTCGTAAAACGACGTGCACTACTCTGACATGCACCTACATGTCAGAGTTCAAAGTTTCTTCTAAAAATCCACTAAATTTGAAGCAAGGTCTATAAACCATAGTATTTGGCTATCTGGTTTGAAATAATGAAACAAAACACCTTTTTCATCGCTTTTGGAAAATTGGCTTTAAGAGGCTTAAGAATGGTATTATGTTATGGTTTACGCCTACGAAGTCTCTCTCAAAAGCTACTAAAAACACATTTGTAATTGTCTGTAGGGATGTGAATTTGATTTAATATTCTATGTAATCTTATAGTATCTACTAACAGCTTCTGACACACCTGTCCATACCTTCTGAACCGTACCTTTGATTTGTAATAATCAAGCCTAAGTTCCAATTGGAATAAATCCGAAAACATTGTCGTATGACAAAATTTGGGTAATAAGTTCTGTTAACGAAATTGGCTCACATGGGTTAAAAGTTTTTATTGAAAATCGTTGTGATGGAACATAGTATCTAGCTTTCTGGTTAGAAACACCCTTAACATCGTTTTTGGAAAGTTAGCCTTAAGGGGGTAAATATGAGCTTAAAGTTTGTAGTATATACAGTAGTAATTCTAGTAATTACATATATGTAAATCTTTGTATGTAATATTATAATTATAATTAATAAATTTCGATGTAAATTGAATCCCATATTCTATGTAATCTTATAGTATCTATTAACAGCTTCTAACACACCTGTCCGTACCGAAGTTGTACCGTACCTTTGATTTGTATCAATAATCAAGCCTAAATCCCAATCGGAATATTCACAAACATTGTATGACATTTGGAGCCGCGCACCTGGCCGGCAGCGGGTGTAGCTGTCATTTTCCAGAATGCGTGGGCCCTACGCACTTGTTAGCGACGTGACGGTGTCTGGGACCATGATAGGTTTATGCGGAGTAAATCTGCGCGTGAAACTGAACAGGTGGTTTTATAGTATTGTATATATGATGATGCTTTGTATATGATGAGGGATAATTGTTTTATGTTGTGTAAATTTAGATAGACGTGTTATGAGGGATAATTATCTTCTGTTATGTAAAGTTAGATGGGCAACAATGTATTTACGTTAGTACGTAAAGAGACGGATTTTAGATATTTTGGCTAAAATAATTTTGAATTTCGGGAATGGTTCATGTCTAGATGTGTAACGTATTGCGAGTAAATTTAGTTAGATGACACTAAATAAAACTCTATATACTCTGTATTTTAAATCGTTTTCATAAAATATATTTTATATTTCCAAAATCATTTATTGTAAATCTTTAAATAGAGTGCTGTTAACTCTCAAATAGTATCTATACAAATTCTCTCAGTCTACTAATTATTCTTCTTTAGTCCATCGTGTCATGTTTTGAACATACTTAAGTTCAAGTACTATGTACTATACACGGTAATATGTAGACTACGTGCTAATAATAATTTTGATCTTAAAAATCATTGTTGATAACAGACAGAAATATTAATAGAGCAACTCATTTTTGTATGATTAATGATAAGATTAAACAATTTGAAAGTTTGCTCGCCAAAACTAGATATAAATTTTGCTAGCTTTCAATTGTATAGAAAAAGTCGTCAATCATAATATTCGCATACCTACCTTATCGAAAAATAAATGTTAGTCATAGTATAAACCTACTTCTAAGTAATAGAACAAAAGTATTCCTTGTATTGTAGTAAATTATAGTGCCTACATTTACCAAGAGGATAAAAATCTCGATAATTATACTCGTTTCTCTACATTTCTCTGAAAATAATGTCGCTGTCTTAATCATCTTGTGTTTCCGATAATTTATAATACTAATTGCCACATGATAAATTTCTGCAATATTTTGAATCGCAACCATTAATAATACGATAATCAGCTTTGCGTATGTGCAATTAGAAATCTATACATCGGTGCTTCATAAGTGCCTTACACTTGACGACTTTATAATAGAAAAGATTTTTTATCTCCACAAAAAGTTTACTTTGCCGCTACACAAACACAATTAGTATGCGCTCTGTGTTACCTAAAGTAAATAGAGAAGTAAGTAATAAAAATAGTCACCTTGTAACTCCGAAAAAGTTTCTAACTGCACTTCACAGTTATTTCAAAAAACGCACATTCGCAACAAGGTTTCAGTACCAAAACATTGGAAGCACACATCACTATCAGCATTGGTTTTGTTATGGAAAAAATCCACTAATCTCTTTTCACGCACTTTCAATAGTCATAGTTACGATTTGGTCCCTATTTGTACATTCATCGTCCGGGATCCGATGTCAATCGGATTCGTATTAGAACATAAACGTTGTTATTTTTGTAACATCGCGATTTCGAAAAAGGCGCGCGTGAACGCGCTTGTGTGTGTTACAACCTGACTATAAGCTTGCGTAGACGCAACTGAAATCACCTTGCAAGGCCCACTATACCTGTCTCGCACTAAACCTCTGTCTGTCCTGCTCTAGCGGGCATTGTCCAGTTCGGCGACTGGCTTATACGGCTGACAATAAATTACGTATAGAATCTAATCAGTTTAATAGATGTGTGATTTTTTTAACGCTGCCCGTTTTAATGGTGTCTTGCAATGATCGGTCGATGGAGAGCATTAATTATATCTGAAGTCAATTTGACTGTGAGACTAAGTTAAGGTAAGGAATGTTCCTTTTTAGTTGACTTACGCGATTTTACGTTTAAATTTTGTGTTATTTAATTCATGGTTTTGGCAACAAAGATTAAGTGTAATTAGTGACATATGACGTAATGAACTCCAAATAGAAGTGGAGTCCTACTTGAGATAGGTCACAGAAGCGTGCTTCTTATTAGAACTAAGTTGGAACGCCTCGTACAAGTGTATCTCCTTTACCACATTTTTCCCATCAAGATAGCAGCGCTCATCATGTTTGTTATAAGGGAAAACAAATGTAGTAGAAGTGAAGTGAAGTAGCTGGTCGAACAAAGAAAAGTTCTACCACCTTTAAAAATCAACGTCGGAATATGCGTTAATAATATATAATTATATTTCTAGTGCATTTTCTTTTTTATTTCCTACTTACCACCTACATTACACTTCACCTACATACCTACCTACTATTTTGTACCAAAATTGACAAGCAAACTGCCTTCATTAGGTATGAATTTTAATGTTATTACACTTTTTGTTCAAATAATTATGATACGATAAAGTTAGAAATTTTATAAAATAGACAAACAGTAAAGCTGTTTTCAGTATGCTTAGTATTTGCTAGTTATGTACAGTAGCGATTAATCGAACAATTAGCGGCACTACCAAATCGGAGTTTGAAAGGCTAGATTATATCGATTCACGAAAGACGTAACTCGGTCACTAGTGCTACTTGATTTTCTTGTGTTTCCAACGTTAGGTACTTGTTTCACCGCTATTTGGAAAGCGAGAGTTATAAAACTATGTTATAAAAGTAAATATATTGTTATTATTTTAAAGGACACGTGTGTGGCGCAGAGATCAATCTGTTGATCTGAGAGTCCCGAGTTCGATCTAGTTCAGACACGAATTCGAATTATACCTAAGTTATGATTTCGGGCCTGGGAGTAATGCCTATGTTGCGTGCTCATTTGCTAATTTATACAAAAATATGCCTGATTCCTGCCTGATGCCTGATGCCAGATAACAGTTATGTTTATTTCTACTACTGTGTTACAATTTGAGGCTGTTGTACTGTGTTACAATTTGAGACGAAGTGCTAAAATAAGTTGATTATTCAAAATATTTTTTAAGGGAAAAAAATGTTCATCGCTTACCCCTTCGCGGTAAGACCAGAATGACGTAATAAGTCGGGTATAAAAAAAGTTTTAAGAGATATTTTTATAATTATCTTATCGCTTACCTCTCGCAGTGGGACTCTATAGTTTAAACCATAAACTGGGTATTTTAGAAGTGATAGAGATTTTCCGTTGTATCATATATTGTGCAACGGGGATAAGATTACAAACAATAGTGTTTATAAAATGGTAACCGTCTAGAAGCAGAAACTTAACTCGTTTCCACACCTACATGCACATACTGTGAATAAACAACACTATGTTATTGTAAAGTAGCTTCTACGACGACTAAAGCATTTATTTTATATGTACAAACATTGAATTTGTTAGACAAAATCATATTTTTTTACAAAATATTTTGACGCACAGGCTGTGTTTGGAAATATAATTTATGTCAATCAAAACATGTCTGCTACGGCACGCGTCTGACACATTATGTGTCTGTAGATGTAAATGCTCTAAGGCCCGTTATTAATAATAATTAATAAATGTTTTGCCAAAAATCGAAATTTAAGAATTTCTACCTAATAAAAGTTGTAACATCACTACGTCGTGTCGGGAATTTTTACAATTCACGTCGTTAATTACCACGACGTCCCAACGTTTCACGTCACATCGTCCAATCGTTTTCCTTGTTGAATAAATAAAGATTATGATATATGTAATAGAACATGAATCTATCCTCATCAATGATGTCTTAATGCAAACACATACATATGATATGACGTGAAATCACGTCGTGACACGACGTGGCGTTCGTGTCGTGGCTTTTTGTGGGAATCCTGCGATTTTTTTTAAAGTGATTATCTAATTAAATACTGTCTCTATCCATTTATTTCTATCGTGAACAAGCGCACAATCTGATATCGAATCGTTTTGTATATATTTATTATAAATAATATAAACATCATAGTTATGCAACATTGTATAAATCTACTTGTAAATGGTATTAATTTATAATTTTGCATACAAAGAGTGAGAAGCGGTAATGCTTGCTGATTTATGCTAAATCGCGTTGCATATAATATGAATTTTAATATATCTTCTAATTGTGAATATAATCTTAATGGAAAATGAATTATTATGGTAATTGATTAAGTGTGCACTTATAAGGGTGACAACACACACGCGATAGTGAAATAGCACTGCGTGTCGGCGACAATCGCTCGCAACAATCAACGACAGTTGATGACTCTAGGCTATGGGCACGAAGAGGATTTCGGTTGCGTTCTTTTGGAGATGCCAGAGTCCTTTACGCAGCGCCGAGAACAGCCACCAGGGGGTTTTAGTGCTGTTAGAAGGTCGTGGTACAAAACAAAATAATGTTGATGCAATATTGAAATAAAATTTTCCTGAACTATGATGGTTTTTAAAAGATGGTGGTAGGCCTCCTGGTAAGGAAGAGATACGATTTAAACTTAGTCCACAGGGGTAGCAACGCATTTATGGCCGGTTTTTGGTAGAATCTAGGGTTCGTTATAGACGACCGTGGGCGGCAATAGCCACTTATCATCTGGTAACTCGTTTGCTATTCAATTAAAATAATACATACATAAAACATACTGAAAGTATAAAAATATTTCTTGAACCAATTAACAACTTTTATTATTCCCGCGCAAAATACAACTCCAACAAGACCCTTCTTTTTCTTTTTTCATGCTGACTCATACAATCGTACCAGCCAGTGACTAAATGGAAGCTTATTATTATAAAATTAACACATCATGAAAATAACACAAAAAAAATAATTAAAATTATACTATACATAATAAAATAATTTGAATATAGGTATTTCAAACAATACCAAAATAAAATAGTATATTCTTATTTTACGAAGATAAACAATGGATTACATAATAATGTGCAATTTATAAAACTTTGATCATTTCGTTTTTTATTCCGGTTACATTCTTCTATGGATTACATAAAATTGTGCAAGTTCTATGCTAAACATGGATCATTTCGATTTTTATACCGGTTAAGATTTCTATAAAATTCGCTTCATCGATACCCCGATGACTAAGTAATAACTGAGTCACTTATGACAAATCTCATCTTAACTTTACTCTTTTGTTGTGTTAAAATTCCCAGAGCTATTATTGTCAGTGTATTATGAGGTAAAACGGAAAATATTATCTACATAATATCGATAGGGGTTTATCCCAAAAACAAATTGTAAAAAAAACAGATGTTATTAATTATAATTGATGACCTTCAATATATAAGCAGCAGTGATAGCCTAGTGGTTAAGAAACTGGGCCTCTCGATCGAGGGGTCCAAGGTTCAATCCCAGGCACACATCTCTAATTTTTCAAAATTATGTGTGTATTAGAAATTAATTATCACTTGCTTAAACAGTGAAGGAAAACATCCTGAGGAAACCTGCATACCTGAGAGATTTATCAAAAAAAATCTCAAAGGTATGCGAAGTCTACCAATACGCACTAGGCCAGCGCGGTGGACTATAGCCTTATCCTTCTCATTCTGAGAGGAGACTCGTACCCAGCAGTGGGTCGATAATGGGTTGATGATGACCTTCAATATTATTTGACGATCTTTCTGATTGAGTGGTTGCTATAACTTTTTATTGTGCTGAAGGGTAGGAGTTCGATTCAGGGTCAGTTTGAAGTCAAAGTCATTAATATATCGATTCAAAACAATTCTGGGTCTGGGTGCTGGTGCACTTGTCTTTGTGTGTGTACTTTGTCGTTGTCACCCAACACACGTATCTACTATAAAGTGCTTTATGTAAAAAGGAATGATATACCTATTCGCATAACATTTATTTATGCCCTTTACTGTGATCAAACCCACTTAAATAACCACAATTGGCATAAAGTTACTTCCTATGCCCTATCTCCCTATCTACTTTTTACAATCAGCGACGACTACCTTAAGAGTGAGGTTAGGTATATCTCTCTTTATCTACAAGAAAAACCTTAAAAGCTTACGCTGTATAAAAAGTTTGTAAGTTATACTAATGATATGTAAAAAACACAATATTGAAATTTATTGTAATTCTAATGCCCTAACCACACTAGGCGTTTGCCACAAACACCAAACTTCAAACATCTACAAACGTTTGACTTGATCAAAAGCTATACTACCGCTTGCGAACCTACACGAGCTAAACCAAACGTTCAATCCACACGTATGAATGTGACCGTTTGGCAAGTGTGTAGCAACGGCATAAAAACTTAAAATGCAAGTGAGCAAGTCTGAAAAACGCAACACGGGACGTGAACTAGACGACTTATTATAACGCCTTAGAAGGCAGACGCGACGTAAAGATCAGGCTTCGATTCTCAGCTCGGGCCGCCAATAGCTTTATGGCTTAAGTGCTATTTTCCCCTCATTTCGTATTCCGTTCAGATTTTCTCAACTTGGTACATGTTACGTACGAAGCTGTAATGATGCTAAATACAATATGTATGCGTACAAAGTGTTACTACAAATAGCTTTTTTATCCAGCTGTCTCTACAAAAAAGGTATGGTCTTTAAATTGATATTTACGGTTCTAGCGACACTCTTAAGTGTCGGGGAAATGGTAAAAAATTGCGCAATATTCGTTTTGAAGCACAAATTGGTACAGTTTTTCTTTATAAATATAAATGTAACTGCGAACTGAGTAACTATCCCTCGCATTCCTAGCTGTTAGGCTTTTTAAGGATAAAATGTTGTGGATACTTGTATCCGCCTGTTGAAAAGCAAGTATTATGGAATTTGTATCTAGTATTCAAGAGATTTTTTTCCTTATAATAGGAGTAATCGCTGCTGTGTTTTGATTTATAAGGGAGGCACACATGCGAAGTATTTCAACTTGGCTGTCAGGGTTAACAAAGCATTTGTGTCTGTTCTATCTTTGTGTGTTGTGCAGGTGTAGTGCATGCTCGTTTGCTCCCCAAATTTTATAAAATATGAGTTAAAATTTATTTATTCGTCTTCATAAACTCATTAGTTGAGTCCTTGTCTACTTTGTTGTATTTTGGTTACATGCACATACAAGCAATAAGCTACTTTCTTCTGAATCTCTTTTTTCTTACGAATGTTAGAAAGAACTCTAAAATAAGTCGAAGTCAGTACCTAATTACCCATCTCTCTACTCCATACAAAGGGAATATTACAATTTGTAATACAATGCGTTCTCGTGGACCGACCGAGCCGGGGCAAAAACTGGCCGCGCCCCAAATGGACCGCGGGGCTGTTGACTTCTCTCCTTGTGTGTACAGATCCTTGTTACAAAAATATAACTATTATCATTATTTTGCACAAGGCGCCATTATGCATCAGTTATCTTCTTGTATCAATAATTGACCTTATTGTGTCGTCGTGTTGACGAAGCATAAATTATTTAATATTCGATGAGTATTTTGTCATTAAATATAACTTACCATTTATATTATTTCATATATTTCTCCATAAGAATGTCCTTTCTGTTGCAGAAACTTAGATTTTTTTCTGTCATACCAGAAAAGGTTAGAAAAAACTCTACAATACGTTCGCGTCAGTATCTAATTACCCATCTCTCTGCAGAGAGGCCATATAAAGGGAATATTACAATTTGTAATACAATGCGTTCGCGTGGACCGACCGAGCCGGGGCAAAAACTGGCCGCGCCCCAAATGGACCGCGGGGCTGTTGACTTCCCTCCTTGTGTGTAGAGACCCTTATTACAGAGATAATGTTTAATTGTAATTCTGGTTACTGTAGCTGTGATAGACATTAAAGATGGAATTATTAAACTATTAAATTATTGTTGCTAATCCACAGACATTTAGATATCTGTTTGTGATTTCGAAACAACTGCATTTTTTATAAGCTAAAAATTAAAAATAAGTAAAATAAAAATCTTCACATTTACTTTACACTAGCTGACCCGCCAAACTTTGTACCGCCTCAAAATCTATTTATCAAATATATTTCATATAAAATATAGCCTATGTTACTCATGGATAATGTAGCTTTCGAATGGTGAAAGAATTTTTAAACTCAGTCCAGTAGTTTTTGAGCCTATTCATTACAATCAAACAAACAAACAAAGTTTTCCTCTTTATAATATTTTAGTTTAATTACCTATATATATTTATATTTTTATAATTGAAAGAGTAATAAAAATAAATTGGCAAATCGATCACAGTTGCGTTACACAGTGTTCGCCATATCTACTCGTATATAACATGCAGTGAATTCTGGGTTCGTTCCCCGGCCAGAAAAACATATCGTCGTGTCCATGGCACGAAATATTTGCATGGAATTACGATTATTTAAAAAGTGTTTTTATATTGTAGTATAAAACAAATATAATCATTAATGATTTCTAAAATCACAATCAATTTTAAAAGAGTCTTGAGTGTTTAAAAACATCTATTAGATTCTAATGCATACTTTATTGGTGGCATTAAAGTAACGATTGTGGCACGAATGACTAAATTAAGTTTGGGACAGGTGTTCAGCGGAGGCAATGTCCCGTTATCAAAGACTATTAGATAATACATTTGCATACTATCTCTCTAATCATTTCGTTTTATTACACTAGCTTATGCTCGTAACTTTGTTTTATAATATAGGAGTAACAGAGGAGCACCATGCAAAAAATCTAGTAGAATAGAGTATGGACAGAATAGATACAGTATGGATAGAACTATGGTGCAACATTGAACTACTACTGTCACACTTATTTCTGCCTATTTACAACAGCGTTAAGTGCTGTGTTCTAGTTTGAAGGTAGGGTAGGGTGGTATGGGAGACATTCTTTTCTGAGGCATTACAGCTTAGTCCTCAGGGGCGCATCTATGGACGACTTCTGATGATCGATTTCAACTTAAACCCCTAGTCTTTGTGAAAATGGGTATAGGTCAGATATTTATGGGAGCCATTGACAACTTAAGAAGGTGGTAAACACCTATTTCTGACTAATAATAGTTAAAACTGAATAAAGCAGCACATAGCTTCTGTGTTCAGTTTTAAAGGGTGTGGTAAGGGAGACATACTTAACCGAGGTATTCCAACTCAGTTTTCAGGGGTATCAACGCATCAATTGCCAAATTCAGACGGGAATCTGCGGTTAGTTACAGATGTCCATGGGTGGTAGTAGACACTTACCATCAGGTGGACTGCATGCTCGTCTACTATTCCTATATTTAAAAAAATGGTGGTCCATTAAAATAAACACCATCAGGTGCACACACGGCACCTAATTTCCATAAAACGCTCCGAGATTTTCAATCGAATTGATTCACAGCCCCGGGCCACGTATTAAGCGTAATACAAATTTCATTTTAACCTGTTCAAGTACCGATAACTATTGAATACCGTTACCGTGCCGAAACCGAAACAATAAAATTGCCGGCTCCGCCCATAAGGCGTTCCACATAAATCAACACAAAACACAATTATACGAAATTACATACTAAATACACGCGTGTAATTAAAAACGGCTGTAATTTACGTACGTGTCGATTATTAACAAATACTTAGCGGACCACCAACCGTTATCGGTCTATCTACGCTTATTAAAATAAGCGTGATTTGTAAGCGATGTGGGTACATCTGGTCTAGTTCGTAACTGACTTATACGCGCGACGTTACTCGCTGGCTTATATGAACATTTGTTGATAATTTATGGAAATACATTTAACAGGCTCTTTAAACTATAGGTTTGGAGGTTTAAAATCAGTATATTGAACACATCTATTTTGTTACGTTGCATGCTACGTTTCGGTTGATTGTGTATACCTTTGACTTATATGTGCGGCGATAGCATCTATATTTAAAGAGTTTACTCCAATCATGCAATACACTCCTCTTAATTGTCAATTGTCACATCGCCCTTAAGCCAATAAGCAACTTTCATTAGGATAGGAGTTTACTTAAGGAAGATTTAGTTGGACTAACTCATGTGTTGAAATGTGCCTTCCTTATGGCATCACAACACTGCTTACTTACTCTTTAAGCTTAGAATCATCTATTTTTTACTCTAGAAATATTTTAAGCTCTGTTAACTCATATCTTGGAAAAAAATGAACTAGCAATCCTATTACAAATGATAAAGCCCTTTAAAAACAGACAGACAGACGAGCAGCTTAGACTAAACAATAGGTACTTGCTTTCTATATGAATAATCGACTTCATATTTGGAATTATTACATATCTTTCTTACATCATACTTTGACAATACTATTTATCTATCTTTTTATCTAACAAGTGATACCTAACAGTTATCTTGTAGGATCTGCCACCTGTCTCCATGACGGTCAACCGCATGATGTTTCAAATGTCCTTTAGAATTACTTCCAGGTGGATAATTGACACCCGGCTTTATAATTATTGGAAACATTTGATTTACAATGTTAGTAACACCTCAGAAACGGTTATGTACTCATAGTCGGTTAGATTTGTATATTGAACTAGGAGACTGATATGTACTCCAATTTTTTTCTGACCTGATGGGAAGTGGAAACTGCTGCCCATGGACATCTGCAGTCAATCTCAGATAAGATTACATTCCTATCTGAGTTTGCCAATAGACGCGTTGATACCCCTGAGAACTAAGTTGGTATGCCTCCGATAAGTATGTGTCCCTTACCACTCCCTACAAAACGAAACACAGCAGCGTTTAATACTGCTGTTATTAGTCACAGATAGGTGCTTCCAAAGTCAAATCACAGAGATTTCTACCACCTTCGTAAGGTGACAATGGCTCCTATAGACATCTGTAACCATTTTCATAAAGAAAGAAGGTTTTATTTGAAGCCAATCACGCTAAAGCGATAAAAAACGTTCTTGACCTGCAAGCTTCGAGTTCCATACCATACACCACAAAATAAAACAGATATTGTATACTGTAAGCTTACATCACTATTAGTACCTCCTCTCATTCTTCTCTTTCTACATTTATTTATGGTAGGTAATACAAAAGGTTATCTGGCAAAATATTAGTTAGATAACATGGCCTTTTGTATCTTATCATAAACATTTGTTAATATATGTATCTGAATATAAATAACATATATCTTCATCGATGTTACTATCGATTCTATACATTTCCTAGCCGAGAATCGAACGTTGACTCTCTGTTCAGCAGACCGTCGTAAACCGTCAGTGCCATTGTCCAGCAGGTTTTGAGGTTAATCTGTAAAATATAAAAAATTATAACAAGTTCCCTGTAAAAAAGTGCATGCAGTTAAGATTCTTATAGAATGAGGTGTCTACTGAGTCATAGTATTAAGGATACAATTTGGTTATATGTATGTATTTGAAGGTGGTAGAACCCATTGTGGTTCGACTCCCGCGGCACCACCGCCACACCTATTTCTGCTTTAGGTATAACAGCAGTGTTAAGCGCTATTGGGTTCTGGTTTGAATGGTGTGGGAAGAGAGACATACTTTTCCGAGGCATTCCAGCTTAGTCCTCAGGGGTAGCATGCATCTGTGGCCGACCTCAAGTAGGAATATCTTATCCTATCTGGGGTTTATTACAGATGTCCATGGGCGGCAGTAGCCACTTACCATCAGGTGGACTGCATGCTCGTCTGCTACTTCTATATTATAAAAAAAAACATTTATTTTTCTATAAAATTGAGGTGGCATGCAGTCTAATAGTAAGACGTAACCGGCGCTCATGGATTTAGTTCGATTGAATACTTATCTACCTACCCGACGTGCCTATTTTTGATATTGTTTTTTTGTTTTTGATCACGATGAAGGGTTGATCACGATAATTATTTCGATGTTCTAAGTATACCCTAACAATGTACCTAAGTACTGTATTAAGTAGTTAACTGCTAGTTGATCCTTAATTATGGATCGATAAAATAATCGATTTAAGAGTGCTTAACAAAATGAATTGTACATAAAATACAAAATAAACGGCTGATTAATTAAATTACGACGATATAAATAAAGATGCAAACACATTTTTCTACCAGCTTAATTTTAGTAGGCTTTCGAGTGCGATGTAGGTACCATAAACATACATGTTTCATGTTTTTAAGCTACTTAATTATGACATAAGTTCATATTTTTATAGCCTTAATTTATAATCCTTATCGTTAATACTACCATCCAAGCCGTGAATAATTTGTCATCCAACCAACTACTTACCGTGAAACCGTTTTGTTCTTCGAAAATGGAATTAAAAGCGATTCGTTGTTCCGATTACAATTCGAATTTAGAATCTTGTGACGCTATAAAATGAGTTTTAGACTTTCTAAGTCAGTCGGCTGCCGTCTTCCCACGACGGTAGATGTAAGGTAGGCAACAATTAGACAATTGTCGGCCATTTAACGATCAACCATAAAATCGGCTTTCAGTCTCTCATTAACCGCATTCCTGTGATACTTCCGCTTTTATAGTTTTACTAATCAACGCTTCGAGATTAATACGGTCCGGTACGTAATGGCGTCGGTTGTGTTAAGATTAATTTTATTGGTCCGGGCATCGGACAATTGGTCGGATAGATAATTGACTTCGGCCGCTTTTTCAAAAATCCGTGTTTACTGTTAGGCCACTTACTCACTCGCTTATCTGCCATGACTGGGAAACCCTAATTTAGATTAATGAAATGGAAACCTGTGTTTTGTTATCTATTGTATATTATTACAACCTGACGATCGAAAGGTAAACCATCTTTACGATAACGCTTTATGTAAGAAATTTTTGTGAGATAATTTTAGCCAAAATTGAAAAAAAAAAAAATTGGACACTCTTTTTTGTGAAAATCACTGCAGTTAGAGTTAGCGTCTGTGTACAACTGTACATATCAAAGAAATTGCAACCGATGCAAAGTTGTTTTTGAAAATATTGACACAAAATTTTAATATTGGCTAAAGATTAAATTCTTATGTTACGTTAACGTAAAAAGATACTACAGTTTACTATAGCTGGATATAAATGAAAGTGAGTATACTCATGGCAAATAAGCAAATGAGTAAGATGCTTAAGAGTATAGAAATAAATATCTATGCCTGCCTTATAGGTAACAGCCGTGTTAGGCTGTGTTCTGGTTTGAACATAAGGATGACATGATGATCTCATGAATGCATGAGATGCAGGTAGGGGACTAACTTAGTCTTCACCTGTGATAGACTTTAATCGTATTTGAATATAAATGGACCTACCCTACCTAATCTTATTTGAACATAGATTCTATCAAGTGAACGGCATGCATCTTATTATTACATCAATTTCATCTTTTTAAGAAATATATACGAGTACCTAAAACAATCCATCGACTTCTTTTCGGGTTTAACAGACACGAACTTACAGAAGCAGATTTTTTATATAAGTATAAAGAAAAAGATTTAGACTAGCTTACACGTATAATTTCGTTCACAAACGTAAACATTATTAATTGGTAGTAAAAAAGTTAGACGTAATAAAAGTAGCCGCTACTATAAAACGTCTCGCATTCTTCCGGAGGCGACATTGAATGCGACTGCGACAATACGTCGGCGACGCGACAAGTAGCGACCGTCGCTGCCACTTGTCAGCTTAATTGGACGTTCTTTCGCTTTACGTCGCGACTGTACCGTGTACAAACTACAAAGTGCATATGCATAGATAAGTTGCAGTAATTTCTTGTCCAATTGTATTTAGATATTGCCTCGTATCTGAGTAAAAATATTTAAGTTTATAATAAAATCTTTATTAATTTCGAACGTATAAAATTGTGTCCAAATATTTTAGTAATCAATTATAATTTCATAATTATTACAAATAACTTAAACATAATAAAAGTATATTCAATACATTTAAACGTCTCGCATTCTTCCGGAGACGACATTGAATGCGACTGCGACAATACGTCGGCGACGCGACAAGTAGCGACCGTCGCTGCCACTTGTCAGCATAATTGGATGTTCTTTCGCTTTACGTCGCGACTGTACCGAGTGTACAAAGTACATATGCATAGATAAGTTGCAGTAATTTCTTGTCCAATTGTATTTAGATATTCATTCGTATATGAGTAAAAAATATTTCTATGTTAATAATAAAATCTTTATTAATGTCAAACGAATAAAATTGTGTCTAAATTTTTAGTCATCAATTGTGATTAAATGATTATTTAAAATACCTAAACTTAATAAAAGTGTAGTCACTACTTTTAAACGTCCTGCATTCTTCCGAAGGCGACATTGAATGCGACTGCGACAATATGTCGGCGACGCAACAAGTAGCGACCGTCCTTGTCACTTGTCAGCTTAATTGGACGTTCTTTCGCTTTACGTCACGACTGTTAACATGCATGGATAAGTTGCTTTAATTTGTAGTTTGATTGTATTTAGACATTGGCTTAGGAGCCAAGTCAGAACATGAAAAATATTATATAATTTTATCATTATTCATATCAAATGTTTTTTTTCTAAAATTCATTATATATGTAATATAATCAATTAATGATTCATAAATCTTTACCCTTAAAAAGTGCACCCACAGCTTTAAAAGGTTCAGCGCTCTTTTTAGAATTCGATCGAGATTAAATATGATTCCGACAATTCGTCGGCGACACAAGTAGCGACTGTCGCTGCCACGTGTCTGTATAATTACATTTTATTTCACTTTCCGTTGCGACTATACATACGTCTGTAATTAGTTATTTGTTATGTATGTCGTCCCAAATCAATAGTTACTTCATGGTACTTATGATTTTAAGTAAAAATATTTACAATGGTTTAACGTGTCCTCCAAAGCAAGGAAGTGTCTATAAAATTTTGTCACGAACGGTCACCAATCCATCTTGAGATCACTTTTGCTATTCTAATACGTTAAGATAAGTATGTTACAGTAAAAACATCGTGAAGTTTAAAAGTAAGTATTAAAAGAAACCAGTCGAGTCTTACAAATATCTGTTCACCAGAGCGACAGTGCGACTGCGACAATACATACGACGCGACAAGTACGGAGCGTTGCTACTTGTTTGTCGGTTTAATTGGACGTTCTTTTGCTTTCCGACGCGACTGTACCGACACTACCGACAGATACATATGCATGGTTACAGTAATTTGTTACTGAGTGTACTTAGTCGGTTCTATTGATACCTTCTATTTACTAATCGAGCCTTACCTTCTATTTAGTATCCTTTAGATTTGTATAAATAAGTTTTGGGTCTGTTACTGTAATTAAAGGAATTATAGTATAACTACTTTTCTTGCAGGTAATTCATTAAGTTACGGAGATAATTTTGTGTGATTCTTATTGTTCTAAGAATTTCTTAAACACAAGTCTCAATACTCACATTAACACGAGATATTTCAATTCGGTTTTAGGTGTATTAACATATTTGCAGTCGAGCTCAAATAGTACTTCAACCATATTTGGAGTTTGTAAGTCACATAATAATAACATAGGCAGCAATAGCATTTTATAATAAAATTTATACCCAAAGTTTGCCTTGAACAAATTTCTTTTGTTCTTTTCCTAAATCTTAATTCTTTTATTCAATTGATTTTAAGTAGAAATGGATCCAGAACAACAAGAAATTAGTTCCCCCCAAATATCATAAAATAATGTTCAAGTAATTCAAAAACTTTCCGAATACAATTGAAACAAAAAAAATGTAAATACATAAATCATTGTAACAGCAAAACAAATAACAATAAACGTTGCCTGTGAACAAGCATAGTCGGCGGTAAAACGTGCAAACAGTTTTTGTTACACCAATCATTAACAATCATCGCGATTACACGCACTGTTACCTCTGATTGTAAAAACGTACGCGTGCGTCCAATCCACTGTTACTACTCATTTTAAATTACATCAAAACTAACTATCTTATAGCAAAATATAATTGCAATTTACTTCAGATAGGGTTACAGCAAAACAAAAATATTTTTACTACCAATTATTAAAGTAACAAATAAATAATTCCAAAAAGTTCCAAACACTATTGATTTCAAAGCTTTTTGTAAATACATAAAGCATTGCTCCTAACTTTAGATATGGGTAGCTACAGCAAAACAAAATATTGTTTACCACCAATTATTAAAAATCAACAATAAAATAATTCCAAAGCTTTTCGAATACCAACATCTTAATGAAAATACATAAAGCATTATAACAGCAAAAACAAATAACAATAAACGTTGCCTGTGAACAAGCGTAATCGGCGGTAAAACGTGCAAACAGTTTTTGTTACACCAATCATTAACAATCATCGCGATTACATGCACTGTTACCTCTGATTGTAAAAACGTACGCGTGCGTCCAATCCACTGTTACTACTAATTTTAAATTACAATCACTTAAACAATCTTGCAATCTCGACTCTATATGTTAAATGTACGGCTCCCATTTCAATGAAGCTTCGATGTGCATCGGAGTGTGAAAACCTAACCAATTTTGGTATGGAACGTGCTGGCGCAAGGTTTCTCAAACTTGTAACCCCTTACTACTGTGTACCTCTATTATATTTTCAAACACCTCGTAAACACCTTAAAAATATTAAAAAAAACTATAATTTACTTACTAACTATACCTAAGTTACCGTAAAAACAGCTTTGAAGGCAACAAAATAAAATATTTTATGAAAAAAGAAAACTAGTAACAAAGAATAATACAAGCGTGTCATCAATTATTGTTTTAAATGGGCTTATATCTTATCGCAACTTGCGTTGATTTTAAGAGCAATTCTGCATTGATTTAATGAAGACGGCACCATCATGTGCATAGCTCGTGAATAACGTTCCAGTCACTTACTCCTTCTATTAACATACCCCTAGGGGTACGTGTACTACACTTTGAGAAGCCCTGTGCTAGGGTGTTGCTGGGTAATTGTCCTGAAAATTTTATACACTTAATTTGTTTGTAAGGTTACGGTCGACCGCCCGTGTGGAACGCCCCTTACAGTGGTTAATCTATTAACACCTTTTGACATGCAATTTGTTTTACGAAGTGATGATTACGTTAATGATCCGTTTTATGTGAAGTTTTGTTCATTATATCACTTTTTCTGTGGTTCCCAAGTATTGTAATTTATTGTTGTGGTTAAAATAATGATTTCTAGACTCACTTACACTAGATTTTTTCCTGTATCATAGGTGCCATGCGAGTACTAAAACACAAACACCGAGACCCAGAACAGACATCTAAATTCATCATTTATATTGACCGCTAAGTTACTCGGGTCGTGAAATTATTATAATTTGTTTGAAACATTTATGATTTTTAATTAGAGTAAAGATTTTAAGACATACTTTCTTAGTTTGACTAATCAATATCCCTAATCCCTAAGGGAGGTCATTACTACTTCTTCTTTATAAGCATCGTCGTCTTCTGGTTTGAAGATTGTGGTAAAGAAAGATGCACGAGACATATCTATAGCTGATGCAGAGGTAGATTTACCAGGAGACTGAGTAGTATAGGGGCAGTAGTGGGAGACGCTTATGCGGACAGATTTTAGGAGCGATAAAATTAGGATTTTTGGATTTTTTTTTTGCAAACCAAATGTCAGAGACTATTAGCATTTATTTTGTGATTTAAACATTGACAAATAGCTTCCTAGTGTCGGATATGTAAATCCGCCACTAAAATGAGCTCGAATAATACTCCAATCATAATATTTGGAGTTCATTTTAAAAATAATTATGGCGTCCATAGGCGGCATACATTTTGTTCGCGGAAAAACCTTAGAGAATAGTAAAAGACAATGATTGAGCATCTAGATTTTAAGAGATGACGTTTATTCATAATATGGATAAGTTGTTATACATATCTACCTACCTACATACCTACATAATAAAAAATAATACACATTTCGTTCATTCAATTTACGTGTTTTAGTTCAACGAAACAGGAAATTGGTACAAAAACTATTGCAGAACGGATTTTAATGTCAGTGAGAGTACAGTTATGATTGATATTCTTGTTCCAATACACCCAATTATTCATATTGAATGAGGTTTTTGCGAGAACTCGATCAAGTTGAGATACATTTCACGATGGCACTTGATTCTTACTATATTGAACCTTTTTCGTTTCAAAATAATGATATTGAACGAGACTTCGTGAAATGCACGTCAAGTACCAAAGATTACTTGTTCAAAACTTGTTTGAAGATTTAATTTGACGTTTCGTCAACAATTCGCCGCTTCCAAGAATTGTTTTAAAGTAATAGTGGGTGGTTATTAATGAAAGTTGTGATTGTTAGGTAAACGGAAATTATAATGTAGTTTAAAAGTACAACTCTTCAAAGTTTAACTGGAGCACTTCTGCCACACCTATGGCATTTTAATTTTTAAACCTTTTTTGTAATATAGTAGTAGCATACGAGCATGCAGTCCACTTGTGTTACTGTTGTTAAGTTAAGTGTTAAGTGGTTACTGTTACCACTAATGTTAAGTGGTTACTGTCGCCTATGGACATCTGCAATCAACTACGGATAAGATTAGATTCCTATCTGAGATGGGCAAATGATGCGCTGCTAGTCCTGAGGACTAAGTTAGAACGCGTTTAACGCCCTACCTGCCAAACTAGAATTTTATCCCATTGGGGGTAGAATTGATCAAAATCCTTTCTTAGCGGATGCCTACGTCATAACATCTACCTGCATGCCAAATTTCAGCCCGATTCGTCCAGTGGTTTGGGCTGTGCGTTGATAGATCACTGTGTCAGTCAGTCACCTTTGAGTTATATATATTTAGATGATTAAATATTTTTAATCTTTAATTTAAAATCGCATACACGCATTCAATTTTGAAATACATCCATTGACAACTCAAAGCGAATACCAAAACAAAGAAATCAATACAATATCTAGCTTATTAGCATTTTTGCAACCGACAAACAGACAATCCATAAACAATCTTCGTAAGTTGGAGCCATTTGTATAAGTTCACAGCTCAGCTAGTTAGTGCTGGCTATTGATCCGTCTGTCCGTTGGCCGACAATGGTGCATGGGACCTTGGAAGGCTGTGATAGATAACCGCGGGATATAATTGGGGAAACGTGTTCTGTTGCGATTGTCACTGGGAGTCGATGCGATTTATAGGTCCGTGGTCATCTTTGGAATTGTTGTCGAAAATGATTTCTGCGTTATTTTTTAAAGATGTTATTTTTTAAAGGTGACACCTGGAACAGAGATTAGCATAAAGCCGATCACAGACGCGTAGCCATTCCTGAAGGTTATGTTAGTCGATTCATATGTTAGCTAGCTAAATGTAGAACTGCTTGATGCCAGAATGAATGATGGCGCTTAAGTGGTCGACAGGAATACCCTTTCACCAAGTTTCAAAATTATTATGATTACTTTGTGTGAGTGAAACACGGTGTACGATTACAGATTTCAAAAGGATTTTATTTATTTTTTATTAAGTCGATCATTAAGTGGTCATTATGATTCTATAAACAAGGCTAAACAAATGCCTAACTTACATACGAGCTTTTGCCCGCGGCTTCGCTCGCGTTACGAAGTAATATTATTAACTAAGAAGATTCATACAAACTTTCATCCCGTATTTTATCCCCTTGGCGGTAGAATTGATCAAAATCTTTTCTTAGCGGATGCCTACGTTATAACATCTACCTGCATGCCAAATTTCAGCCCGATCCGTCCAGTGGTTTGGGCTGTGCGTTGATAGATCACTATGTCAGTCACCTTTAAGTTATATATATTTAGAAGACTTGAAGATTAAACTTACCATCAGGTGGACTGCATGCTCGTCTGCTACTGCTATATTATAAAAAAAATGTGTTTTGCCAAAGATATTTTTATTGACTTTTAAAATTAGGTACTGCACCCACCTCATTCGTGAAGCGTTATTGTACCCGGTCCCAATACCAATTACCGCCAACAATATAAGCAACAAAAGTGTCTCTACATAAACATAATAATAATACAGTATGCTTTTACGCTCAAGCCTTCTGATACCTTATAATCTCTGCGCTCCGACTCTTTACCACTAAATAAGTACGAACATTAAATGTATGTCTTTTTGTTTATCAATTTGTATTTGTCTCCATATTATCGGCTACACACCGGTCGGCGTACTTCACAGGATTCCACGGGAATTATATAGAGCTGCTAATACGGTTTATGTGCAAGTTGCTTTTCATACTAATACTATATTGATATGTCAAGATGTCTTTATACTCGTAGTATTAGTTTGAAAAGTTCAGGTCGAGATTGCCAGCGTTTATTAGTGTAATAAATATTAATTCAAATATAGATTTCAATTGATAAATATCTTTATGTCGTGTAGTATTCATGTTATGTTAGTATTAATGTTGACATAATATGTAATATAAATAACATGTAAAATGTACATATAAAGGTAACATACATAAATAACATAGTGTATGTCTTAATAAGACAGCAATAGCTTCCTACAAATTGAAGTAGGGTTGTTACAATGTTTAAAAAAAAAGCTCAAATTGTTAAATATTTACACACATAAAGTTCACCAAAATATTATTAGGCAACTTGCCAAATTTATTAGGCACTTACTATAATATTTACTAACCCTAAAGAACTTCGTTCACTTTGTAACAACTACAATAATCATAGGATAATACAATTTGTCATAATCACAAACATTTTTGTGAAATATAAAAAACGTGCACCCTTGACATATACCTAAAATCCGAAATGTCAAACGCAGCATTAAAACGATCCATAACAATCAACGGCCGGTTAATCTTTAATAGGAATAAAGGCATTTCATTTATGTATTTCCCCCGATTGCGATCGTGACGCTATCTGAACAGTATTTACATTTAACGGTCGCATAAATTAACCTAACTTTATAGACCACAATACGATGACGTTTAGATATGTCATCTGGAATATCCGTAATAGCGTCGCAATCGTTTTGCCATTTACTAAACCTCCACGACATTTAGTTCGTGTCTTTAAATCAATGTGTCATAGCCTGCATAATATTTAATTAATTGAAACGACAATAATAACAATTATATGGAGCTATTTGGTTTTATTCGTGAAGCATGAAAATGGAATAATTTGGTTCAACCACAGAGGTTCCACTACCATACCTATTTCCAGTGTGTAGCATGTCTTGCGTTTAGGTAAAAAGGTCAGATGATCTCGGCTGACTCACATGTGGCAGTTACTATCAGATGGACTGAGTTTGCTTGTGGAAAAAATACAACTGTTTCTTTTATAAAACTTTAGTTTGTACCTGTATCCATAAGTTTGAAAAGTGAGTATTTAAAAATCTCGAGAAATTATATAGTGGTAGCTTATTTAAGAAATACGTAATCTATACCCTTAGTATGAGTTTTTATTTTTTTACAAAAATATCGGTTTTTGTATTTCTTTTCGTATTTCCCCATACGTTTCCAATCAGCACCCCTAGCGGACGGTATCAGAACTGATTGTAAATGTATGGGAAATGCGTAAACAAATACCAAAACAGTGATATTTGTCAAAAACGTAAAAACTCATGGTAAGGATACTGTTCCGATACTTATACCTTCTGAATAAAACTAAGGTGGTAATAACAGCTCACGTGATGTGAGCACAAAACATCGACATTTCTCATATGGGTTACTACCGTCGGTTCATCGCACCTTTTATTGAGCGACGTTTGTTTCTCAGATAAGTTTTGTATTAGCTTTTATAATCCTATCCTTGGCCTATAGGCCAGGTACCACGGTTGCGGTAGGTATTTTAAGCTGCAACTTCTGAATCAATGTGCGTGAACCGGTTAAGTCATTGTTTGAAATAAAATATATTTGCTATTGTGTAGGTAGCTTAAGATTGTGAGTAGGTAGCTTGATATGGATTGTTGAAGTATGTATCAGGGTAACATCAGCTAAAGTAATGTCTTTAGGATTTACAAGAGTTATAACTGCTTAGATGTCAGGTGGGATAAGGAAAATATAATTAATCTTTATAATTATTTTTAATATTTTTTGTAAACATAATTATTATTTATTGAGTTTAAATTACAAACTAATTAACTGTTTACTTTTTTTTAAGTTTTCATAAATAATTACTGAAATAATTATGAACTTTGCATATTATTTGACTTACTCAAATATGTCACAGAAAACAATATTGTAAATGGATAGTTTCGTAAAGTAAATCTATTTTCATAAATTTTAAAACAAAAAACATTTTATCTTAATTTAATGAAATTATAATCATTATATTATTAACTACTTAAGATGTAGAGTCGTATTGTATTTCACAATAGTCCCTTCAACTGACCGGTATCTAGTATTTACCTGTATGTCCGTCTAATAAAATTATCTAAATGCATCAAGATACTTATTCTAATCGTAAATAGTAAGGTGTAAGTCACGAATGGGAATATCATTTTCGAATTCCCAAACCACAATGCGGAGACTTCACGCTATTTTGTAATAATAATGGAGTTATCTCTCTCTGCCTTTTGTACCTTTTATTATAGCGATAGAACAAAGTTATAGAAGACATGTGAGATAAGAACTATCTTCGTCTCTTTCTATTACTGTAACTTACATCGTAGATAGCGTTTGATATGAATACTAAAGAGGTAAGTAAAAAGTCGAGTACAGAAAGATATTCTGCCATTTTGTGACACTTTACAGGCTGTAAATACGAACAACTGTACCCTTACCATGAGTTTTTACGTTTTGACAAATATGATTGTCTAGCGGATTGTATCA
This sequence comes from Epargyreus clarus clarus, assembly GCA_014595695.2. NCBI lineage: Eukaryota > Metazoa > Arthropoda > Insecta > Lepidoptera > Hesperiidae > Epargyreus > Epargyreus clarus. The sequence goes on along the minus strand of JACTTY020000154.1, from coordinate 29,528 downwards.
GAACTATAGTGTAAGTAACGTAACATTAAATGTCTAAATTGACAAAATGGTGATTTATGTTTAGTCTCTCTTTTTTGCGAACATGTGAGGCAGACAAAACGACTAAGTGCCTACTTATTGTTACGTTTACTCAGTCTACTGAAGCTAACGGAACAGAATAATGGATTTAGTAAACGTAACGTAAAATTGAGGGATGTTTTGAAAACTCATGGTAAGGGTACTGTTAATAAAGGTTCGGATTTTGAATTTAGAACTTTTACGATCGGTCGGTTTACTAGTAGAATAGTGTATTAAATGTTTATGAGAGAAAGTTGAACATATTTTAAAATTACAACTCTACCTATTATAAATTTTTCTTAAGTAATTTTCGCTCGTGTCATCATCCTGGTGTTTGGTTTTTTGTTTTTATTTTAGTATATTGTAGGTAAATGGCGAAAATTGCAGCGTTATGAATTCATTCTTCGTCTATCGACCTGTATGTATTTAACAGACATTGAGCTTAACTGGCGCTATATAGATAATATATGGAAGGTATATGTGTTCTATTAATGGCTATATGTGTTTTGAAATTATGAAGACAAATAAGGGATGGCGCACATACAAATATTTAACTTCGGGAGATATTATAAGGGTGATGCTACTACCATCGGAACACGAAAACATTTTTTACATATAAGTAATCAAGATATCACTATTGACAAGTAAAAGACCGGTGCCGTTCCATAAGTGAAATGCTTTTAAAACTTATTCATGATTATGATTATTTAAATATTAATATGAATATGTTATGCAGCAGTTACATATGACTTACATATGGGGGGACCGTCTTACACCTAAAGAGTTCCAATGCATATAATCTGCTACAGTTAGAACCCCTGTACTATATGAAAATAATTATAGTTGTCCATGAGCAGTAACCAAAAGCTGGATTGCACATCTGCTACTTCTTATAGAACCATTTTAATCTTATCTTAGCATGAACCATTCTAACTTTGTCTTAAGTGGTAAACGATTAACGAAACGATCCTACGCACAATGTAACAAATTAAAAATGTAAATGGAATCTAACTAGAACCGTAATACTCAATGAACATCGACTAAAAAAGCCATCTTAATGAGTCGTGTGAAGATAAAAAATGCCGCCGCGGCATCTTACAAAGGGCAGAGCAAATAAAAGAGCGCAGTCAATGTGAAAATCTTTGCGTATTGTTTTATATTAAACTGAAACAACAATAGGTAGCCCTTTCAATGGGCAATGCCGCCACAATGAGAGCCTTAAGAGAGGTCCTACATGATGCGATTGAAATAGTTTTAATTTATTGTAATTTCTATTTACTTCCTATAAATACTCATGTTGACGTAAGTATTTTAATTTTATTGAGGAAAAACTTATGAGAATAAAATATCTATAACATTTGATGGACTACTGCTGCAAATGATTAAAAAAATATTAGAAATTAAGTAGCAATCGAATAGGTATAGGTACATTGTCCCTGTAGTTCCGGGACTAGAATAGGGTTACGGTATCCCCTGCCTGCCGTAAGAGGCGACTAAAAGGGGGCTTCCGGGGTTGCGGGCGGCAAGAGTGAGAGCTCGAACTGTCCAGTAAGCGACCCCGGGAAGGTATGTGTGGTCGCATACCGTCGTGAACACCAGATGGTGTGGAAGGAGCTAGCTGCTCTCCCAGGGCAGAGCCCAATCGGGGCATCGCGCTTGGAGGACTCCGGTTGCGTTCCGTCGGAGATCCCGGAGTTCTCCAACAAGCGCTGAGGACGGCCACCGGGGGGATAGTCTGGTAAAAATCCCACATAACCTGGCGTCGCTCCCACGTCGTCGGGTACCTTTTGAAGGTGTCCCCCGCGTAAAGAAAAAGAAATACATAGGTATAGGTACATAACTTGTGAACATAATGTTAATGTGAAATACAACATCACATTGTGCCGTAAGCGTATTGGCGTTGGACCGACGACCCGTGTATTGGACTCTAGGAAACCAACTAAGTAATTAAAGAAAGTCTGTGAAATATACAAAGAATATTAGCAAATTTTGGTCGCATGTGATCCGTCCGCGGCGTGGTTCGGAACATAAGTGGACAATAGCGACAACGCTCACCTTGTGAACATAATGTTAATGTGAAATACAACATCACATTGTGCCGTCAGTGTACCGGCGTTGGACCGACGACCTGTGTTTTGGACTCTAGGAAACTAACTAAGTAACTAAAGAAAGTCTATGAAATATACAAAGAATATTAGCAAATTTTGGTCGCATGTGATCCGTCCGCGGCGTGGTTCGGAACATAAGTGGACAATAGCGACAACGCTCACCTTGTGAACATAATGTTAATGTGAAATACAACATCACATTGTGTCATCAGCGTACCAGCGTTGGACCGACGACCTGTGTTTTGGACTCTAGGAAACCAATTAAGTAATTAAAGAAAGTCTATGAAACATTTAGTATATATAGTCATTAAAGAATATTAGCAAATTTTGGTCGCATGTGATCCGTCCACGGCGTGGTTCGGAACATAAGTGGACAATAGCGACAACGCTCACCTTGTGAACATAATGTTAATGTGAAATACAACATCACATTGTGCCGTCAGTGTACCGGCGTTGGACCGACGACCTGTGTTTTCATTACTGTCTGTTGCATTGAAGTGACGATTTAAGATTTTTGGTACTGTCCATAGATGGATATGTAGATTGGGCCGGTTCTTTGTTATTTTGGGTAACTTTTTTTTTGTTAGCGTGAATCGGATCTTTATGAAACTTCGTCACGCCACTATCATATTGCAGGTTATGTTTTATGTAGGTGTACGGTATTTATAAACCTACGTAGAAAAAATAATTCAATTACCCATTTGTCTTTTAAGTTAGAGGCCTGCGGCACCACCACCACGTATATCATAACACGGTGGCGTTTGACTTACTATACTCAGCAAGTATCTTAGTTTTCAGGCAATGGCAACGCATCTATTATCGGCTTCAGATGAAATCTGTACTGTCCATAGGTGGCAGTGACCACTTTCCCTTACTTATTTGGTACTCCAAATGTATAAAAAAGTATACCTTATTTTATATCACCAGTCAATACATGTCCCATATGTCTCAAGTAACGTCTCTTCAGCTCACCGTCTCCTCATCCGGCGATAACGCTCCGCCAGCGTAATTATCGCTAATGGCCGCGATTGCGCTGACAAATGGATAAACGAAACGCTTAAAAGTAGCGAAAACATTGCTGAAAGGGTTGGGAATGCACTTGTTAGGCTAGATTTATATGTGATGGAAGTAGTGTAAAAAATTTATTACAAATTAAATAATTGCAAATTAAAACAAATTAAAAATATACCTACTTATTGTAAAAGATACACGAATAAAATAAGAAATTAATAGAACATAAAACTTCGTAAATCGTTGAAATATAGCTTAAAATTTAAATCTAATTTGTTCCTAAATAAATATTTCAAAGGTAGGTGACCAACAATGTCTGCCAATATACTTACTTACTGTGCCATTTCCGTGCCCATCAATGGGGCAATAATGAGTTGACGATAAGAAGTCAATTTTCCTTTCACTCTTCATCTCTTCCATGGCTTGAGATCCTCGATTTGTAATTGTCATTTCTAAGTTACCCCAACTAATCTTATGCGTTCTGAATCCAACAGCTTCCCGCTATCTATGTGATATCATACAGTATACCTGAAATTAATCAGTTATTAAAAATGATAGATTATGTTGAAAAAAAAAGTCTGTAAAGAAGCAACGTACCCGTAGCTGACCTCAAGCAAGACTTCAATACGATTTGGATTGATTACAGATGTCCATAGGATTACATCAGGTTAAATGCACTCCTTTGCTATGAATTTCACATAAAAGTACCTATAAAGTATGCTTACTGGTCTATTTTTCACCTAATTAAACCTTTATCAAATGTGTAAGTAGATACTTATACAGTTAATTTGAAAATTGCTTTAAAACATAAAAAGAACTTTACACAATTAAGGTTAAGAATGCCCGGAGACATTAACATAAAATTTATTCTCGCATAAATAAAATTAATATGTTGATTCTATCTCCGTTTTAAGTGTTTCTTTGTGGATTTAGCAAATGAACATTAAATAGAATAAAACACTTCACGATGTGGTTTTATTATGTTGCCGAATTTCTTGGTAAATCATTCATACCTACCTCTAAATAACTTTGGTAAAAACTAAACTGACGAATATCTACTTTGTTAAGAAAACATACATATATTATGAGTATAATAGCTATTGCCTGCATCTTCGTATGTTTTAATTATACTTCGATCCCTTTTTTAGCCCCTTACGGCAGATTTTCCAAAAAAGATAAAAGTGGTGTTTCATTATGTCTAATCAGAAAGCCAATTTCAAAGATTCATAGACCTTGCATTAAAATTGACTGACTTTCAAACACTTTTTTTTATTTTTTTATTAGTTGATAGGCATGCGCTTGGCCTCGATCTCGCCTGATGGTAAGCTTCGATGAGGCCTAAGATGTGCCACGCTTGCCTAGAAGTAGCCTATTCACTCTTGATTTGAAGATTCCTAGATTATATTTGTATAAAAAGCTTCGTACGAACCAAAGGGAGGTCGACTTGATAGGGGTGGTAGCCTGCCGTGCGTCTGGACGTCCGAAGATAGAATGGGACTGGGGGAACTAGATCGTGAACCTGTTGCGCACACTCCCCAAAATGAATTCGGTAGAAAACCGCAAGACGAGCCACTTGCCGACGGTGTTGTAGGTTTTGGAGCCTGGCTTTAATTTGCGACTCATCCCCAATGAGTCTCTTGGCCCGTTCCTCAACCGAGTTCAGTGCGTCTAAGTGATGCTTAGCTGTACCATCCCATAGGTGACAGCAGTACTTCATACACGAACGGACTTGCGCCTGGTACAGCGTAAGCATTTGCATAGGTGTAAGGAAGTGCTTCACTTTGTTTGCTTCTCTTTCAACCCCTAAATATCAAAAAATCCTTCCTTATTGGAACCTACGTCTTATAAGGAAGTTGTTGTCCAAATTTTGTTCCTCTTATATAGAGTTTGTACTCAAAATACCGAAAAGAAAAAAGTTTATCATTAAACACATTACTAAACTTATTTTTTATGATATAGTCAGGATGTGTAAACAATAAAGGCATTTTTATAATCTAGGAACCAAATATAAGAAAATTTAAACGTAAAAATAAATATTGTGCTAAGTGTACCTAAACTTGAAACATTTCGCTTTGCAATACATTTAAGACCCCTTATTCGTACCGACAGCCGATTAATAAAACGTCTAAGTGATGATAACAATTATGGCCCCCAAAAGGTTTCATTTTCATTTCCATAAACATCAAACGATCTTTATTTACAACGCGAATTGTTCACTTCGTTACTACCAAAAATGCAACCGTTGTATTAATAATATGAATATCTATAGTGAAGTAAATTGGCTAAAGTTTATGTTTGTACTTCTGTTTTTTACCAATATTTTACCTGATTCCGGAAGTTTAATGTTTTTCAAGCACATGTGTATATGTATGTCTATATATATGTAGGTATGTCTCATACTTGGCCACGCCGTGTAGCCAAAACGGCTTAACAAATCTTAGATATATATAAAATTCGTGTCACAATGTTAGTTACCGTACTCCTCTGAAACGGCTATACCGATTTTCATCAAATTTTATATGGATATTCAGTAGGTCTGACAATCGGCTACTATCTATTTTTCATACCCCTAAGTGATAAGGGTTGTTCACCCTTAACATTCTTTTATTTATATGGCAACACAACGTTTGCTGGGTCAGCTAGTTTTATCATAAATATGAGGTATCATTGCATTCGTCTAAAATGTGGGTGTAGCATAATTTTTGTTTTATTAAATATCTCTACTTTATATATTTTGATTAACATTTTAGGATCTTTCTTGTCCATTGTACTTTTAATATTAGTAAGTAATTATATCGTTTCAGATACCACGCGGAGAATACGGTGAGTGATTATAAGTTCAAATCCCTATATTTAATCACTGCCTGACCCGGCAAACTTTGTACCGCCTCAAAATCTATTTATCAAATACATTCATAAAATATAGCCTATGTTACGCGTAGATAATGTAGCTTTTGAATGGTGAAAGAATTTTTAAAATCGATCCAGTAGTTTTTGAGCCAATTCATTACAACCAAACAAATAAACAAAGTTTTCCTCTTTATAATAGTAGTATAGATTACAGCTTAAAATATTTTGTGTTCATAATTAAAGTTTAAATTAACCTATTTCTATTACATACCACCGTATTTACATGACAATTACATATATAATTTGAAAACTAGTTTCAAAATAACGCCAAACACTAAACCCGCGGCCCATCACTAGTGTGACAATAACCGCCTTGATTTTAAAACTTTACGGGAATAAAATTCGTTGTGGAATCTCGGAATATATATTTTTTTCGCTTTTTGTGTTGGTCAGTTGTTTAGGATCGGAGTACGCTGCTCATTTGTGGCTGGATTAACAATAAAAACGAAATTTGATCATTGTGGTCGAACCGTGGTGCGGTGTTAAGGGGTAGTTCTATTTCAATTAACAATATAGTTGCGTAAGGGGTGATGAGAACAAAGGATTATAAAATATTGTATGTGATTTTCAGATTGATTTATATTTTAATAACAACATTATATTATTGTTTAATGTATATTTTTAAATGTCAAAATTTATTAAAAATTCTACTAACAATATTTACTATACTAAATAATCTATATAATAACATATACATATATTTATAAATAAATTACAATTATATCTATATTTTTAAATAAATTATTAAATTAATAAAATATATCTAAATATTACTATTAAAAATATGTATAGATAGTATACAATATGTATAGTATTAATATTTTTAAAATACCACTAAACCCACCTAAAACAAGTCTGATTAATTATTATTTTAAATCTAGATAATGTAGAAAGTTTGGGTGATATTTAAAAAACTTAATTAGGCTTTTAAATTCTTTGTAATTATTTTGTCTAAAACACTAATTTATTAATGTAAACACATTTAATTATTAGTCGGCAAAATATCTCACATCTTTGTTTTGTAACTTTTATGTTTAAGATTAATCTGACAATGTTTTATTAGACAACTGTAACTTGACACTAGGAAATAAAACTGGACGACCTAATCAAAATTTTACTAATTAGTATCATCAAAGAATATTAAATGATCATTAATTATCAAGAAAATCTTTTTATTATGAGAAACATTGCATTTTAATACTGCATGAATTTCGTATAGTCATCTCATAAAACAATGTTTTTAAAAATATATGAAAGTTATAAAGGTCAATAGCCCTATATAACTACGAGTCAAGTGTGTGTCAAACGATAGGCGAATAAATTACCAATACACTAGATAGACTCTTAATATAAAACACACAATTTTTGGTGAATGACTTCAACAAAATATATGCCACTTATTTTAAATCTACAAATATTTTATCGTACCCCTATATCCCTATATCCTTCCAATATTTTCTAACAATATTAAAACAAGTAATAATTTTCATACTTTTAAACACACTTTTTCTGTTGTTGCTTAAACTTTGTGTATGAAACAACACTAATTTCAATAAAAACCCCAATAAGTACGAATTTTTCAAAGTTAAAACCAAACAAACCCAAATTCAAAGTGTGTCGCTTCACCTTAACACGGCGTTCGCGTTATCAGATCATCGCTTCGACCTGTCCCACGAATAAATCCAATATTTTACTGCTCAGCCATTGTTATGCTCATTAACCCTTTTGTCTCATTAGCCTGCCTTCATATTCCCGGCTATTTTCGTTACCGCCGATGACAGGTGAGATTAGATTGTTTTTTTTTCAACCTCGCTGTATAGGGTTACAAAAGGGCGTACCATCGCCTCTATATCAATGTTTTTATGGTCATTCTTTTTTTAGCCGACGACAATCCCGTGTAAAGCTCGCGTTTTATCATTCCACTGTCATTTACAATTTTGGAATTTAATGCATTGTCTTGATTTACGTTCGGTAGTTTTGTGTTATCCCTTGGTTTTGACTCTAGTGATATTTTTCTTGAGAGAGAGAGACGTGAGAACTGATTTCGATTTTTTTGCAGGACGAATAATAATAATAGATTGCATTGTTTAAATTCTGAGTATTATTTATTATCCATTATCTTGATCATATCATAAAAATATCATATATAGATATTATTTTCATGAAACAAATGGCATACTCTTTAAAGCGATTCTTATTAACAAAAATATGACTTTATACTAACAGATTATAAATTGTATTGTTTATACAATTTTACCAAAACTCTTATCTTGCTTTTTTTAGATACTTCTTAATTATTACTCCTTTCATGACATAAAATTTGATTATAATTAGTTGCATAAATGTTACTTATTATCTCTTACATTGTTTTTTATTAAAATAATCTTCTTAAGCATTTTGCTTCTGCTTTTTGCAAATCCTGTAGTGTTCAACTTCTTTTTTTCTGATTACGCCCACATTTGTCCCATACCACTTAAGGGTGGCCACTTAATCGTATTAAATGCGAGTACATTAAAGCAATTAGCCTGCTATCGTAAAGAAATGATAAGTAAATGTTTTAAACGCAACTGATATTTGATACTGCAGTACATTATGCTTTTTGTTTGCTCTGAATTAAGGGACGTCTTCTGATTAGCTCTTATCAATCTGTTTACCTTTAAGTATTTACATTGTGTCTCGTTTGTGTGTCATAGTTCGTCTCCTATCCTTGAAGGTGGTATAACCCTTTGTGGTTCGACTCCGGCGGCACCACCGCCCACACCTATTTCTACCTAATAACAGCAGTGTTAGGCGCTGCTGTGTTCCGGTTTGAAGGTTGTGGTAAGGGAGACAGACTTTTCCGAGGCGTTCCAGCTACTAAGCTGGAACGCCTGAGGACTACCTCAGGGGTTAGCGGCGCGTCTGTAGCCGACCTCAGGTAAAAATATCTAATCCTATCTGGGGTTGATTACAGATGTCCATGGGCGGCAGTAGCCACTTACCATCAGGTGGACTGCATGCTCGTCTGCTACTCGTATATTATTAAAAAAAAATATTTTGTTCAAATAACATATGAATTTTCAAAAATCATTCCTAAAACACATTTATGATATATATGGAATTTCTGGAAACTTAATTCTAGTAAAACCATTGATATAGGTAAGTTGTGGGTTATCTGTCAGTAAGTTATGCAATTTTTAATGGGAATTACGTTTATTAGTTATTTATTCGGAACATAATCCAACCTTTTGAATATTCACTTGAAATATAAATACAAACCTTTCAATGATACACATAAACTTATTTTAGTACAAATAATTGAGGGCCAACAATCGTCCCTTGGAAACCCCAACGTTGAATCAATGGAAGCGATACACCCTTTATTAATAGGTGTAGAGTTGTCCCTTTAATGGTGTCCCATCGCGGGTTTGACAATGTCGGCGGCGAGCGCAAAGGCGGGGAACAGGTGTTGTCGCGCCCGGCAAGCCTTTCAGCGCGCCGCGGGGCGATGGTACAAATTAGGAGAGTTTGGCGATAATAAGTATGTTATATTTGCGCTATTGAGAATAAGTGGAATTATTAAGTGAGCGAAGTTCGCTGAAAACATATGCAATGCTGTGATAATAACGATTAATGTTTTTATGAAAATTGCAAAGGATTGAAAAGTTTTCAAGCTTAAAATGGAAGATTTTTAGCTACACGCATATCCAGATGAAAAGAAAAGATATTGAACAAACGAACTGCAATATTTTTATATTCTTATTTTTGTAGATGAATTACTTAACAAATGAAGTTCTTGAATCAATCATAGATATTGTTTTATAATTTAATACATAAGTACTTACTTACAATACATACAAAACCCACTCCATTTTAAAATATCCGCAAGTCATAAGAAAATATGACATATAATTCTAAAAACTTTCCTTTAAACTAGACAAATAAAAACTCGCCCGCAAAAGCACATGACTTACGCTCACATTCATCCAATGCCTTCAGTTAAAGCTTACATATGAAAGCGGTGCCAATTTGTATCGTATTATCTGCGAGTAACTGACAGACAAACAGACGGATTGACGTCTATTTGTATAAGACAAGACGGAGCTATGTTTTTTAGAGAAACTAGAGTTACATCGTTAATGTGACTTGCGAATGAGATTTATAATATGTAATTTTATTACTATTCTACAATTTATTCCTAACATAGAAACATATTATTCTAATATTTATATTGGTTTAGAAAGGGTTCTTCGTTATTCAACTAAAGGGCTCATGTCTCATTTCAAAACTTGTACTATATCTTCTTTCGGGTTCAAGCCATTTGGCTACCCAAGGTTGATCCCGAATGGATTGCTGATACTTTATGAGACCTAATTTTTACAATGATTTTTATGAGCTGTTTGCTCACCGGTCAAATTTCGACTATTATAATTAAATTTACAGTTTTTAGTTGTTTACTAAAGTTTGTCAACCAAACAACAAAAGTCAATTGACGATTAAATTTCAAACAAGTAGTGAACTGTTTTGTCTTAGCTTAATTATATTGATATTGATTTCACTCATTTCTGTTCCATGATTTCACTCATCCTAACCTAGACGGTATTAGAATTCTCTATGGTTGCCAGTTAAACTGTATACGTGTTATAACCTCCTATCCCTATAATACTTAATGAAGCTCCGTTTGTTTCCTTACCAATGTCTTTACCAAAAACGTCTTTCTATCCATTCAAAGTTACAACCCGAACGTTTTCGGAGAATGTCTTTTTACCATATAAAATAGTTGTTTTAAATGCTTGTTTCTTAAAATGGAATAACTTGGTGGTCAGTTGGTCACTTCTGCTGAAAGATCTCTTCGCGCAATCAAAATAATTGTTATTAAAACATACCAAAAAAATAATGTTGTAGGTTTAGAACAAAGATAAATATATATCTGTGCTAAAAATACAAGATCCGCCCTAGAGAGCGACGTATGTATACCTAAATAAGTGGGTCTCTATTAGGGATCCCTTCGAAAACTACTTCGAAGACTTAACTAAGAACTTAATACCAATTGGTACTAAGTCATGAATGAATATTTTCTTTCCAAGTCTACTTTACCACTATATAGTTAAATGTCTTGTTCCAGAAGTATTTGCCACTTAGTCAAACTCCAGGTGTTCTAAATTTGATACTTGATATAAAATTTTCGACACTAAAGTGCCCAGGGTATGATAGCCAGCGACAATGCACAGGCTGCGTCGTTGATTGCCGCATTGTGGCGCACAATAACTCGATTAGAACGGCCTTCGGTAGCCGGACATGCACGAAAGTGTGGAGTGGATAAGCATAAAAAATAATAGAGGAATATTTGTACGTGCCTTACTCAAACGGTAAGGCTAGAAGTGACACTTCTTGAAAGTAGAAATATACGTTCTTTATTCAAATGGGATGGCAGTATTATTCTCCAAATTTGAAAAGTCAAAATTAATTCCACAATTCCTAGGGAGAGTCTTGCCTCGGGTGCGATTGAAATATTTACAGTTACATTCTTATTTTCTAAATAATTATTTAATTCGTCACTTAGCGATAACATTACAAAAATAAGTGTTACAGAGACAGTTTGAAGGTAGTGAAACCGTGCGTGGTTTGACACCGAAGGTACCACCGACACATATTTCTGCCTTTTAGCACTTAAGCGCTGCTGTGTTCGGGTTTGAAAGGTGTGGTAAGTAAACTTTATCAGTGACGTGGCCGACCTCAGGTAGGATTTTTTGTTAACTGGGGTTGAATACAGATTTCCATCATTTGCCATCAGTTACTCGTTTTGGTATTATAAATTAAGCGGTAAGTTAGACGACCTACCTGATATAAAGCAATCACCATAGCTTATGCGTATTTCCGAATTGCAACACCAGGGGAATCGTAAAATAAGAACCGAAATTAATATACTTGATATTTGTTCATAAGAATTACTTTACTATGTCTTATCCATATAACACCGCCGTCCTACAACCCCCAATTAGGCAAGCACGGAGCGAGTGGACAAAGGCAAAGATAATGGCCGTTAACCGAGTTCGGAAGATAGTTCACTTAGAGCCAACTTAACTTTATCAAGTTGCAATTAAGTTCGCCGCCGTAATTGAATATTCTCACGGTCCATATCACAATTACCCCCGTGAACTGGACGATATCGATCCGATGCAAATTTGTTCGAAGATTGGACCTTTGACGTAACTTGGCTCCGGTAGTTCATAATTGGTGTCTATTTAGCTATACTCATAGGCAGCTTCCTTTTTACTCAATTGGAGAAGGTAAAATTTTCGAGTGTATGTATGAATGTATGTGTGTATGTATGTATGTCTCATTCATTAACACGCTCTGCAGCCCAAACGGCTTAACGGCTTTTAACATATGAAGTGTCGTGAGATTCGTCTAAGTTGTGGGTGTGATATTGGCTATATTTTTCTACGGTGGGGGTTTTGGTTTTATTATTATCTATTGTAACAAATATTTATTAAGTGTCTAAAGTGGGTCAATAATATTTTTAACATATATAAAGTAGCAAATGGATTTGTATCTTATTATATAGGTCGTTTAAATAAATCATTGTGTTTCTATTGTTTTAACATTTTAAAAGATTTATATTATACCTCCCTGATTTACTTTTACCAAGGTTGTCTTTTACAAGGAAATCTTTTACTTATATTTTCACATCACTTAGGCATATAATATATTACCTACATATTAACTACCTATTATATTTTTTAAATCCCTTTTTGGATTTCTTCTGTACTTTTTAAATCCCTTTTTGGATTTCTTCTGAGAATAACTTAAAGAAATGTTTATTCGATATACTTCTAAAATACGTTGATCATATGTAGAGTATGTTTATGAGTATCAGTAGCCTCATTAAGTAGCTCGCTTCTTTAATGAAATCAATGTACAAAATTCCCACACATATTTGTCCGAAAAATTATCACCAATTAGGAGTCTATATGGTTATTCCGTCTATGTTTCAGAGGCATCGTTTGATATTTTATCCCATAAATAAGGTCTAGTGTATCACTCGTGATGGAGAGATTATCCTATGTGAATGCAGAGCTTCATCGTCTTTATGGCCGTCATTAAAATGGTTGGCGGTTAAAATAAAAACTAATTTTCTGGTTAAGTCATCGATAAGACTTCGGTTGATATAATAAAGCTTCTGATTGACATTATAGTCCGAATCGTTAATTTGGTAAGAATGTGGAAGTGGAATATTATTGCTTTTTAATTAAGAACATAATTTAGTTCTCAGTTTTGATTATAATTATTGTAATAGTAAAATGTAAATGTCGGTCTAATACTAGATTCGAGAATAAATTGTCTCAAGACTTGATATTTGCTCTGTCTTTACAGCTATTTTTTGTTATTTGCTAGTTATTTCGATTTAGTAGCATTATAAATTAGAGCGTGTATGAGCTGAAATCTTCAGTACGAACTAAATCTGTAATGACGCTAAAAATTCGGTAAGTGATTTTTAGTTCCATGATCTTTAGTTCTTCGCTACTTTAGCGATTGTTGTATTGGTGTCTTAGGGTCTAGGGAAGTAATATACTGGCGACCGTCAGTTAATACATAAACGACTTTCATGTCGACAACTGTCATCAATAGGCGGCGACAGTCGATGACAATCGTAGAATATAGGCGGCGACAGCCAATGATAATCGCAAAAGACGGGGTGGTTACAACATTTGCCGACGACTCTCGCTGACGATAGGCAGTTAAAATCGGCGACGATCATCGACATAAACTGTCGCTCGTGCATCACCCCCCTAATATTTCCTCCCAAACATCAAACTTCAGAACCTATAAAATCAGAATCTTCCTCCTCAATTCTCCACGGATCCTAAGTATATTTCCATAAGGGCATTCCTTACGATCGACATTGGCGTGACGCTCGTCAGATGGCGATCAGGCCGTCGTGGCGCCGATGAATAGAACGTCCACCTCTATTGTAAGTTAATGTACTCGCTCGGGTAAGGGACATACGGTTTTGGAGTTTTGATAGCGAGTAGTGCAAAATAAAATTGCGATATGGAATTTAGTATGCTGCGGTAGTTGAAAGGTAGAACCTATGTGTTTCTGGTACCTTTTTTTTAGTTTTTTTTTCTTCCACAAACCACAAACCGCATACCGTTGTAAACACCAGTACAACGGTATGAGGCCACGCACGCCGTCGTCCTTCCCGGGGTTACTTTCTGGACGGTTCGAGCACCCACTTTTGCTGCCCTCAACCCCAGAAGCCCCGTTTTAGTCGCCTCTTACGACAGGCAGGGGATACCGTAGCCCTATTCTAGTCCCGAGACTACAGGGACAATGTTTCTGGTACCTACTACCGCTTAATCTATTTCAGAGTGAATCAGTTCTTGCGTTTTGGTGGAAGAGTATAGTTGTCGGCTGACTTAGGTATGAGGTAACTATCTGAATCTCTAGGGGAAGCAACGCATCTGTGATTGGCTTCAAGTACAGCCCATGTTTTATATGAGTTGGTCACAAATGTTTAACAGAAATAAATTAAAACTTATAAAATTAAAAGAACAGATTTGTTCAATATAGATAGTCACTTGTCCATAGTTCATATTAATGAACACAAATCGCTAAAAAAATAATTAAAAATATTTTAATTGGACGAACCCCATACCCGTGTGTCCGCGCAAGTTGCCTCGCGAGAATGGTGATGCAGCCTCTACAGGAAGCCTTCAGCTTTTGTTCTCCGCTCGAAATGATAAAAACGTCAAGAATCCCGCCACGACTATTGTTTTGCAACCAGTTTTTTTGTTTGTTTTATTGTTTTTATTTGTTTTATTGTTTGTTTATTGCGCCGTGCGGTGGGTTGTAAGCGGGTTTCGTATAGAGTTATAACTTAACATTGTTGTTTTCTGCGAACGAATAAGGTTGTTTTGTACGGTCGGCCCGTTCATGTTAATTAACATCATATCAACTGATTGTTATGGGCTGCGATAAGGAATACTTTTAAAGAAATTGCAATGTTTAAGGTGTCATAATAATGCGGTGTAATGACGATGAAAGATGACAGTTTGCGTTATGCTCTCGAGTGAATGCAACGGTCCGGCTCGAAGGACCAAAATGAGTGAATTTAAATCGCAAGAATTCACGAATGAGTTTGTGTTTCCTTATGTATTGCTCACCTCATTTTGTACAGTTTTGTTCACAATCTTTACCATTTTCTTAATATTCATCGAAGAGTATTAAATGGAGAATAATTTTGCATAAGCCTATGTATTGCGGTTTTAACTTATTCCTTTATAATAATACGAATAATGTATACAAATATAACATTTTGAGCAGGTGAAATAATTATATAACTCTCGGGTATTCAACGAATCATTTTAGTTTCGACCGTAGCATGTGATATAACAGCGCGTCATCATAAAGCAGAAGGATATAATATACAGGGTGAATTTTTAAAACGGACCTTCAGGGCCAAATCCAAAACTATAAGGATTAGCGAAAAATGCTGAAAGGAGTTACGAGGCCGATTTTGATAAAAACTAAAACTGCATCATTAGTTTTTTAAAAGATTTTTTTCCTTAGCCGGGAATCGAACGAGTTCATTTTGAAAAAAATTACACCTCTATATTATCTGATAGTACCACTATCTGATAGTGTCGCTTATAAGGATCAAATTCTGGAAAGTAATGTTATGTGACAAATTAAAGGAAAAGGAAAATTTTGAAGAAAATACGTGTTTTTCCATACATTGGCATACTAATCCTTAAGGATTATACATAACAAATAATTTATGTATAATTCTTTAGAAACAGACATAAGTCATACCATTGAAGAATTTATTGGTTAATCAACTAATTATTCGATGTTATGACTATGACATACGGCTTAGTATGAGAAAGTAATAGTTTGGCAAATAAGTTACCGCCGTTTTTAGGATTTATTTTTTAATGAAAATAGATAACTGATTAAATAGTATATTCTTGTTGTTTATTGTTTACAACTTCATTTCAACGTTAAATATGATTTTCTATATCTCTTTTTTTAGTAATCACTCGGATTTGACTCTAAAAAGTAATTCTCGCAAATTGTCAACTTTACATCTGTATTAAACGAAACTCCGCCCATAGCAAGTAAATCTATTTTAATGGTCCTAAAAATAACCTTAGCTAAGTCGGACATAAAAATATAAATTATTGGGAAACAAAACGTCCATTTCTGAACCGTCCATGTCCAATGATTAGAAACATTGAGCCAAAAAAAATGTTAATACACAAAATGTTTAAATTGATGAATGGCGGGAACTTAACTGCCAAATTAATATGAAAAGATATGTATTTTCTTAAAATTGAGGCTTTTCCTTTAGTTTGTCATTTATCATTACTTTCCAGATTTTGATCCTTATAAGCAACACTATCAGATAGTGGAATAATGTAGAGGGTATATTTTTTTTCAAAATGAACTCGTTCGATTCCCGGCTAGGGAAAAAGTTATTTTAAAAAAGTAATGATGCAGTTTTAGTTTTTATCAAAATCGGCCTCGAAACTCCTTTCAGCATTTTTCGCTAATCCTTATAGTTTCGGATTTGGCCCTGAAGGCCCGTTTTAAAAATTCACCCTGTATATGTCTACAACTTTGGAAAATTAAAGTAAGCGTGTTTGGGTTCGAACTCGGACCACAATCTACAATTCTAGATTCTATCTAGACTATCACTGTGTCACTAATTCAAACTTTTAGAACCTACAAAACTCCAAACACTCCTAACAATCCATTAACCAACACTATCAAATAGATGCAGCGTACCGTGAGCTAAAGAAAACAATAAATTGTTATAGAAATAATCGGCGTGTAGCCTCGGTATATTAACGAGCGATGCGCGCGCGCATTTGTCAAAAGAATACACAATAAGTGTTATGGATAACCGATAGTTTGTTGCTTAGTTAGGCGTAACGACCGACCGATACACGAACTTCGATAGGCTTGAGGCACACCAGGAGTTAATAATATTTATTAAGTATTTTGAGGAAATTGGTTTGGAACATATTTTTATAATATTAACGTGTATTTTTATTTTTTAGATTTGATATTGATATCGAATATAATTATTGATTAGACCGGATGATTAAGTTATGTGTTATGGTAATATAAATACAATTTTAATACAAATTGTAAATAAACCTATATGCTTCTATCTTTTAATGAACGTAACGTCATATGGATATATATCCACATTAGTCTAAATCCCTACACTATGTGTACTACTCGTGTTCGTAATGGCGATAGCCATATACTCGTATATTATAAGCGCTATTACTGCGACAAATCGCAGCGCAACATTGCGCCGACGACACACGTTAATTAACCTCGCAGACCGTGTGATTGTTGAGAAAAACTAAACAATATCAATTTTACGTTGCCAGTGTGTCACCAGCCTAACGCTAGCGCAAAGCATGCGCCCGCAGTACAAATGCAAGCCGGCGGGGGGCGCGCGACCGCAACGCGCATTGTTGCTCGTTACCTGAGACAAATCGTATTGTCGCTCGTTACTTGCGACAAATCGTATTGTTGCTCGTTACTTGCGACAAATCGCATTGTCGCTCGTTACCTGCGACAAATCGCATTGTCGCTCGTTACCTGCGACAAATCGCATTGTCGCTCGTTACCTGCGACAAATCGCAGCGCAATGTCGCACTGACGACACGTTAATTAACCTTGCGGACCGTGAGATTGTTGACAAAACTAAACAATATCAATTTTACGTTGCCAGTGTGTCACCAGCCTAACGCTAGCGCAAAGCATGCGCTCGCGGTACAAATGCGAGCCGGCGGGGGGCGCGCGACCGCAACGCGCATTGTTGCTCGTTACCTGCGACAAATCGTATTGTCGCTCGTTACCTGCGACAAATCGCAGCGCAATGTCGCACCGACGACACACGTTAATTGACCTCTCCGGACCGTGAGATTGTTTGTGCCTACAGTTAATTATGTGCGAGTAACTAACACCCACTGCAGGCAATTTAAACTACTGTTTGTTTAGTATTTCCGTTAAGGTTTAATTGATTTGAATTGAAATTATTTTAACGACACATTTTTGCAAAAAATAGTCGTAAATAAACCCTTTAAAACCACTTCAAATGTTAAACGCCGTAGGTATAACAATAATTATGATACAGTCGTATAGTAATTGTTTTATTGAATTATAATTAAAATTTTGTATTGCTACTGTCAGATATTGCTATCCCACAGCTGGGCATGGGTATCTCCATACAATTGGGGATAGCCTATTACGCTTTCAATCAAGTTGCAAATACAAAATTAAGTACTTTAATTACTTTAATTTTTAATTAAATAGCTGATTGAAATCGAAAATGCTAATTTATAAAACTATTAAATAAACATTTTTATTTTATTTGTATGCCATTAATTAATTTTTACATATTTTAATAAAAGTTATGACGGTAGTAAGACTGCTATGACTTTGAGATATTCGTTTTTGATTCATTTGACGATTTCTTGACATAAGATAATAATTAGCATTAAATACCTTAATATAAATTACTTCGTTTTCCTACGCACCAATATTTTTATATGCAACTAGCTGACCCGGCAAACGTTGTGTTGCCACATAAATAAAAAAAATATTAAGGGTGAACAACCCTTACCACTTAGGGGTATGAAAAATAGATAGTAGCCGATTCTTAGACCTACTGAATATGCATATAAAATTTGGTGAAAATTGGTAAAGCCGTTTCGGAGGAGTACGGTAACTAACATTGTGACACGAGAATTTTATATATAAGATAATTCTTAGCTTAGCTACTCTTAGCAAGGAAGATATTCACATCCATTTCCTACGTCGATAGGCACTTAAGGCAATCGTACACAAACCTTCGTAAACATTCAGTTAAACATCTTTATGACCGCCGTCAAGATACAATCAAAATGGACAATTTTAATACGTTTTTCAGCACACGTACAAAACTGAGCTAATTGCATAATTCCAATGCACACGAACCTGCGATAAGTTCGCCGAAATCAAAATTTAAATTTCGACTAAGACTGCTAAAGTGTAAGGTGGCGTTACACTGGGCGAAGATTGTTTGTGACGTTTATGACATGTGCCATATTATTTTTACTCATATATCGTTCTACAAATAAAAAGTAACAAAAAGTTATAAAGTCACACTTCTAAAATATGATTTTAAAATTTGAGTTTGCAAATTCGACTCTTAATACGTAATTTTGTATTTTTTAAGTATAATACGCACCTTTTTTATAATATAGGAGTAGCAGTTGAGCATGCGGTCCACCTGATGGTAAATGGGTACTGCCGCCCATGGACAACTGTAATCAACCCCAGATAGAATTAGATATTCCTACCTGAGGTCGGTGTGGCGGTGGTGCCGCCGGAGTCGAACCACAAAGGGTTCAACCACCTTCTGGTTACCTACCTACATGGTTCTTTAAAATATTTTTTGGTAAATTATTAGAAGCAATACAGAAGTATTATTTTTGACTATCATCCCACTATAGTTCTTAGTTCTTACCTGGTAAAGTGGATAGCTTAGAAATCTCAGTGTACCTAGATAAAAACAATAAGGAGATTATCTATATTTACACATTGTTTCTATGGCTTACACATGTACAACCAAAACTTGCATAAACTATCAATATAGTTATTTCTATGACATATAACTTAAATATAATCTGGTCAAATTTGAAAGTAGCATTTTGCTATTTATGTAGTCGGATAAGAGTTAAACATTGCTTTCAAATGGTCTAAATTGGACCTTTTTTATGATCATCAAACAGCACTTGAAAATGTTAATGAAATTCAGTGTGTTATCAAGTTTTTTTCACTCCCACAAATAAAAACAAACATTAACACAGGAGCACAATATTTGCATACATTAGCAACAGCTAACGCCCAACTCTGTGTGTAGCCAGCCTTAGCTCGCATTCCAGAAAACAATGTCGGATCTGACGCGGCAGCCTTAAGGCAGCGAATGCATTAACGAACTACACCTTCTTTGATATTAAGCGTATTATTTTTACTCTTTTATTACTTCTTTTATTCTTTGTACGCACTGGTAGCCCTCCAAGTCGCCCGGAGCAAATCGCGGTTTATTACCCACCGCCGGGTAATTTATTATTGCATTTTTTGTATTATCAATAGCCTACACTCTTTTACTCTTTTCGATATTAAAACGGCTATTGTTTATGAAAAATCGCCAGCGAGATTCTTATCGGATGGATGTGCTGCCTCTCAGTAATCTGCTCGCGCTTTAAAAATAGAGGAGTCCAGCGCTTCTGGAAGCCTAAAAACAAAAGAAGCGAACTAACAATTACTCTTACGAGCGTAGAGGAACTTTATTGCGATGGCGCTGACGACAGAACAATTAAATGTTAGGTTGCCGGGAATAAATTCAGCTTTCCGGCCCTTTAAAATCTTGCCGCGTATAATCTAGTTAATTTACAACTCTTATGGCCCCGTCAGACTTAATGAGATAACTGCTTATCAATTTGAAAGGACTTTAAGTAACAAAGTTGCCGCAAAATTAACAATACCAGTCCCCACAATTTTCTCAATTTGCCAACGACCTAAAAAAATCGGGCCACGTAACGAATTGTTCGGGCCGAGTTTGGTCCGAAAAAAGATTGGACAAAAGAGGTTCGGGCCCTGACTACTGGTCTTCAGTTAAGTGACAATCCGATTGCATGACTTAACTGGCCTAATTTGGCCGGTTGGAAAAATAAAAAGTCAAAATGAGTCGAGAAAAGCCATTGCCATTGTCCGTTCCAAATTCAAAATGAGGAAGACGCGGGAATAATGGCGCAGGTTCTTGAAACAGGAACGTCGAGTTTTAAAAAAGGAATCGGTTAAACGGAGGCCGTTCGCAGGTAATCACAGGCGACGTGCACCGAACCTAAGGGTGTGCACATATGGAAAATTGCAAGGAATTTCACTTTTTGTGTAATAAAAGGAGCTAACGTAATACATGCCGTATTCCACTTGATAACTCATAAGTGGTTTGAAGAGTGTGAAAAGTTATATGCGTTGAAACTCAGACATTTAGCCAACGATAAACAATGCGTGCATTTATGATTAAATTTTGATATACTGTCCTATTTGGTAGGATACAAATCTAAGCATTAAATTCATAGCACTTTCTACACTCACAGTCCAGCACTAGGATGCTCTGTATCGTGGATGCTATGCACACACACAGGCGAATACACAAACACCCAGACCCAGAAACAGAAACCTAAATTCATAATTTAGGTATCTGTCTGGCCGGAGATCGAACTCGGGAACCTCTGCGCGTCAGACCGTCACACAAGTATGGTGACCGCTCCGCATCGCTAGTCGTCATATCATAAATATCCTGTAAATTGTACCTTTAAAACTATTTTATCTCCAACAAATAAAGTGAATCAACATTGAAATTATTTTTCCCATCCAGACGATATCGCGAGCTTAACCTAGTATAATTTATAATCAATTAGCAATATGAATAAATTGAGCATAAGTCAAATGGCTGGCGCTATACTATAGTTCAGAGGTGAGATTTGTATTTGAATTTGATAAATTATAGAATCCATGATGAGTAATCGCTAATAAATCGGTTTAACGGTATTACTAAGGATATGGTTTCGAAACCATTAGTCAAATCATCACACCTATTTGTGATTAAAAGCGTTAGAATTTGCATTTCTACTAAAATCAAGCTTAATTTACAATACGGTAACAAGTGTTGGATAGTCAGGGGTTTAGAATATATTTATGCTAATAATAATTGTTTACCAATGCCTTCATTTGGTTGAGCATGGTCGAATGTTTACCGAGCAACGTGACTTAAGAAAGGGTTACAGCTAGCTATAAGCGTTATCCATCTACCCGTCAGCCTTTGTCCAATGCTGGACATAGACCTCTCATCTACGCTACTCCAACTGGTCTTGGGCCGTCTGATTCCAGTGGTTTTATACTTTTGCCCAGACGCGGTCTCCATTTGAGGACTTACCTAATGGGCTTCCTACGAACGCTAATTTTGAGAGCTACGTTGGTAACTTTCGTTCTTCTACGGCTTTTATTGCTACGGATTCAGTCGCGTATAGAAATATTGAACAATATCTATGTAATTAAAAATAGTAAACAATACCACCATAACCCTGTCCTTAGATCGCGTGCAGTAAGACACAGGTGCACGCAGAGCGACGCCCGCGCTTCATTCATCCTCGCTGCAGTAACGAGCTTCATGTATTGTAAATTCCTTCCATAACAGCATTGAACCAAAATATTATTGCATTTGATATTACATATAATATGTATTACACGATATTACAAATTATAATTAAAGTGTTAATAACAGAAATACATTATTATTATATAGAAGTAGCAGATAAGCATGCAGTCCATCTGATGGTAAGTGGCAACTGACGCCCATGTATATCTGTAATCCATTCCAGATACAGTTAGATCCCAACCTGAGGTCGGTGTCAGATGCGTCGTTTCCACCCGAGGACTAGGTGAAACGCCTCGGAAAAGTGTGTCTGTCTTACCATTATGAAACGAGTAGTTCTTAATATTATTACCAATGCTTTCATTTGAAGCAGCGTGGTGGAGTACGCTCTATTCCTCTCTCAGTTAAGAGAAAACCCGTGCTGCGCAGTAAAGAATATGTAGGCTTTGTATAGAATACCATTAAGTTGTTACCATAAAAAATGACAAACAATACATCTCACCATAACCCCGTCCTTAGATCGCGTGCAGTAAGACACAGGTGCACGCAGAGCGACGCCCGCGCTTCATTCATCCTCGCTGCAGTAACGCGCTTCATGTATTGTAAATTCCTTCCATAACAGAATTAAACCAAAATTAATACAATTGTTTAATACATTTATAAAATGACTAGATCCTGATCGAGTTTATGTGGACTGTACGTTATAAGGTAAATCATTGATGTAGGTGTCAGAATCCTGCGAGATTAGACTCCTGCGACATCATTGGTATACATATTTATTTCTATCTAATAACAAGAGTGTAATCGGGTTTGTATTCTCACTTAAAGAGCCTTGTAAGAATGAAACATGAAAAAAGTATTCCAACTTAGTCCTCAGAGGCAGCAACGCATCTGTAGCCGATCTTAAATAGTCCTTAGTCCTATCTGAGGTTGATTATAGATGTCAATAAGTTATAAAGTAGCTGCATTCTCGTCTGCTACTTCTTAATATAAGTATAAATGAAAAAAAAAACAAAGGCAAAATGGATTGCATAAGTCTTCTCCTAAGAAAATACTACGTAACTTTTAACTAAAGCAGTTAAAGCTTTAGCTGTTTATCATCCACCATGATGCTATCTCATGGCGACGTTCCTGTTGGACTGCCTATCGACCTTTTAATAGTCATTGATGTTTCCTGTGCAAGATAAACATTTATAGCTTCATTTATAAATTCATTAATATCATTAGTCGTTATTAATCGTTGTATTCGTAATAACAGTTGGGGTGATTATCTGAATTCCAATGTATTTGTTTTTTACTTCTCTATAGTCTTACTCTAAAATATTTTGGAATGATGGAAAGTTAACTCGGTAATAAAGGAAGTTAACACTCTGAGGTGTTTGTGGTAGAATCCTTCGTAGTCTCACTCTAGGGGCACCACCGCATTACTTAGTTTTGCATTTTAACAGCAGTATTGAGCGCTGCTGATCCTTGTTTGCAGGACGTGGTAAGGAAGATACAGTTACACACGTAACACGCAACATTCAAATTTAATTTTGAATCCATTTGTAGTCAACATGTGGATTTCAATCCTATTTGAGGCAATCCAAGGTGTTAAAACCCTTTGTGGTACCACTTCGGCGGCACCACCGTCACAACTATTTCTGTCTGATAACAGTGTTAAGCGTTGCTGTGTTCTGGTTCGAAACGTGTGGTAAGGTAGACTAACTTCTCCAAGGCGTTCCAACTTAATCCTCAGGGATAGCGGCGCATCTGTGGCAGGTAGGAATATCTAATCCTACCTGGGGTTGATTACAGATGTCTATGTGCGGCAGTAGCCACTTACCATCAGGTGGACGGCATGCTCATCTGCTACTTCTATATTATAAAAAACTTCTTTCCTCTCAGAGGAGACCCGTGTCCATTAATTTTCATTGAACACAAAACTTTTCACTAAACACAAGTACATTAAGACTAAGCTGTGACGCCTCCTGTGCGTACTTACCCTCAAGCTACATTTTACAGATCATAAAATAGAAGCACCAAACATTTCCTGCTAAATGAACCAAGCAAAGTAGCCATCAAGACCCTGTTCCTACTATGTCACGGAAAGGAAACTATTTGTTATGTGAATAAAATAATTACAACGTGTGTAGTGTGACCATCTGATTAACTGTTTTCGGATTTCTCCTAATTGAAACGCTATGAAAATTATGTACATAAATAAATATTACTATTAACAATTTCGAGATTAAACAAACTATGTAAATGGAATTTAAATTTATTTTTTACATTCCTAATTTATTTGTTAATTTACTTTTTTTTTCAACTAATTTAAGACATTATTTTCTACATGATAAATGTATATTGCAATATTTCAACTGTTAATATAATATCTAGTCATAATATTATTTTATATTATCATTAAAAAGCTTCTTCTAAACCGGTAACGCATTAGCAATTCCTTTAATATTTTTCGCACTCAGCGGTGACTACTACTCGTATTAAATTAATTGCCCGATAGTCACATCACTAGCAATAATTACTTCTAAAAAAACTTTCAAATGATAATTTCAAAACACGTGAATTACGCAGTCGTGTCCCACTTTTAAGTTCATCATGGTTTCGCTATCCGTCCATCGGTCGGAAAGCAGCGGTTATGTAGACGATCAGTCATGTTGAAGCGAGCCGATTAAGACGCTCGTTTGAGCTGAACTGGACTATCCGGGTCTAGATTTAGAACTTCTATCGGCTGTCAGTGCCCTAACTACCTTTAATGCGCGTATGGAGAGTAATTAATTTGTACCCGTAGTCGCCTAGTTGCGATTTGATTATCGATGTAAATTATGAAATGAATGATAATTTTGTGTCTGTTTTAGTTGTTCTAAGATATAAGAACTTAGTGAGGTTTTAATTGTTGTTTTAATGGTTTTAAAGCTTCTTCTCCATACTACTTGTATATGCTTTTCACCACCTTCGAAAATTATAGATGACTTTCGAAAAATATTGTCAAAAAAATATTTGAATAAAACACTTTTATATAGAAAGCAGTTATCGCCTAGTGGTTGTAACTCGGCCGCTCACGGAAAGGGTCCAAGGTTTTAATTCCAGGCACGCATCTTTAATTTTTCAAAGATTTTGGGTACATGATCGTTTTGCTATTTAGGTGTATCTATAGTAACTTAAAACGACAGTTAAATGTGTATTATGGTGAGAAAATCTGTGCCTGACAGTTTTTATAAAAAGTTACAAAGTGTTTAAAGTCCACCAATTACCATTTGCTGTCAATACTGTCCCACATTACATTACTGCCCCACCGCTGCTTTCCCCTTGGAATAAGAAGGATTAGGCCATAGTGATTTACCTTTGCGAACTATTTTTAACTACCTTTTGGCCAGCACCATAGCCCAAACCCTTCTCTCTAAAATAAGATCGTTGCCCAGAAGTGGGAAAGAAGACCACGTCTATTTCACAAGCGCTCTCGCCTCGTTGTGACAGCATTACGATAATATCGTTCCAGGAACCATTGAAGTTCGCAACTTGCATGAAGCTGCAATTATTGACGATTCAATTCCTCCTTTATCTGATTTGTGCAAGCTTCATACTTACTGCACCATCGTAATTATTATTCCGCTTAGTCATTTGTTAGTACTACATCAAGATTTGGTTGAATTATTGTGAGATAGATAAGTAAGACGCGTTAAGCGTTGTGTGGATTTGCTATAAGCCTCTTTTGATTATGAAGGCCTATTCATTTTCCTTATATATGCATAGAAGTTACTTTTGAAGTATAATAATTAAAAGTCAAAAAGTATTTTTTCAGTTTTTTTACCGACTATGAAGGGTGATACTAGCGTATGTATCTATTTATATAATACTACCTGACGGCAAACGATGTGTTGCCATATAAATAAAAAAAATGTTAAGGGTGAACAACCCTTATCACTTACGGGTTTGAAAAATAGATAGAATATTTGAAACTGCGATGGTAGCGAAGTCTGTCGAATCCAATGTGAAACATTCCAAAATCAACAACTACTTACAAATTAAAAAAATATTTAAAAAATACCTTTTCCCACGGACTAAATTGTGAATCTAAACCATTTCCAAGTCCCCTTGAACACACACAACATATTTCATCAAAATCAGTCCAGTCGTTTAGGAGGAGTTCAGTGACATACACACGCACATAAGAAATATATATATAATAAAGATGTCTTGTACTTTGGCATGCTCTGAAGTGCTGTTACAAGACAAATATTATTATAGGTACGGTGGTTCCGTTTCTACCGTTAAACCACTAAAAACTAACTTTACGTTATGTATTGCATGTGTACCAGTAGACGCCGCACACCTGCTCGATCATTAGTTATTAAAATTTGAGCGCGAGGAAACCCAGAGTTAACGGCTTTAACAGACTAGCCACTTGTAGTATAATATCTCGATATGCATCTTGGTGACTTGTTCGTCGTTTAATTTGGTCATTCGGTTCGTCGTTCGATTCGGTTATTCGGTTGGGTAATTCGGTTGCATCAATGAAAACGCGCATTGTAAGGTCGTTTATCCACTGCACCGTCACCGAGAACGAGATTATTTCGGGCCGATTTTAATATGTCATGACGGGGATAGTTTGTCCACCGCGACCGATATCGGCGGTTTATTTTGTTCTACCTGTCACGCGTGTGACGGCAGTGTGTGGACAAGTTCCAATGTGTTTTATATTGCGGGCGCATCGACCCGTCAAAATCTCGTTGCCGATCTAGCGGTCACGCCGATCTACTCGAAATATCGGTGGCCGGGATGACGGTGCTCGGGTGACGGACGTGCGGTGGACAAGCGGCTATAGTAAATTTATGTACACTACTACGGCACTGTCATTAATTATCGGCATCGGCTAAGTGACGGTGGCGGTGGACAAACAGCGTAACGATTGCATTAATGCTACATTGCGTTTTTCGTTCAGTTCGTGCATCAAGTGCCCAGAAGTAGCGACTGACACACAAACGTGTACAGTGTGAAGTGTTTTATCTCTTCGACTAGCTGCAGCTAGCTTTCAAGATGCTATAGCTCCGGCTCTATCGCAAAACCTATTTCTGTGACATAAAACTGGCGTTTAACGTTGCTGTGTTCCGCTCTGAGGGGTGTGGTAAGGAAGACATTCTTCGTTGAAATGTTCTTAAGGGTACCAATGTATCTGTGGACAAACTTAGGTAGGAATGTAATCCATTCTAATGGTGAGAAGCAGTGACCACTAAGTAAGTTAGTAAGTTTGTGGCTACTGCCTCTTACCGCCGGATGGACAGCATATTCGATCGCCGATGTCAAAAGTAGCACGTCTACTCAGACCCTAATTCACGTAATAAATAATAATCAAGTATATAAATTGCAATCTTGGCCCATTATTGTGTAGTTGGGCTCTATTATTGTAGAGTATTGGGAATTTACTGTTCATAGTAAGGCGTGGTAGAGCCTACGATCTTAATAACTTTATAAACTAATTATACCACTGTCAATCTAACACATAATAAGGAATAGCGTTATAGTTCTGAACTTTTGACACCTGTTTTTGACGTTGATAAGTTATTGCAAGTTTTATAATGTGTAATTTATACATTTAATTTATATCTTTGTTCAAGGTAGAGTTCAGTAGAGCGCAGTTGAAATAATTGGCTATTTATTACGGGTCTAAACCGACTTATACTACTACTATTTTATTATTAGTCTTGCAGATGGTAGAAGCATTTGTGGTTTGACTTCAGAAGCACTACTGCCAAATCTTATCGACTAATAGTGTACAGTGCTGCTGTGTTTCGGTTTAACGGGTATAGTAAGGGACGCACTCATTCGAGGAATTCCAGCTTAGCTCTCAAGGGTAGCAGCGTATCTGTGCCGACTTCAAGTATCCTACCAGTAGATACATTTATATGATATATTATTTGAGATGTATCTAGATACATTGCCTTGAATATTTTTTTAAAATATTGAATTCAATACCCTTAGTATGAGTTTTTACGTTTTTACAAAATGTCTGTGTTGGTATTTGTTTACGTATTTGCCCATACATTTCCAATCATCGCCCCTAGCAGATTGTATCAGAACTGATTGGAAATTTATGGGAAATACGTAAACAAATACAAATAGTCATTTGTGTAAAAACGTAAAAACTAAGGGTATTGAACTCAATATTTAAAAAAATATTCAAGGCAATGTATCTAGATACATCTCAAATAAAATAATATGAACAATAACCTCTGTTATTGTTTGTATTATGTTTAACAGAATTTATTTCACCTGTTCCACGAATCAGATAACAGATTATCTATCAGTTTATTTCCCATTTAATTAAGTAACAAAACTAGCTTTACAAGTATAATTAAAATCTTAAATGTCAACCCAACACCGGATATAATTGACCAAAAATCATCCATTAAATTTAATGTTAACGCTTAAAAATTGCTCACCCAACCTAAAATATTGCTTCTGCTTACTTATTCCATAATTTATTGTATTCATACTATTTATAATGAGCATACAACTTCTGTCATAATTAACGATTCCGTACTGCATAATAACTCAAGAAATGCGTGGTAGTCGATCAGGTTGAGATGAAATAAAAACATATATTCTTGCATAAATTAGCCGGTAGAACAAGGTTCACGGGGTGACTAATAAACCTATCATGAAATATTTAAACGTACACGATGATTGATTTTTTAAAGTTCTCATTACGAGTAGCGATTCAATCGACCAATAAGTCATTATCGAGGCCAGTGGCACTCAACCTACATTGCGGCTCTAACGTCAATTTTGCGATGCACATTTGGATTTTATTTATGGAATGCTGAATAATTGTGAACTCACGTTCGAGATTTGAAATTTATTCATATTATTCTCAGATAAAGTAAAATTCTCAGTTTGATGGACGACGTCCTGAATTATTTGATTTCGAAAAAAGCAAAGAAACTCTCCTTTAAACCCATGAGATAATATCTCGGTATCGGTAATTCCTGCAGTAGAAAATATTTATAATTTTTAAAGAAAGTGGTATACGGTATCACTAGTTTTACTTTAAAAAATATCTACCAAACTTCTTTAAAACCGGAGAAAGCATTTCATTTCATTATTGTAACTGTATTATATAATAATTTATCTTCGAAATATTGATACTTTTGAAAAATAAATAAATCTATAACTCTAGCCTAAAAATATGAAATACTCTTGGAATAATTTACAACTATATCTCTAACTAAAAT